>VXAA01002963.1:22909-123594 GCA_013399115.1 Anseranas semipalmata | reverse complement strand
GTCCGGGCGGCTGCGGGAGGGCGAGGCGGCGGCTCCGGCCGCGAGCACAGCCGGGAGCCTTGGCGCGTCTGGGCGGCGGCAGCCCTTCGCATCCCGGGCGGGGCGGGGGCTCTTCGGTGTCCTCGGCGGAGCGGAGGAGGCGAGAGCAAGGGGTAGCGCCGGCGTGCGGAGGTAAACAAGCGTCGTCCCCTGGCGCCGAGCCGCTGGGAGCCGGGCGGCTGCCTCGGGGGCCGGCCGGGGGCTGAGGGAAGCGGCGTGAGGGGGAGAGCCCGAGGCGTTCGTTCCCCGGCCGCCGCGTCCCGGCTGGAGGAAAGTTGGGCGCTGCCCGGGGCCCCCGCTGCAGCCGCTCCCCTCGCACCTGCCGCCGCCGCGGCCTCGCAGTCGGCCCCTCGGTGCGGAGCGGGGAAGGTGTCAGTGGGAGCGTGTGGAGCTGGGGCGAGCTCTGGCAGCGCAACCTCGCTTCCAGGCTCGGCGAGCTGGTCGTACGCAGTCTTTGCTGAATGGAAGTGAGCGCTCGCGATCTCATGTTTTAATTTGACTTTTTTTCTCTGGATAAAAAAAAGAAATTAAGTCTTGATACTGTAACAGTAGCTGTTTTATGTGAGTAGCAGGATCGCTCTCTGAGGCATGTCTAGACACATACTGGAAATCTGGTGCCTTTTGAAAAATGAAGAAGAACCCTGATAATTCATGACAGCTCAGCTTGTCTTTTATTTGGAGATTAAACAGCACGCAAAGGCAACACGAAGTCACGAAAATGTGCTCTGCTAAGTAAGGCACTCATGCTGCGACTTAAATAGTTTTCATGGACCCCCCCTTCATTACTGAGCATTATTGAGTTTTAGTTGTAGACATAGCATCAGTAGCTGTACTGTAATTCAATACATTTTCTAAAGAGAGAGACCGCTTTTGGGAGAATTATTAGCTGCACAGCTTAGCAATAGGAAGAGACTGAAAGGTAAAAGTCTTTCTTGCACATACGGGTGTTTTATCTTTACTTCCATCTCTTTAATTTTAAATGTGAAGCATGGGGCGTTCATTTCTCTTTAATTTCTTTTGGATACAAGGGAAAGTACTCTTCCTCCCCTAAAAGAAAAAGGCTTTATTCATATGGAAAGCAACAGCTTTTTTTCAGCTTGTAACAACATGTGGCTTATTTACTTGAGGTATACACAGAAGTGAAGTGACAGAATTTATAGCAAGATTTTTTTTTAAAAAAGTAGTATTTTTGNTGGACCCCCCCTTCATTACTGAGCAAGTGTGAATGACTGTCCTTACAAATAAGAGACCAAATTACAGAAGAGGCTTCTGGAAATTTTAATTCCAAGATTTTGTGATCCTGTACTCAAGCAATTACCTCTTTAACAAATTTTAGTTTAGTTTTTAAAAGATACATATTTTGGTAATATATTATTCCTGAATAAAATATACGATTGGAAATCAAGTAATAAACTAAGTAATGTTGGTGATGCCGTCTCTTTGTATATGCATCAGTAGAATATTATGAATGAGAAATATTTGTTTAAAAAAAAAAAAAGTGGAACTATTCATAATAAGTAGCATCAGCAGCCAAAAGAGAAAAACTAAGCAAGACATAAGTAAGATTTACACAGCCTTTTTCCCAGTTTTTACCTGTAGTTTGCCGCACGCATCTAGATAGGACGAAGTAGGTGCATATGTAAGTATTTGAGGCTTACTGAAAGAACATGGAATTTCCAAGATGCAGATATATATCACGTGTAAGTTTACATCTATCTGCTTGTCAGATATTTGTGCCAGGAGTACACACTCCTGAAAATTAAAGGAAACTACCACAATGCCTACTACACCAGTCAGCTTTTGTTCAATGGAATAACTTTTAAAAATGGTTTTAGAAAATGTTGTTAAGTCTCACTTGTTAACCTTGTTAACACTATGGCTGATTTAATGTGTCCTGAGGAGTTTCTCACCCATTGGTCCATGGCACCTCTGCTGTGATTGATTAGCACTATAATGTTTTTCTGTTTCAGTAACAAAGCTTCGTTTATTAGTTTTTGACTAGTTTGGCCAGCAGGGTTTGTGGTGGTTTTTTTTTTTTTTTAAATTGTTTTGTTTGTTTTTGTGGTGGTTTTGTATGTGTGGGATTTGTTTTGTTTTTGTTTGTTGTTTTGCTCTGCTGTTTTAGATTTCGTGTAGTCTCCATTACATGAGTGGTTAATTAACTTCACCTTGAAATCTGAATTCCTGAAGTTGCTTTCTGGTGTTGTGTGTGTTGAAATTTTGTCACCTTTGCTAAGGTGACTCATGCCAGTAAACAGAGAAATTTGAAATCTGGAGGTTACAAATATACATGCTGAACCAGTTATGTTTCTAATCACACTACTGTATTTTACATAATTGATGATGATGCATAGCAAAGAGAGATCTTCTGTTTTGCTTGAAGAGCAGCTCTGTGGAAATTGAGAAATGTTTAAAATAACCGAGAAGGTTGTGTTTTGAAAGTCGTCATCATCGGACAAGATTTTTACTGCTTCCCCTCCTCTCTCAAATAATCACATTAAGCACATATACAGGTAAATATGGGGGGCAAAGAATATTTCGTGCAAGATTATATCACCTTAAAAGTTTAAGCCCAAGCAGTCTACATAATGTTTAAAAACTACTAGTTCTGTTCAAAACCTCCAAACATCTTCTGGATTTGAAGTAGAACTAGTAAGTTAGTTTGTTTGCCATTCTCACCTGAGGAATGTTAGATTGTCTTCTCTAGTATCAGTAAAATAGTATGCTTTGCATTCCAGCCTGTCTTAATTTGTGTTTTTATACGTATGTGTGTATCTATTTATGTCTTATCCCCAAAAGTAGTCAGAGTGCTATACAAGCAAGTATAGTGATAGCTGAGTATCTTCAGTTAATTAGTCCAGAAATCACTGTGGAGAAAAATAGATACTAGTCACTTGTTTCTGCTGTATTTTTTTTGAAAGGTTTTCCAAATTTCCTTTACCATTCATGCACTGTTAACAATGCAATCCTTACTTTCTGCTTCTTTGTTCTTCTTTCCGTAGTACAACTTAAAGTATATGAGACTAAAAAGAAATAAGTGACTATGTACAGGCAACTGGGGTTTTCTGCTACTGGTGTCCAGAATTGGTCTGAGGGAGTCCTTTGCTATTTCAGGCTCTCTTCCAGTATTCCTGTTTTTAGTAATTAAAAGTAATTTTCAGAACTTGCAAACATATATACATTAAAATTTCAAATTCACATTTATTTATATCCTTAGCTCTCCTGTTTTGCAAACAAGAGAATCACCATATAAATATTTTTAGCTAAGACAAACACTTCTTTCAACTTAGAACAAATTTTTAGTACTGCTATTATCCTTGAGCTTTCTTTAACATATTTTGTTGAAGTTGCTCGAGAGAGATTTTCATTTAGCGGTTTTGCTTTGATTTATGTTTTCAAGCACATTAATGCTGGACTTCGAATGTTGAAGGATAATTGCAGTAAAAATACAATAACGGGTTGTAAATGGATTACTGCAGTGAAATAGGAGGACCTCTGTGCTGGATGCCTGGGATCCTTCCTGGCTGGGGTGGCTTTCCGGAGCAGCTGCACGACAGCGTCTGTCAAGTTCCTCGGTAACTTTTCTTGTCCAGCCCTTTCCTGACAAGGAAGATGAGGGGCTTTGTTTCAGACTGACACGAATTCTCTAAGAATAAGTTTAGGTATAAAACAATTCTTATAGACAAGCTTCTATATTGGAAAAAACTTTATTAAATTTCTTGGATTTTCCCTTCTTTGATAACAACAGAAAGAAATTTTCAATTTTGGCATATCCTTTCATTGTGAAAATAGCACTGTAGAAACATAGGAGTAAATAAACCAGAAAGGCTTTTGGAAGTGCTGCGGTCACCAAAATTTCCATGGAATAAGGACTGTCAGATGGTAGCCAAATGGTGCATATTCATTTTAAAGGAGTATTTTTAAACTGATGTGAACCACGCAGTCCTTGCCTTATAATAAAGGCTGCAGTCAAAAATACAGCCTAGGCATTTCCAAGTCACTGGGCTATTTTGAGTAAGTTGTAAGTTTGCTGGAATGATCTGAACTATTCCATTTGTATTTACAGTGTATTTACAAGTGCAAAGACATAACCCGTTTTCATTTTAGCGTTCTGAAACAAAGCATAGTTTTAGTTAGAGGAAAAGATCAAGAATGATTGATTTCTGGACCACCTGCAAGACTGTATGCTATACAAGTCGGTTTAAAAATCTCAACTTTTAGTAACTAGACAATAAGCTTTGAAAACCAAAATAACCTGAAGAGTTGTTTTGCTGTCAGTCCAGTTGGTTGTGGCTTACTTTCTTTATTAAGCAACAAAGTAAACCACTGCTTGGATACCCCCTACATTAAGAAATCTTTGTACTGTAGGGCTGAGTTTCTGAAATGTGAAGTAGGTTCTAAAATATAAGTTTGTTTGTTTGTTTCAGGAGCCTGTATCAGAGAGAGGAAGATAATAAATACTAAAGAAAAAGTCCATTGCTTGTTTTCAAATTCTGGATTAACTAAAAGTACTAAAATACATTTTGTGGAGGCAGATTCTTTTTTCTTAACGTAGTGCCTTTAAAACTTACATTTAAATAATTTTCCACTTACGGCTAGTTAACAAAAGTGTAATTTCTAGGTAAGAAGTTTGTTTATATCCTTGAACATAATAGCTACTACTGATGAAGTTTGTGTCATTTCTGTTCTATACAGCGTTTCTGCCACATCTTGTAGTAGCTGCTCTACCTTTGTGTTGGTGTTCTCCCTGTACTTATTTACACCGTCTTCTATCTTTTGAGTATTTGTTCTTGTTTTTCTTGCTTTTCTTCTGTCCATCTTTTCCCCCTTATTTTTTCCAATTATTATTCTTTATTGTCTTATACCTTCTGAAGCAAAGGTCCATTTGTTCTGTTGACAATGTGAATGGCTTCTGATGTGGTGTGTAGCTTTGATGTTCTGCTTTTGCAGGACGTTTTTATGGAATCGTGATTGTCTTCAGCATCATCTGCTGTGGTAACAACAGGAGCGCTCTGTTGTACTCACCTGATGCCTCTGTCCCATGGAGCTGATTGGGTGGGTGGCACCTTTAGAGACACGTGGTGGTGGTGTTTTTTGACCACCATCAATGATTTGGCACTTCTGCACAAAGAGAAGTTCTAAACAGTTCGTAGCAGATGAAAACATAAAAGGAGGCATGTAGTTTTACACAGTGTGAAGCAAAGCACGTGAGGTAAACTAAGAGAAAATGAAGTCAAGTGGGCAAGTTTGTATGTGAGTACCAACCTGAATTAAGATTTATCTGTAATTCACATAGAATTAAAGGTTATGTAAAGCAAAACATCATCTTGTTTTGAGTTGGTTTGATTTAGACTCTGATAGATGATGTCAGCTAGAGGTAACCTGTGAGATAGCTTAGTTGAAAAGTGGTAAAAGAATGATTATGGCTGAGTGTGAAAATTCTTAAGCAGTTTAACTCTGTGATAATTGTCTTAAAATCCTGACTTGGAAAAAGTCCTATGGGAGTGTTGGTGATCTTCTTAAAATGAAAGATGCTTTGAGGAAGATACAGCTTTGGAGGTTTCAAAGCTGTTACTGGGAAAATAAAGTTAACATATATAATGTTAACTATGCATATACTAATAGCATATTTCTTGACTTTTGTATACACTTTATTCAATTGCAAGTAAATGTAAATCTAAGTTGGAAACTGATTCGCTGCCCCAGGTATTTCACCCGATGATGACTCTTCTTGGAATTCAGCATAGAAAAGAATTAGATTTTTTTCTAGCTTGTAAGTATAATTCTGCTTTAAAACCAGGCCCTGCTCATCCATCCAGTGGATACATTAAGTGACTGTAGGAACGTCATGTCCTGTTTGTGTGCAGCTGGTTTTGATCCTGACCTTGAATTACTAGAAATGAAATAACCTAGTGGAGAAAAATTTGTTATATTTATTAGTTTGAGCTGTGTTTACAATTCACTTAAGGTCTCCTCTTTAAGGAGTTTCTACATATGCTTACTGGGGTAGCAACTCCTCCCTGCTTTTTACTTAAAATGGACTTCCAGTGGAAATTTTGAAGGCAAAGCTTAAAATGGTACATTTGTATCAACGCTGTTGTTTAGAAACTCAAAATCTTACTATATTAAAAAGCAGTTATATATTTTTTAGAATGTAGAGATGAAATGCTGATAATGACAAACACTGCAATATTTCCTGTTAAGAATCAGCCTGTGCAGAAANACAAAAAAAAAAAAGAACAAAAACCACATAGACTGAAGAATAGGAATTTTAGGACTGTTGTAATTTATTAGTGAGCTCTTCTTTGTACTGATACTCAGGGTTTGATATTGTGCTGTACTGCTGCAGTATCCCATTCTGTGTTTTTGTTGTATTTTTATTAGCTATTGTATGTGTAAAATACAGAAATAAAAAATGATATATGCAAGGTTGTATGTACATTGGGACTTACTTTCAGCAGTAGCAACCTGTAAATTCTGTTGCATTAGAGTTTTCCTTTGAAATGTTTTTTTTCTTAATTCCTTGCATGTGCGTAGATTTGCAGAATTGTTGCTTTTTCAGGATTTTTTTTTAAATGCGGGTGGCTCTGCTGTGTTTTATTGCTCTAAGTGGCTGGGGGACAAGGAAGTGTTAAGAGAGACTTAACTGGAGATTATGTGAACGGACTGCAGATAGGTATGTAGAAATGTCCTGGCAGAGTAGAGCCTAGGAAATGTGTTGTTTCTCTATCAAAACGGTGACTTTTATCAGTATCTTGGAGAAACTGCAGAAGCATACAGCTATTAAACTATGGAGAGCAAAGTTCCAGCTGTGCTAATAATGCAGGTCATATGCTCTAACGGTTTTAGGAACTTACAGAGTGATGGAACAGTTCTCTCTACCCATAAGGTGAGCATTCTGATGTTTTAAAGCTCAGTTCGTGAGACGTTCATGTAGCAGATTTCATGCTAGCAGAACATGTGGTTCTTCAGAAATGACGATGCGTTTATTCCGGAGAAGTAGTTATACCACACAATTGCAGCATCAGGTAACCCAGGTGTGTGCAGCACTGTAAGTTGTATACAGCTCTCAGATAAAGCGTTCTTTGTGAACCAGCTCCAGTGACTTGGTTCTCCCAAAGCTCGTGCGTGGAGGTGCGCAGCCTGCAGCCTGTCGCGGTGCAGCTGTACGGCGGCTTCAGCTAGGGCCTTTCCCCTGCCTTCTTGAAAGTCACTGACACAGGTACTTCATGTGCTTCGTTCTCCATGGTTAGAAGGATGTGTTGGAGAGGATATCCTTGACTGGAGCTATTTCAATGAGCCACCAAACGCAAACTGCACATTTTAAAAAAAAAAAAAGGCAAAACAAGAAAACAAGCTGTGGATAATGGGGAGGCTTTGCTTGGTGGTTTGGGTATCGAAATAAAAGTTCTTTGTAATCTCACACTTACCAACCTGTTCATTAGTTAAAATGTAACTGCTTGGAAGTCCTTTGCCTTTTTCAGGACATAACAATTAGTATTCAGTAAGATGAAATAGTATAGTGTTGCATCTGTAATCTTCATTAATGGCCTGGATGATGCGATGGGACGCACCGTCGGCAGGCTGGTGGGTGACACCAAGTTGTGCGCGCTGCAGGGCAGGGCTGCTGTGCTGAGGGACCTCAGCAGGTGAAGGAACGGGCAGACAAAAGCCCCAGGAAGTTCAGCAGGGTCTGAAAATTGAAACGGAATAACCCTGTGCAAGAGTACAGGCTGGGAACTGATGGCTGGAAAGTGACTTTGCAGCAAATGCCATCCCTTTCCTGGTGGACACCAAGTTGGGCATGAGGCTGCAGCGTGCCTTTACTTAGGGAGAGCGAAGCCAGTAGCTGAGAGAAGCGACTGTTTGTCTGCTTGGCATTTGCGTGACTGCATCTGAAACCGTGGCTGGTTTGGGGCTCCCCGGTGCGGGAGAGCTGCTGGCATACTCCAGCAGGTCTAGAGGAAGACTACCGACGTGGTTAGGCAGCAGGAGCACACCACGTGGAAAGGGAGGCTGGGAGCGCGAGCTGGCTGTCTTCGGTGTTCAGAGAAGGCTAAGGGGAATGTAGGCAGTTTCCTGAAGGTGTTGCTCTTAGTTTTTGAGGCATCTACTGCAAACAGTGTATGTATGTGTTGTAGACTGTCTTACAGGGTTTATGTGCATTCCTGTATAAAAAGATATAGCTGCTGGCACCTGCTGTTGTGCAAGGTAGCATGGGATTATTGGTGCTGGTGTTCTGACTGCCTACTGGCGCCAATTAATGGAAACGTGTGCTCCGTATCAGATGATGTGGTTGCGCAGCCAGCTCTTTTCTGCCTCCTCCCCATGCAGCTGGTCCTAGCCCAGCTGAAATGCGTGACCCAGAGGGCTGTGGAGCTTTGCAGAAGAGAACAATGTGATTATCTCAGGTAAATTCTACTACACATTTCAAAATCTGCTCTTTTAAGGAAAACCGGAGTTCTGTGTAGTCAAAGATTGAAGTTATTAGTTTACAGCTTTGAATATAACGTGTCACCGATGAAATATGCTCTCTCATAAGCAAAGCTGCCTGAGGTTTATATCTGTTTGCTTAATAAAGGAATAGAAAGTTAAATTTATTCGGCTGGCATGGGAGTTAGACAGGCAGCATGTTCTAATCGAAAATTATTTGTTGTGATGTTTAAATAAGAGATAACATGAAAGCTTTCATCTCTGTTACTCTGAATGTTATTAAAATGTAAACTAAACAAACATGAGTAAAACAGTCGCATAATTTTATTGTAAAGGCACTATATAGTGCCTGTTGATTTGGTCTTTATTTCATAGGAGTACCTTTTAAGTTCAGTCTTACTGAGCTCAGTTCAGAAATCTTGTTGATTCTTCTGCATGTATGGCTATTATATGTACAGCGAGTGAGGAATCGGTAAGGAAGATGAGAATTTTAAAACGAATCTTTAAGGAGGTGACTGGTTAACACCCTCCACCCCCCCAGTTCTGGTTTACCTATCCATATGGTTCTCTAAGAAGAGAACAAGTACAGTTTCTCCTAAATTAGTCACAAGCCTTAAAAGTATATTGAATTCACTTCAGTTTCGCAGCTTGTGGTATTAGGGTAGCCTTACGGAGTTATTAATAACAAAGTCCTTTATTTTTTGCAGATATACAAAGGGGGTCCCAATTTTAGCAGCTATTCATGAGTATCAAAATAATTGATATTTGTTAGGGAGGAAATTTTAAATCCAAAAATCATGTATTTCTTGGTTATAACTTCTGTATGAATTACATGATTTCCAAGAAAACCAGATGCTATTTTCTGGATGTCTTTTAGCTCCTTCAAAGTAATAATGACATACAGATAAAAGCAGACTGGATCAGTGCTAAATGGAGTTGAAAAAAAATTCTTTCTGAAACTTAAAACCTCAGTATGAACTTTGAACAAAAAAGTATTCCAGTCTACCCATGGCTTACTGTGAAAGTAAATCCTTCCACATTCCTGAAGCCAGACAGCCTGCCCCATATCAAGCCTTGCTTTGGCTGTTGTATACTTTATTTTCCCCAGGACTGCCTGTCTGCTTGCTCTAATTGTTTGATGATTCCTGTTGTCCTTTCCGAACTGCCCACCCAGCAGCTGTATCCAAACATCTGTAACAGGGCACACGGGAAGTGTTGTGTGGTGTGGTCCTGATTCCCTACAACCGAGGATACTTCTAAGAAAGAATCATTTGTCTTTATATTTAAATATGTTGCGTTCTTAAAATTGAAGTGACTGTTAGAATTTATCCACATAGAAATGCAGACTTGAGACTAGTATTCTCTTTTCAAATGGATTCAGTGGGACACGAAGCTGTAAAACACAAAGGCTGTCTTTTTTTTTTTTTTTTTTATAGTTTGCCATTCCAATTGATGAAGCAAATAAGATTTCCGTGTTGCGCAGACACTTGATTACATCCTGGAAATGTAATTACATTGCACAGGTAGATTTTAGAGTGGAGGGTTCCAGCGTCCCTGGTCCCTGGAACGCTCCCGTCTCGCTCTGTTCTGCTGCAATGCAACGTGTTCTCCACCAGGTTGTAGGCTACGGGGTATTAAAGAAGTTTTCATACAAATCACCATTTGAGAAGGGAGTCTTCTATTAACTATTTCACCTCTTTATAGATGCATATTTTTTGTTACTGTATATTGTTAGTCATGGCTGTTCCTAAAGCTGTTGGGTTTTAGTTTCAGAGATCCCTCTTGTTTTTACCTTAACACAAATGGTGTTCTACTTCTCTCACTCCTTGTCTATTGCTATTTTCCCCCTTCTGAATCTTCTAGAGAGTAGTTTAATACAACTAGAACGTGCTTCTTGCTGTGCAGGATGTTGTACAAGTATCTAGGGTGACACTAGGCTAGATTTTTAAAGCTATTTGTGTGTAGGGTTTTCAGAAGAGCTTAAGACTTAAATCCTGTAATAAATACCTGGACCCTATTGATTAGATATTTTTGTTTCTACATCTCCACCAGCATTTGAAAATCATATCCATGATGCCTGCTCTGTATCTGCAGCCTCCCACTCCACTCAGCCACATCCTCCGGTCTGTGCTCCATGCACTGTCCCTTCTGAATGCTTTGCCACTGTCAGGGTCTCACAGCTGAAAAAATAATGCTGGGCTGCAAGAGAAATTTCCTGAAAATTTGCCTTGACTGTCACAGCAGGGCTGGTGTACTCCTGAGCGCTGGAGGCAAGGCAGAACTTCTGTTGGCTTTGCACAGTCTGCGCTCCACTGGTGTTTCTGCTTCTGTCTGCCCTTCAGTTTGAATGAACACTATTTTGAAAGTATTCCCATTTTTTGCAGTATGTGCTGGTATAAGTAACCCTGCCTCCCTATAACTGCTGCCATGGTCTGGCCACTTGGACTAGCCACATCTAGGAAGAAAACCCAAAACAGGGAACCGATCTGAGTTACTGCTCTGATTCTCTGTGCAGTTACAAGGGCACATGCCAGGACAAAACCAGGGAAAGTGGGGGAAGATGGATGAATAGGAAGGGTGGGTCAGAAACAGAAAGGGCAAGATCAGCTCTGGTGTCAATTAAAACTGCTTTAGAAACTACAGTCTAAGTTTCTCAAGCAGCATTAGCATTATAAAAAGATAATGGAGGCAGGTTTCCAGCTTGCTAAATGGATGCTTCATAATAACAATAAAAATGCCTTTATAATTTCTGAAGCTTTCAGGGAAGTCTGATAGAGGTTGTACGTTCATCTGGGCAGCTGTAACAGGGAATTGGAGGTGGGAGAGAAGAACCCAAGACAGGAACAAGAAGTGTAGGGGAAACGAAATGCAATTTTATTTGATTTTTAGTCTCGGTGGTCCCTTTTACTTTTCAAGCAGGGAGAACCATTCTTAAATAAGTGTCTGTGTGTTACTTTTGTGCTGTAGCAGGTTTCTCTTGAATAATCAGCAAGGGATTCCTGAGCATCACAATTCTGATAGCTTCCAAAACTAACACACAGCTGGTTCCCCTTGGCCAATGTCTTATCTACTCCTGCTTGCTTTTGTTCCCACAGATGTGTGGAATAAAACTGGCAGTAGGATTCTTCTATAAGCTCTATAGCACTTATATTCTTATACAAGCTCTGTATTCTTACGTCTTACCCCAGTGCATTTCTGTCTCCCTTTCACACAGTTTTCTACAAGTTCTACCCGAATCTAGCGAATGCTGGATTGCTAATTGAGATTTTCCTAGCAGCAGATCAGGCTGCTTAAGGACAGCTTTACCAGCCATGGCAGAAGAAGGTGAATGGGCTTGTCGGGCTGAAGGGGAGGCAGGCTGACTTGGCTGGTGTTGGTGAGCCTGCTCTTCTGCACAAGCAGGCCGGGTTGCGTAGTCTCAGGTAGCTTGGGATGGAGGCCACGCGCCTTCTTTGGCTGTTGTGTTGCTCTACAGCCGTGTTTGGTAGACATCAAGGTCTTCCCTTACGCGAGGAGGCATGCCTGGCTGTGGAGGTATCGGGATGGAATGTGTGTCCCGGTCACGGCACCGACATGTCAGGGAAAGCCCATGTGCAGATGTCCTCTGTGACTTTCTCGGTGAGCAGTGTTCAGAAATAGCATTGGCGAGGAACCTTCTGCGCAGTATCACTGACACCTCCCAAATCAGGAGGGTGACCTGGATCTTGCTCTTCTGCAGGACCTCTGTGTTTAGTGTAGCCTCAAGTAAGTGACACAGAGGTCCTAGAAGTCACTTTCCCTAAACAGAAGTACTGAATCCCCTAACGAGCTAGCTATGCTTGCATGGTCGATCATTCTTTTCTTACAGCGCTGGGAACTGTATGGAGGAGATGTGCAACCACCAAAGTCAGTGATGAACAGAGCCTAAGCTGTGTTAACTCCACGTAGTGTATTTTGATAATAGATGGGCTCGAGGGCAAGAAGTATTAGAAGCAAAGGGTATATAAATCTGGTGAATGCTGCTTTTCAGAACACGTGCTTCCTGACACAGTAACTGGCTGTAAAAAGAGGCAATCCACAGAGACAGATGAGCGGACGAGCATGAAGTCATCTTGGCTACTGGATAGCAAGCCAAAGGCTAGTGCTGGGTGGGGTAACAACGGCAGTGCTGTATGACCATTAGCAATCTGGTACTGAACAGGCTTAAATCTGTTGCCTCAGGTGATCTAGTTATGCAGAGATTCAGCATAATTGTCAAATTACAATCTAAATCTTTTTATAATGATTCCCTTTTTAGATTGCAGTGTTATGGTTTAAAGGCTGTATAATTAGTGTTGAATGCTTAAATCTGTTTCTGCAGAGAGGCCTCCAGTAAATTTTTCCAGATCTGCTTTGGCCGATGAGGTGTCTCCTTGTTCTTCCCCAGCAAACAAGGTGTGGAGAAGAGTGGTAAGAAGAGTGGCAAAGTTTACAGACTACAGGAGGGCATGGGAACTGGGAAATTTGGGGGAGAGGGGCAGTCTTTTGGCAAGCTTCCTTTTATTTGTTATAGTTATGGAATGGAGAAGCGAGGTCTGCGTGTGTGATACCATAAACATTAGAGTAGGACTGAAAACACGGTAGGCAGCTTATGCTTTCCTCTTTCTTTTGGTGTCACAGTGAGAGTATCTGAAAACCGCTGCTCAGTGCTATGTGGTTTCTGTATGTAGAAGATACGGTGTGTGTAGAAGGCTGTAGAGGTTCCTTATACCACCTTCACAGAATAAGATTTTCCCCAGTAATACTGTACTACCTTGTGCCAGCTTCCTCTCTCTCTCTGCCAGTGTGGGACATTACTGCATTCAGGTGGTTGTTCCCCAGTAGGTACTGTCCTCTCTGAGGACTCCTGTGACATCTTGCTGCTGTTTGGTATCATTCTTCATACACTTGCTTTACAACAAAAGCAGTCTGCTAAATTCCCTCTCTGAGCAGTTTGCGTTCTTTGTCCTACATCTGGCTGCAATCTTTCCTTGATGATTCAGCGTCTCTCAGTGAGAGAGAAGTCTTTCATGAGAAAGTGGGGAGGGAATTCTAAAGAAATTCAACATTATTAAGAGACAGACTGTCACTCTTTCATCTTAACGTAAGAAATAGGCCTCAAAGATACTCTCTACAGCTTTCCTGCATTCTGGCTGAATCAAGCAAGGTAAAAGAAGATTGGCATAGACACCATCCCTTTATAACAGATCGCTTGCCAAAGTGAGATGTACTTACGTGGTGATAAGAGCCAGGGTCTAATTTTGTAGGTCTGATCTCAGAACTGTCAATCTGTCTTGGATCTTGTGGAAAAGCTGTGTAGACTCAGTTTCAGGTTATTTTTCTCAGTATGAATATGGTTTTCTTTAGTACACTTTCTGATAATTAAAATTGTGCAGAAAACTACATTTTGTCACGTTTAATCTCTCTCCTAAAAACTACCTCAATGCTGGATTACTGGAAGTTAGTTAATGTGATGGCAATTTTAAAAGATTCCAAGGCAGGCTTGTGGAGCAGCAGATACATAAGCCTGATGTCTGTACCTGGAATATTAGTAGAAATGATGTAATAATTGACGCAAATTAACAGACACATGGATAAATATGGCATCCTGAGAAACAGTCAACAGTCATAAGGGAAAGTCAGGACCCACAAACTTACTGAAATTCTTTGAAGAAGTTAACAGAGAAAATGTGGTTGTTATAATCCAGTTGGATTTCCAAAAGACATTTGACACGGTTCCCTGCTTAAAAGTCTTAAAGAATTCAAACAGCTGTGGGAAAGAAGGGGGGTCCTTTGCATGGAGAAGTATCTGGTTACTAGATAGGAAATGGGTAGGAATAAGCAGGCAGTTTTCACTGTGGCTGAAGGTTATTGATAAGTCCCAAATAGATCAGTGCTAGGACCTATGCTGTTTAATGTAAGGATAAGTGATCTGGAGAAGATGGTAAGTGGTGGGATGGTAGTCTCTAGACAATACTACAAACACAGTGACAACTGCAAAAAAATCTTACTTGACAGAATAGTCAATATTTAGCACATGAAACTCGGTATAAATAAATGTGAAAGACTCGCATGGTTGGAAAAAAAATTCTAAGTTTATACACAAAATAGTTATCCTAACTGTTACCAGTCAAGAACAAGATCTTAAAGTTATAATAAGTATCTCTGAGAAAGATCAGCTCGGTGCTTAGTACAAGTCCAAAAAGGAAATCAGATATTGAAAAGCACAGAGATCATGCCACCACCATGTAAATCCATGCATTTTGCATGTTGTGTACAGCTTCTGGTCTCCTAACTCAAAAAAAGTTTTAGTTGCATTGCAGAAAGGATCCTAACAATCACACAGAATCAGTTCCATAAGAATTAGGATTAACTAATCTGTAAGAGTGACCTCTAAAAAGATTGACATGACAGAAGGGTGATCACTTAGAGCAGGCAATATGATAGAAAACTCTAAAATCACAAGTGGAGAGAGTAAGTAGGGAAAGATTTTTTTTGCTGTCTACCTCTCAGTTCTTGTCGATAGCGAAAATGAAATTTAACAAGTGTCAGGTTAAAAACAGAAAGATGTTTCTTCACAATGAATGGTTAAGCTGTGAAATTGCAGGATGCTGTGACTGTTAAAAATTTCCATGGTTTCAGGAAGTTTTTCAACAAATTAAAGGAAGAAAAATACACTGCAGCTTATTAATACAGAAGCAGCACATCTGGCTTAGGCATTCGTCGAGTGCTGAAGACTGAGAGGGTATTGCGGTAAAGTATCAGCTCTTAAAAGAACTAAAGTTATACATCTTCTGTTTGGTTTTATATTTGTGAAGATTATTCATATGGTGAATCAATAGAAATCTTGCTGCAATCCAAATATAATGCCGTTTCATGAAAGCTACACAATAAAATGTATTGGTCAATAAAATGTTGACATATAAGCAGTAGAAGTGGTAAATGAGATTGCTGGAATTGAAGGAGTAGTGTAGTTGTCATTAATAGTATACATAAATAAAATCATCTTCAGCTTGCTTTAAGCTAATGTCTTGAAACAGAATTGCTGTTAGAGATAGAATTGTTTTAAGGTAGGAATTAACTAGTTTTTCTTGCATTTAGAACTTTGGATGCTTATTCCTAAGCAAAGTTTGCCTTTGTTTTTGAGGATCAACACTATTTTTTTTTTTTTCAGGCGGTGTGAAAAAAGTTCCAAAACTGTAAAGGACTCTTACCAGTCTTTGTCAGACCTACAATCATTTTTTATTTCTACTATAATACCTTCAAATCTTTTATTTTTTTAAAAGCTTGTCTAATATTTTTTGTAATTAATCTTTTTTTTTTTTTAGCTTAGTAATGTAGCCACAAAAAACTCATTAAAGTTTTTAATTTCTTAGTCAGCTGTAGAAATCAGGTAATCAGGTTTCCACATGGAATATCAATTGAACTCATTATCTCAAGAACACATTGGCTCCAAGAATCTATTACAATTTTTGCAGCGTTGGACATCACGCTGCAGACAATAAGAACATTCACGAATAAATCTGTATGATGAAGAATCCTCATTTCAGGACATGGTCAATTCATTAATTGTTGGACTAAAGACATTTCTTCTCTTAGCAGATTGTTCTGCCAATAAAAAAGCTAATTAAGTTTTTTTACAACTCTTTCTGTAACATGTAGGACTGACTGGTATCAGGAAGGTAATGAGTTGTATCAACTTCGGAGATGTTGATCCAGGAAAACAGTTTCAACGTAGCATGCAGAGGAAGGTAACTAAAATGGAGGAACACAATTCCTGCAAGTCTTCAGCATCTTTTTAACTCATTCTGGTGTAAGATCCAGAGAATCTCCCTGGAGAAGATACCAGAGATTCTGCTGGAAGATCAGCACCATCCTGATCCTTTTTTGGTATGTTATGGTTTAACTTGGCAAGCACAGTGATAGAAGCCCTTTCAGTAATCAAGGATCCTTCATTTATAGGTATCTGAGAGCTTGTTCTCTTTCTTCTGTGAAAAATCTTGGATTCTTTCATTAATTGGGGCAGTGCTTGTCATCCAGACATTGCTGCTCTACATCTTTACCTTTGCTGTATTGGGTAGCCTTTTACCTTGGTCAAACATTCGATTGATTCAGGACTTTTTCAGATCACTACATTTGGTTGAGATTGTATCTTCACACTGCCCTGGGTACGTCTGAGCAGCCTTTGTGCCTGCCTTCTGCCTTCTCTTGGCTTTTACCCCAACTGTGGGATGATGCCCAAAGAGATGCCTTGATGTTCTTTAATCCAAACTCATGGAAGTTGCTGTTAAATTACCGCACTGGGGAAGAAGAAATTTTTTAAAAGACTTTGTCTGAAGGAAGAATGATTTGATTATATAGGCTGCTTAGTGAAGCATGGTGTGATGTAGCCTGTGTGCTAAACCAATATAACAGAACCATTCCTGGCTTTCTACAGTATCTACTTTCTATTGCAATAATTTAAAATGAAAACCTACTGCTAACCAGTTAGCCTTAATCAGTACAAGTGCAGTTGGATTTGTTGGTGCACAGATGCTCTTTTATTGTTATGACACATTTCTGCACAAACAGAGAATTTTTTGTTTTCAGGAGTAATAACAAATTGAAACAGGGGATGCAGTCGTGAAATGTTCCAGCAGAAACAAGATGCAAGAATCGGGTAACTTGAATGTTGTGGTGTAGAGTATAAAGAACAGGTTTTATGTCAAAGTTCTGCTGTTTAAGAAAGACTGTGACAGACAAATCTAACAGGACTTTTAAAAGAATGTGAAGAAAAAAGTGGGGTCTGTGTTCACTACTGTTTTCAGCACATATGAGCTGAAATGTGTGCCAGGCAGGAGTGAGCAGGAAACTCAAGGGTCGGCACTCCAAACTTCTCAGCAATCTCAGCTATGAAAATAACATAGAAAAAGTGAAATTAAAAATTATTTTGTTTCTATCATAGAACATCTGCTTTTTTTTTTGCTTGCGACTCAGATTTTTAATATAAATACTGATTTTAAAGCACATTGTAACATACTTTTTTCTTAAGCTTAGATGTCAGGAAAAGTAGTAATATTAATGGTTTGTTTATGCTTCAGGGAGACTAGTTTGAGCAACTGGTTTGCTAATTTGAAGGGCAAAGCTCACTTTTCTGTGTCACTGGGTTTGGGATGTATATTCTGGCAATGAAATTATGAAAAATAATGCAGAGTAAGGAAGTTGGCATCTGTGAATAAGTGATGGTACTTCAATATTCTGGACATCAGAAATGTCATAAACTGTGGAACGAGGCAATTACATTCAGTTGTTTAGATAGAGCCACGAAGACTGCAGGACACTAAATCATTTCAAAGTCATAAAAACAGCAGTATGCTTCGGAAAAACTGAATATAGCTGCTTGGTAGGAATATATTCTGTTTGAGTTTGGATGACTTACGAAAAGATGTAAAGTGTGTATAGTTACTGTGTACACTTACACAGCAGATACTCACAGCTGCAAGAGTGCATGCTCACAATTGGATGATACTGGTTTGACCTCTTGTGTGCAAAGCAGCGACCGAGAATCATGCTCTGGCTGAACTATAGAAGATAAATAAGCAAAACCCTCATGACAATACTGAGTAAGGGGTAGTGCAGCCGGGTTTCTGTCAGCTTGAGTTCCTTCCTTGCTCTCTCTTTGTTCATAAAGGAAACCCCATTGTTTTGGCTGGAGTACTGTATTGACAAGTAGCATAGACACATACTGCTTGAGAAAGTCTCAACAAAGTAAAAATCATTTTAGGAGACTTTACGTGGCCTCAGTCATTTCTTAGAAATAAAAACTGCCAGAATAAGGAATGTTTTTACAGGACAACCACAATTCACTTACTTTTGTATGCCCCTATGTCCGTCAGTTTAAATGCACACCTACTTGTTTCGCTTTATTTAGCGTCTGTTGCAATGGTCTGTAGATGATGAAGTTTTTGTAGTATCCTTTCTCCTTTCTGGTTTTTTTTTTTTTCCACCCACTGACTCTGCAGTCTGTTTTCCCTTGTTTCCTGCATTTTTCTTCCTCCTGGCAATCCAGCCAGGCTTGTTACTCCTGCCTCTTTTTTTCCACCACCTTCTCTGGGTGCCAGCAGGAGCAGTGTGAGCACAGGAGAAATGGCATAGCTGCTGTTGCTGTCCTCTCTGCCTAACTTCAGCGCGACTCCTGGAAGCGATCACGGAGAAAGTTCCACTAACCATCAAACACGGTTGGCTATTTTATCATCCCAGTGTCTGTACGGTTACTTCATTTGGAAGCTTCAAGTAAATAACTGAAGGTCTTTTGAAATAAAGTTGTACAGATTTTATTACCTGGCTAAAACAAAATACTTTTTTTAGACTGGTTCTTGAAAATCTTTGTAACATTAAGCCTGCATACTCTACTCCATTTCATGCAGTTTTGATGACAAATGGGTCAGATTTTGCACAATAAGAGACTCTGGTAACTTGTATTTCTCTTTCCTCCACTCCTTGCCTTACACAGTAAATGTCAATAAAGTATTCTACTAGGAGTGTCAGTCATTAGCATTGCATTAGTGTCTATGCCAGTCACTAGGTATGTTGATTTTGTTAATAGGAGAACTGATGCAAACACAGGGAGGGGTTTTTGTTTGTTTTTGTTTTTTTGAAAATAACTTTATGCTCTTTCTTTCTTCTCTCTGTTTTCTTTGGTTTGATATTAGTCTTGAAACCAAAAATCATTGTCATGCAACAACATTGTGTTTCATTGCAATTACACTAGAGTCGAGAATAATCTTCATAAATACAAACGCTAAGTGACATGCTATAATTAAATTTTGCTATCCATAGCCTTTATGTAAATGATTAAACAGTTTGTACACAGTGGAATAAACAACCCAATATTTCAGCATAGGTGTTCTGGCAAAAGTTAAAAATACTTCTTCAAGTTACATGTTTAATCACAGAATAGTGTAAATTAATGTTAGATTAGAGCCAATATGTCTTTTGCCATTTCCCTGCCAGAGTCAGAATTTTGCCAGTGGGTATATTAAATATTTTATCAGAACTGCAGCAGTTGCAGGTCTGCTAATTTTTGGGCATACGTAAGGTGCAAGTGGTGGTTCTTGTCCCTGTGGTTACCTGAGTGCTGATTTCGTAGCAGTGATGCTCTTGAGATTCTGGGAACTTGGAACCTTGGCAAACAAGATGTGCGTTTCTTTGACTCAAAATAGTTAAATGGTCCCTAAAGTTGTGTCTCAGAAATGTCGTAAAACGCTTCTGAAATATTGCGTAGAAACTGTGTTTTGCTGTGGGAGTCTGTCTCGTTTTAGACACACAGTGATCTCCCGGATTCTGTGTTTAGACCTTAAATGAATGTACTGCTTTGAAGGAGTGCTGACCAGTTAAATTACCTCTTTGTTAAAAGGAAATTGATTTGTTCATTCATCTGAAAAAAAATCACGATATCTTTGAAAGATCAGTGAGGTCACATTGTCTTTTAGCTTTACGGAGAACAAAACCAGCATGTAGGAATGCTTCCAGGAAACAATAAAAGCATGTGCGTGTTTGTTTCTAGTCCAGTACTTTTGTGAACATTGTTTGTCATTTTTCTCCGACAGTTCAATATGCTTTCCTCACCTCCCACTTGAATAGCATAGAGATACTTCTTTAAGTGTATTTTATGGTTTCATTCCATAGATATTTAAGAAATAATTGTAATGCACCAAACAGAGATGTACTCTGTCACTCTTCAAAGAATAGCTTGCTTATGTGAGAACAGGGAACTTTGCATACCTTGCATATTCCTTGAAATGCTGTGTAATATTCTTTTCAGTGCTTTCAGTAATTTGGGTAATAAGAATGGACAAATTAAGTGTTGGTTAGGTTATTCAAAACTGTTGCAGCCTGCAGACTATCAGCAGTCTACGGATTGAGTGCTGGTTCTCCAAGTTTTGAGTCCGGAGTCAGTGGCAGGACTCTGTGATGGTTGCTTTACTCTGACAATTAGAAGTGCAGGATGATATTTTGGGAGACTCTACATTGAAAATCTAGTTTTACTTGTTTGCTTACCTTTTTACTTTTTACTTTATTAAAGTAATTTATTGCAGTTCATAAAAGCGGTAATTTTTGTGTTGAAATGCACTGACTTCAGATATTTGTTATTTCTACAAAATGCAACAGTACGTTTGTAGAAAGTAGTGGAACAACGCCAACCATGTATGGCCTGACTGCAGTTGACCTACCTCGTGTATAAGCTGTCCCTGCTTTTTGAGATCCACCATCCAGGCCTTTTGCATATTTACAAGATGCAGCTATGGCCTGACCCCACCAACTAATTCTCTTCCCTGTGAGAAAGCTTCGTCAAACTGAGAGGCTTGTGTTTCAGAACACGTTAAGGTTTTTCAATGTAGTTTTTTTTCAGATGTTACTGTGGAGGATTCTGATCCTGAGCAGCCCTCTGTTGCCAGCCTCTTTATTTTTGCTTTCTGTAGATAAGCCTTGACAGGCCAAAAAGTTTAGATTTCAATTGTATCAGTTTAATGCCACTGAAAACTGCGTTAACATTAAAGCTTTTAGCTGGCCGGATTACAACAACTGCTCTCCAGAGGGTTCTCTTTAGGCTACAGTGCAGTTTCAAACCTGTTCACCTGAATCTTAACAAGGCTTTTAAATTGTGTTAAGCTGAGCAAGCATACTTGAAAAATACATCCTGAACTCAGTCAAGGCGGGGTCAAGGCACATTGCACCCTATTTAGGTTGGTTAATCAAGTTCCCTGTAGGTTTTTCTGCAGCCATTTTTGTGTTGCTGTCTTCATTCCTGCTCCTTTTCCTAGCAGTTTTCTTTGCCCTCACTTTTTCTAAGCAGATCGATCTGACAGGAACCCAGACATTTCTTTGGACTTGTTGCTGCACACAGTGCCGCTGTGTCCATTCCACCTGCCCATTACTCTGTAAACCTTTGCCTTGTAACTCTCAGCAGTCGTTTCACCGTGTACTTCTTGTCTGTTGGAACTGATTTTGGAGGTGACAGACGTTCATCTCTAACTGAACCGAGCTGGGTCGTTGCTTATCTTACAGTTAAGCAAAACGTGGTTGAGTCCTCTTTGCAAAGAGGCTCCCGTCCCAGCTGGCACAGTGGCCATGCTGTGCGAGTGAGGAGAAGTGCATCAGGGAAGCCTTGCGCCCAACGGGGTTCTCGTGCTGCCCACGTGAAAGAAATTGCACTGTTAAAGAATACTGCCGGTCTGTGGTTCCCATCCTTCAGTTTATCGCTGATGCTGACTGGTCTGTGAGTCATCAGCTGCCTGTACTTCTTTATATAGGTGGCTGGATGATGTTTGTTCACTTCTGCTTCTAGTGTTTGTGTCCGGTGCTTGATGCAAAAGGGGTGTTACCTGCGTTGGCCTGTGGTGGTGAAGTCACTTCTACAGGCATTTATTGAGCTAACAGCATTTTATGCACTGTCAGATGTGTTTTGAGATATTTTAGTAGGTTGAACAGTCTGGAGTGAAATTTTTATTCTAAAACGAAGTGTGCTTGAGATTACAATACCACAGCTATCAAGCACGCCTGCATTTAGCTTGACTTAATCTAAAAAAATGCCAAGTATTTCTTACTGTGCTTCTTCACCTTCTGGTGCAGTTAGAGGAGGTCTTAGGGTAGTAGGGTCAGTATTATACTAGATACAGGTATTTTATATTATTTAAGGTTTGGTTAGTCTGTTTAATCCGAGGAGCGAAAAGCTAGCCTGAAAAGAGTTCTGCTGTGTTTTATGACCGGAGCCTGAAAAGGCCATGAAGGAGAATATATCTCTTGTATCAGTAACTAAGCTACAGCAAATTAAATCAGATTATTAAGGCCTTGACAGAGTGTTGCACTGGGAACAACTCCAAAATTTCATCTGAACTTCAGAGAACTTTGCATATTTTGTTGTTGTTTTTTTTAAATAATTTTCTAAAGACATGGTGCCCTGAAATGAATATGAAATAAGCGGCAATTACACGTTAGACTATTGCATACTCCAGTGCATAATTATAGAATGATAATTCTTTTGTTCCATTTTACTGAATTGCTGCTCTATTAGGATTAAAAAAAAAAAAAAAAGGGGAAAAAGGATGTATCAAAACAGCTGCACCTTTTAAGTTGTGCCACTAGATTTTTATTTTTATTTATTTTGGCTATCTACAGGGTTGCTGTCTTCATCTGACTATTACAGTACACATTTCATTTGGCTGTACAGTATCTTGTATGTGTTTCCATATGTGTATGTACCTACCCCACAGTGCATTTACCACATTTCATTTAGATGGTGAAGGATGTAAGTACTGTAGACAACGCCATCAAAATTCATGTAGCAAATACTTTAGCTACAAAAAGTAGATTTGTTTCCATAAACTGGTAACTGCTTCTGGTCTGCTGCATCTGTCCCTATTGCATCACTGTCAGTGCGTCAAGGCAAAGGAAACCAGGGCTATGCTTAAAATTCTGTTTTCTCCACAAACTGGAGTTGGAGGCAGGCAGAAGAAGCGTGTCTGGAAGGCAGCCTTCCACCTGGATCAAAGTCTCTCTGCCTGAGTCAGTAACTGAAGTCTCAAATTACTGAGTTTAGCAACAACTTTAAGTCTTCTGCTTGTGGGCACATTTGCCAGCAGAAGATTGTAGCATAAGTTGCTAGATTCTCTATCCTACAAATGTAGAAATGAGGAAATAATTAATTCCTTCACAACCCTGCACTATATTTTATTCATGTAAATTCTCAACATTATTGCCACTTTTCAACCTTACTGTTTAAAACAGAGAGAACGTGTATTGGTTATCTTTCAGCAAAGACTAAGATGCTATATTTGTATATAATTCTCTACATTAGTATATTAGTTTCATTTTTTGGTCTATACTTTGACATGTAAAATGTTACACTGAATTTGACAATGTCAAGCTCCGTTCAGAAGGCTTAAAGTGAATGAGATGCTTTCATTATTTCATGTTGATGACTTCAGATCTTTTGGCACAAACCTTAGAATATCTCCAGGTTACTAGGCTCTTTCCTAAAACATGAAGCCGTGCATGATTCCCTTCTGCAATTAATTATGATTTGTAATGCAGGACAGACTCTGTATAAACTCACCTTTTAAAAACGAACTGTTTAACTGCAGTATCCAAAGCAGAGAAAACAGTTACCTTTTGAGCTAACTGTGCTTAGAACAGAAAATGCATTTAGAATGCAATATAATATTTTATATTTTCAGCAAAAGGTGCTTTTGGGAAAAAAAAAAAGTTGTTTTGATATCTTTTTTCTTTATCCTATCCCTTTTGTGTAGGCAATTCATAACCAGTTGTCTTTGCAAGGGTATAGAAACCATGTTATATACACCAGTTTTAGTCAGTAATGTACTTTATTTTGGTAGTATTAAGATATAATTGTTAGGGGCCATGTAATGTCATTTTATTCCACAATAATGTCCTTATAGTTTACATGAAAAAATACTTTGAGTAAGAAATAAACCTTTTTAACCAACAAATTGTATTCAAACTTTTTAGAATTAAAAAGTGCTACACTGTAAAATAACAGTTGCAAATGATGATTCGTTCTGTTGATGGTCTTTGCTCATTATATAGATAAAAGATTTTTTTTGTGCAAAAAATATATAGCATTTTCTTCTCACAGTTAAGCCTGAGTATTTTTTTACTGATTTTGATAGATTTGCTAAGCAGTACTGTGTAGTGCAGTCTGTCTCCCTTTCCTTTCCCCGATCTCCCAAGATACAAAACGGCTGCCGTACGATCACATGCTGGTGCTACATTCAGCGAGAAATTTTGCTTCAGTATTAAAGCAATTCAAATGTAAATTTAGAGAGGTACGTCAGCTCATGAAAGACTCGTGTGTTGAATACATGGTTCCTAAATGAGTGTTAGAAATAGGAGGTTTCAAAAATAGTTGTCTGATCCCTCCTGGACAATATTTTACCATTTGTTATAAATTTCTAGCGATCACCATGGCACTACTTCAAGGGAGGAACTACTTCTAAAATCCTTTTAAGCCATTACAATTCTCAAACTCACGTCTACGATGATGCCCATGAAAAAATCAATAGCAATTGGGCAGCTGGGGCGGCTGCTCTCAAAATCTCATTTGTACCTTGATCTACCCATGGCTTTCTGTATTCACTCTTTTTTCATCTTATACTTGGTCTTCAAGCTCCTATGGGAGTATCCATCACTTTGTTAAATATTTATAGAGCTGCGATATCGAAGTGTTGCTTTTAGCAGTGTTGCTAATAAGTCCATAGAAGTTTTACTGTTTGTTGCCGAAGCAGAGTAGTGGGATGCTCCTGACTGTGTTTATGAGAATCTTTCCTTAGACTTTAAGGCAGTTTGTGTAAACAGTATTTTGGCTTTATGTTATTTGGGAATGGTAGAGTAGTAAAGGCAGTCTCTACTTCTGAATGAGTGAGATGGTTGATGTTTGAAATTGTGAAATAGTAGGGGGGATACAGTTAGCAAATATTGCATTTAGTTTTTCCAGTATTCTTTGGTATAAAAGGTTGTAATTATATTTATTGTTGTAATGTTACAATAACGGCCATGATACAGCCCTTTTGTTATCACGGAACTTGAAAATTTAGGAAATAGGTCTGCCTACCAAAGAAATATCTTGTCTTTGTCCTGTAAAATTCCGTTCAGGTTTTATTTTGTTAAGCTAAAATATTTGAAAACTGCCATTTTCATGTTGTCGTTTTTGTTATATTGCGGTGTTTTCGTAATGTGGCACATTAAAAAAATAGCCTAAAAATTTTAAATGCTGACTTTATGCAAACACCGAAGCAAGAGCAGCGACATCGCCGGTGCGCTCCGGCACTAGGAGCCCGGGAGCGGCGGCAGCAGCTTCAGCCACCCGTGTTCAGCCCGTGGGAGCCTTCCAAGGCCCCGAGGCTGTGGGCTGGCTGCGCCTTCCAGGCCCCCCTTCCCTTGCAGGAGGAGATGTACGTATCACATGCCCGTCACCTT
Organism: Anseranas semipalmata; assembly: GCA_013399115.1. Classification (NCBI taxonomy): domain Eukaryota; kingdom Metazoa; phylum Chordata; class Aves; order Anseriformes; family Anseranatidae; genus Anseranas; species Anseranas semipalmata. Next base: position 98,151 of record VXAA01002963.1, on the reverse strand, counting down.
CAAAGGCACGAAATGAGGGGTTGAAAGAGCAAACCAAGTTTCCTCTGTCTGATGAATCACTGCCTGGTGCCAGCACTGGCCTCGTTAGCTTACCGTCCTCTGAGAGCACGTAATGGATTGGAAGCCCTTAATGGAAAGAAAGAAAAAAATAAAGGCAGCCTGGGCCCCTTTCAGCCATTCTCAGATCCAGAAGTTTGTTGCATCAGCTCACGTTTTGTCCTTTTTCTCTTCCAGCTGAAGTAGAGGCTCCTTTGGGCTCTGATGTAGTTGCTCTGTTAGCTGAAAGCTGAGCTGACGACCACAAACGGGCAGACCTGGAACGTCCTACAGCAGCCGCGGCAGCTTGAGAGAGGCAACGGCTGTCAGGTCTTGGTTTCTTCTGGACCTCCAAACGTGCTGGGAGCCAGCAGTTGTGGCAGTGTACAGAGGCAGCTTCACCCGTCTTTCTGTATTTCTCCTGGCACATTTAGTGGCTAATTCGGAAAAGAAAACTACAGTGTGAGCCACCAAATTTTTGAGGCATAAAAGGCGAAGAGTGAGAAAGATGAATGACCTTGTGGATGCTGTGTGAAGGTGAAAGGCATTAGCACAGTTTATAGTATCCTGTATTTTAAATAGGGAATTGCTTCCTGGATTAGGTTTGACCCTGTCATTTCTCTCCTTGCATTCTTCCAGAGATTGGTTTCTTGCTATCACATCAAATATAAGCTGTTTGCCTTCACCTGAAGTGCTTTCATGGACTATCCCCATTCTATCATCTTTCATTTTCTTTTTATAATGTGATGATTATAGTTAAATTAGCCATTTGCTAAATTTTCGATACCTCTATGCTGATTCTTGGTTATGGGAGAAGATGTCCTTGTCTGTTCGAAGCCACATCATTGCTCTGTTTTATAATCCTTCTTAAAATTCCCCCTTTCCCTTGACTCTGAGAACCTTGAGATTTGGAGAGTGTTATGTAGACCAGTATTTTACTGTTTTTCTTCATTCACCTTTCTGTATCATGTCTGTATCATATATAGCCCTTTATTGTGCACATAGGCTGTAGGGTTTTTTTTAGGGAAGCAGATGTCACTGTTTTGCAGTACATGCTGCATATTCCTGAAACTCCCAGATGTTATGGTAATGTACATAATATTTTGAGCAATGCACTTACATCTTTTATATTATTCATTTCTGAACACTGTGCTACCATCTAATATATCCATCCTCCATCAAAAAATAAATAGGTTGTTCAGTGTGCAACAGAACTAATGAAATTTACAATTTTTGCAATTTCTGCACTGCAATAACTTGAGCTCTTAGTTTCTCTAGAGCCACCATTCACAGACCCTCAGTTTACCCATGCTTTCCCGGACCCTTGCCTAAATACATACAGAATTCTGCTTCAGCATCTCAGCAGTATCACCCTGCCCCACCTCTCAGATTCCCCGAGAGCACCATCTTACCTCCTTAGACTCTTAGCACCCTCTCTCATCTGTAGCCAGGTGTGTTTAATATTCCGGTTTGGGGCAAGAGGCAGCATGTCCTGCAGCTGACGCAAGCTATCCATGTGCTAATTTCCAGAAATAAGTGCACAGCAGTTGATGCTGCTATCTTCTAATTTCAAATGATGGAAGAAGTTTTTGTGCTTTTTGCTCATTGAGGGCTCTAGTAGGATCTGCATTATTGATTTTCAAGAAGATTTGAGGAATGTGATGTCTTTCAGACATTTGTTCTTGTCTAATTTGGTTTATAGTCTCAAGAGCTATTGGTGGTGGATAGGGATTAACAGATAAAATAATAGCATAAACCTTTCTCGTTAACACACTTGACTGAGAGTCATTCTTTCGAGTTATTGAGCCAGCCGCGTCTCCTGCAGAAGGGGTCTGAGCAAAGCTGTAGCAAGACTGGGATGTAAAGCAAAGGTGTGCAAGCATGCTCAATCCTCCTCATTGTTACTCTTGTAATTAATGTGGCATGTAAGTTTACAGTAGTAGCCAAAGGCAGCTCATGAAAGGACTGCTCTGTAGGAACAAAAGTATTGCATTGCATCTCTTCCCCAGAGTTTCCCCAAATCCTTTTCATACAGATTACATGTACATCCTGATTCCCTTAGATTTTCCGCAACTGTGGACCCCTTGCATTCCTCTATTTCCTCTGTCTGCAAGGTGGTCTGGGCACCAGTAACTGTGCTGGCAAGCAAATATGGAAGTGTGAGATGGTCCCAACAAGTAGAATTTAAGGTACCAGGCACATAGCAGCTCCTGCCCTGCCCGATTATATGTGCCCAACACAATCAGTTTCAGTTTCCTAACCTGCCGTGCCTGGCATATTTGGCCCTCAGAGTGCATGTTGTGGGGGGAAGGATCTGGCATGGAGCAGTGTGCATGGGGTGACTCGCGCACCAAAGAGACCTCCTGGAAGGTTCCCTGTGCTACCGGCTGCAGCCTGCTGCTGAGTCCCCTTTCTGTCCCTCTGACACAAAACTGTGTGCGCTTTCAGACCTGATAAGTTTCTCCTGTCCCATCTCATGAGCTGAGATGCTCTGTCTGCCCGGGCTTCGTGTGACTCCATCTGCTGCTCCCCTGCATCCGATAAAGGTGAGAGGCTGGGGAGCAAGGCAGCTGGCAGCACTTTGAAGTACTTGCAAGGCGCAGTTGGTTAGTGCCAGCACAATGCCTGGTGTTGGATGGACCCGTCCATTGGTCTGTAAGCGTCATTTTAAAAGCAGGGTTAACATTTTTAAGAATCTGCTTAGCAGAACTGTTAAGATGGGGCCATAATAATTCCTGTGCTTGTGTGTATTGGTCTCGGTGGCACAAAAACGTGCTGCTTACGCCCACCAACATGTGCATAGGTGCTTCAAGCACATTTTTACTTGATGTTCTTTAAGTAACAGTTAACTTGGGTCTGATTTCTTGTATACTTTTGAAGAACTTTACCTCTTTGTTTAAGGATTTGACTTTGGTTCTACTGTGTTTTGAAATCTCTTCTAATTCACTTCTCTTTCATGGAAATTCACTGTTCACCCTTGTCTGCTAATACAGATGGATACTGGCCATCTTTTTATTTTCTGTATGTTTGAAAAGCATACGTAGTGAAAATATTTAATATGGAAATAATCTGTGAAGGATTGGGAATTTGTGTGTATCTATCTATAAGGACTTCAGCAACTCATGAGCAGAGTTTACAGGCCCTAAGTACTCTTCGTGTGCATGCCTACAGTGCTGTAGCTCTGGGCGAACTCATCTAGGAAAGCGTGCTTTACAGAATAACTGAAATACTGTTTGTCTTTTTAGGCTGTGAAGCATGTTCCAGAACCTCACAAGTGGATGAAGGGGAAAGGAAAAAGTGCCATTGATAGCTAGAATAGCAACATGGGAAATACAACCACCAAATTCCGCAAAGCTCTTATAAATGGAGATGAAAACCTGGCCTGCCAAATATATGAGAGCAACCCTCAACTAAAAGAAACTCTTGACCCAAATACTTCTTATGGAGAAACTTACCAGCACAATACTCCACTACATTATGCTGCTAGGCATGGAATGAACCGTATCCTGGGGTGAGTATAATTCAGTGTTTTGTTTGTGTATGAATAACTGATCTAAGAAATGCAAGTTTTAGCTGGGTTATAAATATCTTACGTGTGTGTGTGTATATATATGCACATATGTATGTGTGTTGCAGACAGAATTTGTAACATTTTCGATTAGTAATAGAAAACATGCAAATTAGTCTATAATCCCAGGCTGGTGTAACAGATTTTAATTTTATTTGTAGTGTCTCCATTACTTCTTCATAACACTAATCTTGGACGGTTTTAGCTTGCTTCCTGAAGATTCTTATTACCACAGTTTTTTGAAAATAATGACCATTCCACTGTTCTTGATGTGTTTTCCTGTTTTAAAATAATCTGTTTCTATCATACCTAATTGATATCTTACTGATTGTATAGACTTCCAGATGGGACAATATGTTTATTCTTGTGTTACTCAGGCAGCTTTTATTTTTCCATTTTGGATAATAGCAGCAAAATGAATATCATGATAATGAATAAATATATTATTGCTGCAGTCAACATGTATAGCAATCCCTAATGTTAGCTTCTGTATTTTTGTCAGTGCTCTAAGATCAATTAAAGATTAACATCACGGAGTTATCCGTGTCCAGAGATCACAGGTACAAGCTGTTCTGGTTTAGTATTTCATGAATCTAATTCCAGGTAGACACTGCTCAACCTCTTCTTCAGTAGGTAATGAGTTAGGGAGAATTTCATAAATAGCCTCTTACTTACATTAGGAGATAAAACAGAAATATATACTGAACTGTACTACTGTCAATATTCTTTTTATTTCTGTGTTTAGGTCTACTAATGGGCTTGTGGTATTCAAGTTTGTTTTGTCCCCCACGTACTGAAACTTTACTAGCCACTAGCCAGGCCTGCCAGCATACTTTTTCCTTGGTCTTTTAGATTCACCTAACAATTTTTTATACATTATAACTTCTCATCTGCCTTGATCTTTTTGCTGCATATTTTTCTCTTCTCCCCCATTTAACTGATGTTTTCATTTCACCAATGAATCTTTTTTTTATTTCCTATCATCCCAAAATGTTCATTTTCCCCTATTCCTGATTCTTGAATTTTAGAAAAATTGTAAATAAACCTGATTTAAAATAGCATTGGGTTTTTATTTACAGTTTTTGTGATTTTTTTTTTTTCTCTGCCATTTACAGGTTGTTTTTCTCAGTTTAAGAAAATACAGCCTCTTTGAAAGGATACATGCAATTGCTTGCATGTATGGATAGAAATGGAGTCATAATTAGACTGCTGAGCTGTCCATTAGTTAACTCATATTTCGCCGTTATGATGAGATCTAGAATAACTGCTTTGTATTAAAAAATAATTAGTAATTACTACTACTACTAGCTGCATGCGACCTTTGTTATCTAAGTGTCACAGGACAATTCAGTTTTATTTTGCACACATTACAAACAAATGGTCAAAAGAATCATTCTTTCTTCTAGTTTGTGTCCAATACATTTTTGCTAGTAAACATGGTGAAGGTACCTGTATTTGCTAGAGTCTGCTACTGAAAACCTGGACTTTTGGAATTGACATTTTTGCTGAGCAATTTGTTGAGTTGTTTTTTTTTTTTTTACTACTTTTCAGCTGTCTTTGTAATGGCTTTGTTCAAAACCCATCAGTGACACATACCAGCGAAAAATTTTGCCTTTTTTTATCTGAAAGAAATAGTAAGGGTGAATAAATATCACACTTACAGTGCGCCTGTTTGCAAAGTTGATAATAGAAAGGGCACAAGTGATTCCCAGTTAAGCTTCTTCCTTTTGATACAGAAAGTCTTGGATATGCTGGAGATTAAATAAATTGAATATTAAAATGAATGCTTCGATTTACAGATGAGGTACAGTATCTAAAAATAAATGAATTTTAATGTGTGTGTCTTTTGAGAGATTTGCAATTATGGGATGTCCATTCCATGATACTGTAATATTGTGTATTTATTTCTTTATGGAACATTTTAAATATTTGGGAACCTCTAGCTACACTAGCTTGTAGTTCAAACTCTAGACAGTACTTTGAATACCATATAATTCAGGTTTTTTCATAGGCTGATATTTGTATTATTGTAGGTGGATATGAACTAACATGTCTATAGTCATTGTGTGAAAATTTCTCAAAAGAGAGTAGTGCGATGCAGTTGTCAGTACACCTTTTGAATAACAGAATATATGAAGAGAGATGTTCTGGATGTTCAGAAATAACCTATCTGACAGTGCTGTTGCCCAGTACTAAGACAAAGGGACAAAGTCCCTTGTATGGCTTTGTATGGCTAGTGGTGACTGTCCAAAGACTCAATGAAAGCACAGGCACTGAGTTTGCAATGAAGGGAGTTGAGGACATCCTGGTATGGTCATCTCAGAAGTGAAGAAACAGAAGAAACTGGAGAAGAGGTTAAATGGTCATGAAGCAAAACTCCTGACCTGAACAAACCTTATATAATCCATCACGAACTCTCCAGGCAGAAACTTACGCAGACAAAAATTTCTCAACGATTTTGAACCGCATAGTCGTTTTACACCAGGTCAGCAATCTGAGTCATGTGCCTGCTGTGCTTTTCATCCAGCTTTTACAGTCCAGAAACTGCATTTAGTGTATGATCAAACTGTAGCCTCACACTTATTGATAGAACTGTGAAAATTTGCCATTAATTTTTTTCTCTCCACAAGATTCAGCAAGAATGTGTTAAAATACTAGGATTGTATCTATGATAATTTTTCATGAGTATCATAGAAAGCTTTGATATATTAGAAATGTTGAAATAAAAGATGGAAAATAGTTAGGCATTCAGTTAATATATAACTTTTGTTTGGTCTGCAGCCCAAAATAACGTTTACCTGAGAGATGACTTTGTTTTACTGAGCATTTAATGTTTAAAAACCAAAAACTGCTGCTTGTGGCTAATTAGCACGAACGAGAACGTTCGAAGTACTGCCTGAAGCTGCCAGAAGTTGGGTAGCGTTCAGCAGTTCCCAATGGCTGGGAGCTGTTCCTGTTTTCTCTGTCCAGTCAGGATGTGCAAACAGGTGGCTGGTCGGTGTGTTTGACCATGCCCTGTGCCTGATCACTGCTGTCTGTCCTGGCCTCCCATTAAACTCCATTTTTAACTCTTTTCCTGGGTGATGGGACACTGTGCCATGTGCATGTTTGTGTATGGAGGTCTAAGTGCCAACAGCTGAAGTGGGGACCCCACAACAGCAGGATCCCTGAGCCTGGGGTGCCAGCAAGCTGGGAAGACCAGAGTGCATGTGTATATGTATTATTATGGCAATGTGTCCAGCAAGCTGGACTAGCCAGAGAGTAGGATAAGTGGCCTCCATACGGGGCTCCCCTATGGGCAGCATCAAGGCTGCAGGTCAGCCAGGAGTCCCGTCCACACGTGTGTGTCAGTGCTAGGGCAGCGGGATCCAGGGGCAGGTGCTGGTGGTGTCTGAGTGTCTGAGGACAGCTACTGGGGCACCTGCAGTACATGCGCATGGGTGTGCGAGGGAACTGGGAGGTCCAGGTCATCCAAAGCCAGTTATGGGATCAAGAGCGTCCAAGGCCAGTTATTGAAGGGATCAGTGCTGTTCAGATGTATATTTTTCCCATTATTGGACCTTCATCCTGCTCACCTAGGGAGCGGAATAGAGTGAGGGCCATCAGTGCTGCTTGTGGTCATGTGAATGCTGGGTGTTTTGGTCCATGTGGACCACCATATAGATATGTATTGCATGTGTATGGTCATGTGTGTGTTTGTTGGGGGCACGTGCTCAGCCTCTCCACTGGCTGCACCTAGGGACATGGAGCCGCAGCAGCCTTGCCTCTCTTGAGCTGCCAGATTTCCCAGCCCCTAACAGTCTGGGGCCTTTTATTAAAAATAGAAAGGAACAAAGAGAAAATATATGCCTTAAAATCTCTCCAGAAAACAAGAAGGTTGCTTTCCATTTTGGAAGCAAAGAACTAAGTTTCAAGTTTTCTTTCTTGGACTATATTGTAAATATCATGGGAACAATTTGAGTGTCACTTACTCGGTGATTTTCTGTTACGGTCTCTGGACATCTGCTGTTGGTACTTAAATTCAGCTTTGACTTTCAGAGAAGTTTGCCTTTGTTGTTAATAGATCTGGTTCAGAAATGTCATCTGTATTACAAAATTGTATTGCTCTCACTATTCAGGTTGTGTTCACTGCAAGCTAATAAGTAGGTAGTCTTCAGTGAATGATAGGTAAGACTTGTGGAAGTAAAATAAAAGGTTACATAACCATCAGGAACATCAAAAATTAATAAAAGATATATAGTACTCATTGATTTTGAGAGCTTTGTACAACATACAAATTGATCCTATTCCACTATTAACATTTATCACAATCCCCTATGAATTAAAGTCTTGACAGAAGCTTCCTGTTCAAGAGGATAGTTTAAATTTCATTTAGTAAATGGGTATAAAAATATTACAGGGAAAGAGTGCACAGGGAATTTGTTTTCTTTAGAAAATTCAGTCTTCAGATAATCAAGTACCTCAGATGCCCTCAGGCTTTTTCCCCTAATCCAAAGGTACATTTGAGACCGTCCGACTGCTCAGCTTCCACAAATTGCTATCAGTTTGGAAAGGTGTCCACCAGGGTCTGGCTGGTGGTGAACCACTCCTAAAATAAGACATCAGAATAGGTTTTTCCAGGGGGTGGCTGAGATGGAGCGGCTGGAAATCATGAGGAAACTACTTGTGACTGAAAGGAAAAACCTTCTTAGATAACCTGTAATTCTGCAATATACATTGTGGTGTGGCTTTCAGTGTTGTAATTTTACTTGGAAGCTTTTTGAATCCATTTTTTTCAACATATGCTTCATACTGCTACGTCTGAGCACTTTGAGTATTCAAGCCCCAAGTGGCTCGTTTGCAGCAGTTACTGCTGGTCCTGGGCTGAAGATGGGGAGGAGAGAAGGTGACAGAAATATGAGGCTGTGGGGGAACAGAAAGGGCTTGTGAAGCTGATTTTTTCTAGCACAGCAAAAGCAAAGATTTCCAGTTGCAGAAGAGTGTGGAAATTGGGATGAATCCTGAAACTGAAAAAAATGTCACTTTTTTTAACACTCTTGATGCCTGCCTATCAGTGATAATAGATGACAAAAGCCACATGGGCAAGCAAAGCAAAACCAGGAGTCCATTCGCTGCTTCCCATCGCAGGCAGGCGTTCAGCCACTCCCAGGAAAGCAGGGCTCGTCACATGTAGCCGTGTCTTGGGAAGACAAACGCCATCACTCTGAACATCCTCCCTTCCTCCTCCTCTACCCCAGCTGTTATTGCTGAGCATGATGCCATGTGGTGTGGGACATCCCTGTGGCCAGTCTGGGTCACCTGTCCTGACTGTGTCCCCTCCCAGCTCCCGGTGCACCCCCAGCCTCCCCTGTGTCAGGGCAGCACGCGGAGCTGGAACGTCCTTGGCTCTGTGTGAGCATTGCTCTGCAGCCACTGAACATCCGTGTGTTATCACCACTATTTTCATCAAACATCCCAAACACAAAAATCCATGCACAACAGTGGGCAGGCTTTATGTTAAGAGTAGTCTGGCCTACAAGCACAGCTCAAATGCCAGTCAGCTGCTATGTTTTCAACTCTGAAAAGAGACCTTTTCCTAGCCGATTTCTGATTCTTTTAACCTTAGTATGTTGAATATGTGTGGTGCCTGTGGAACGTGCTGGTCGCAGCACAGCTCTGCTCTCCAGTTACAGGTGCCACTATTGAGTGTGTATAGTTATTGTTTCTCCTTGCTACTAGGTTTTTCTGCACCCTTTATAAATCCAGAAACCTTAAGCTGCGGTGCTCTTTCCTGCATATGTTTAGAGACTGTTTAAATGTTGTTATTAAAATTACCATCTATTCCCCACATTGTCCTTTTCCTTTCCGTGAAAATGAGATACTGCAAAAATATGATCTGTATGTTTGTGATTGGTGAGATGAGATACATCAGTGCAGCATGCTTTTAAAGTTTGTTTATTCTGTGTTGTCTATTCTCCTTAGTAGAACCCTGTGACTATTTGACCACAGGCAAAGTAAAATTATATTTGAGTTGTAAAGGAATAGAATATAGCTTTGTTCCTTACCATCCAGGACTGAATCTTTATTTCAACTAATTTTGTTACCAGGTAGAGTTTGTGTCGTGTTGATTGGTACCTGCTGAATCATTGTGGCTTAACTTCATCCTGGAGCTGGAGGCGCACGTGGCTTCCTCAGCAGAGAGATCTGCTGGCTCAGTTGTTACAGGAATGGTGACTGGGAGACTCGGAGGTTCTGATAAACTGAAATCTGCCAGGAATAATTAGCTTTTATAGCTAAATGCAATATCCAGCTAACATATTCAGTGAAATTATATGTAGACTGTGGATACGTCGATTTTTAAAATTTGTATATTTTTCAATTTAAATAAAATCACGTCATTGAGACATTTAAGAAAAATAAAAAGCTTCTTCTATTGATATCACTAAAGATCAAGCAACATACAGATTGAAAGGGTTTTTCTGGAGGGAGGAAGGGAGAGAGGAAGATGAGACAATCTCTGTAATACATTCATAGTCTTTAAGAAAGAGAAAGAATAGCAATATTAGAAAGGCTGCTAGTATTTGTGTAATTTCATCAATTTTGCCATATAAATAATGTCAACACTAGATGTCATGCACTGCAAGGTGATTTACAAGCTGATATGAAGATAACAGTCCCTGCGCAGAAATAGGAAGCTGTGTGTTTAAATGATGAAGATTAACCCAATCCTCGGTAGTTTCATGCTTATTATTTCATCTGACATTTGTTTGAAACCAATCTAAAAATAATCTCATAGTTACCTGGGAAGAGCATTCTGTGTGGATAGTCTTTTTGGAAAAAAATGGGTTCAAAGGAGGCATTTGGAAAGAAAGCTGAAAAGATCACACCTAAGTTAGGGAATTGATTCTGGCTCTAAAGAAATGTATAGAATAAGGGGCCAGAGAAGGAGATGGAAATCATACAGATTTTGCATTACAGAAGACATTTAGTCACAAAAGTTGCTGGTAAGCAGCCAGTTCCAGTGGAAGCTGCTTCTAATTTGGCATGCAGCCCTATTTCTTTGGAAATCTCACTCAGAATATTGAAATAAAAGCCAGAAGTGGCATGGGATCATGGAGCAGCATTCCTAACTGTCCAACAGAAGGCCAAGCTCAAAGCACTCAAAAATGAAATCCAATTGTTCTCCAATTAAGGGTAATTTAAGGATGTTGTTGAAATCTTTTTGCATCAGGAATGGTTTAATTCTCGGCTTTGGTGCTGCTGTTCTTTCTACGAGGCTTTAGAACCATATATAAAGCATGATCTTTTTGGCCCACAGCCTAACAACTATAAGGATTAACCAGGTTTTGTGTTCCTTGCTTTTTAGCGTAGGGTATCTTTGGATCCGTGCTCCACAATTCCCTTTGACACTCCTCCACGTTGTCCCTCTTGGTCTTCTGTGTTGTACCAAACCAAAGGTTGCTATTTACAGAAGGTCATACTCAGTCATAATAGCTGACACAAAACCGCTAAAACAAACTTTTCAAGATATTTGCATCTTTTTAATAAAGAAAATAGCAAGTTCTGTGTTGATGCATATCTGTGTAAGACCTTTCTTAGATGTCTTTAGGTGATGGGTTGCTATGTAAACGTGAGTCAGTCCAGAGCTGGCCTCAGGCCCAGGTGCTGACCTACCTCCAATCACTTTAATAATCTTTTGGAAACAGGCTCTCTGGGGAGGCAGTAGGTGAAATTGCAGCAATACAGTGAAAAAGATCGTGAGGCTTTTTTGAGAGATTGAAGACGGTGCTTGCGTTCTAGGCAGTATTTTTGTACTGAACGTTACATTAAGCCCATAAGTGAAACAGGCCCAGAGGAGCAAATGTTAGCAGAGTCAAAGACTTCCATTTGAACCTTAGATTGCTCTAAGATATGATTCATACGCACCATAGTCTGGACTTGATCCTCAAATTAGCGTTTATCTATGAAAATCTGCAGGAATTGTTTGAGTACTCAGGAAGTGGATTTAATTTGTTTTGCCAGATGTACTGTACTTGATAGGAGTCGTAGGAATGGGAAAAAATGGAAGGCATTTCTAGTTAGAAAAAATACAGGATCTGGGGCCAGAGTGGAGTCCTTGACGTAAGAGATCTTAAAATGTTTGTGAAGACTTCAAATTTCATAATGAAGAATTAGCTGTTCACAGACTTCCATCAGCAATGGAGTACAGTATCCTTGACAGCCTCTCCACTGCTTCCTATGTTTTGCCATTAACCCATATCGCTGCTGGCGTAACCTCGCTCCTTTCTTTAGCAGGATATTACTAGTGTTTACAGGAATTCTGGCAAGGTTAATAACAGTTCTTAGGCAAGGGGCCAGTTGAATTTAAGGCTTATAAAAAGTCAGGATAGTAGTCCCATGGTATTTTGGTTTTGTTTTTGTTTGATAGATAGGCAGAGTTTAATCTGCCAGATCTGTCAGCAGATTCTTTATATTAGAATAGAAATACTCACTGTCTCCTACCCAGTTTTGTTACTGCATACGGATTCTTGGGCTGTAGGAGAAGCTTAAGAATCTTGATGAAACAGAGAAGAACTAAGTAGTAATAAAGTATTTTCTCCTACCACCTAATGAATACAAACATCAATAATTACTGTTACTAGATGTGGCTGCCTAGACAAATAATACTTTTCACAACACTATTTAAACCAGCCCATACTTCTATACAGCTGTCAGTCACGACTAAAAAAATTTCAAGTGTTTCCTAGAACACTACAGTTATTTGTTATAGTACATTTAAGGGGGGGGAAGTACTTCAAGTTAATGAAATAACCATGATTATTCAAGGTTTTAATGCATTGGTATTGACCTACTGTGTTGGAAGCTGAATGATTCAATAACTATGATTTAATTCATTACATGAGAGTCTTAAATTACTAGGTAAAAAGGCTTGGCTCTTCTGTATCTGGCTTAGGCATATTTCTCTTAATGCTCAAAAAGTTGTTAGCTGTAGGTTTATGCTTTCACTGGAGTTTGCAGTGTAACTTTTTTAATAATAAGCAGGACTTCAAATGGGCTAGTTAACTCAAGGACCAGAGGGGATGTTGTGAAAGGGAACCCTGTGCAGATTACTTCTTGTTGCACTACCTCTTCTAGAACCTTACTTGTCTTGCATGAAGTAGTGCAATTTGCTGTATAGTTTATATAATATACATAAGTGCCTTGCATTCAAAATCAGTGAGTTTCATTGTCATTGAGCAGATTCAGGCTTGCTTTGGTCTCCAGCTATCAGAACTACCTTTATAATTTCATTTTACACCCATTTTTATTTTGGTTTTATTTTTCTGTACATAGATACACTTTCATATGTTTTTATATGCAGATATGTATATATATGTATATACATACATGTATAGCTATAAATAGGTATAAACATGTAGCATGTGCATAGAGAAACAGGCCATAAATGTAGTGGTTTTCATCACCCTTTTATTAAAACCTGAAGAAATGGTCATGTTGATGTTTCCCAGAATAAGGGAGTGTGTCAGTTGTTTATTATTCAAGTTCACAGCCTGATGATCTTGAGTCTCTTGCTGCTTTTCTGCAAATACTGATAGTAGTAGGTGTAAATGTTACAGACGCTTCTTTTTTTTGACACTTTTTTCAACACTTTTTTTCATGCTTTTGTCACCTCAAGCTTGGATTCTGCAAAGAGCTACAGCTTGAAGCAAAATCTGGAAGCTGTAACTGGAGTAAAGTCTGACTGCCTTGTGGTTAAGTGGTATTTCCCATAGGCAATACATTTTTTCACTCTACCAGTACATTTCCAGGCAAAATGTAGATTTTTATACCTTTGAAGTTACGAGCCAAATCACAAGGGTCTACAGCACTGCTCTTTGAAGGTCTTACACACCAATTACCATTGGTAAAAATCGGACCCTGTCAAATAATGACTTTGTGGATACAAAACATATTAATTTACCCTTTTTTGGATATTAGTCATCTTCTCTGAACTTTAAGTCATGGATTCAGCTGGGCTTTTCAGCTTTGGCTTGACTCCCCCTTAGACTGAAGAGTTGTCCCTTTTATTTTTGGAAGAAATTAAGAAGAGAAAAAGGGAGATGCTGGGGCCTTTTGAAGCCCGTTTATATATCCAGGGTAAGGTGCTGGTTGCCTTTGCTAGCTCTGGTGTTTGTCACATCCATTCATGAGACACAGAAGGTAAGCAACAAACAAGGAGAACAAGTAATCAAAACTATTTTTTCCCCACACCAATGACGTTTGCAAAAAAAGCACAAAATTGTTCTAGAAAATTTACTGTATATTTTAAATGAACATTTGAGAGCTGCCTGCAGTAGTTGATTCTTACTGAAGATTTCAATGTATTTAGAGATGATTGGATAGTTTTTTACCAGATAGTTTTGACAGAAGGGCAGATGTTGATCATAGGCAAGGGAATGGCTTTCTAGAGAGGTTTTATGGATTTATCTCTTGGAAAAAAAAATGCTGATATTTCTTGCTGCAGGGTTTGAAAGTCTACCTTGATTAAAGACTTATTTGAGTGGGATGTTCCTTGTTCTATGAAATGATAATAAAACAATGCAATAACAGTTTAAAAGATTTAAATCCATCCTTGGTCTTTTTATCATTTGTTTAATACAGAAAGGTACCTTTCTGTTTATTTAAGAATAGAGAATCTGCAAGAAGGCAGACTTACTCACTTCTCATTTTAGGTTGATGGTTGGACTTGATGATTATAAGGGTCTTTTTCAACCTAAATGATTCTGTGATTCTATTCAATAACTTCTTAAAACAAGAGTTTTATTTTGCTTTTCCCTGAAGCTTAACTTTATGGTGGAAGAAATTTGTAGCAATAGTTACTCACTACCAAAGCTGCCTTTTAAATTAACTCTTCTTACTCACTTCTCATTTTAGGTTGATGGTTGGACTTGATGATTATAAGGGTCTTTTTCAACCTAAATGATTCTGTGATTCTATTCAATAACTTCTTAAAACAAGAGTTTTATTTTGCTTTTCCCTGAAGCTTAACTTTATGGTGGAAGAAATTTGTAGCAATAGTTACTCACTACCGAAGCTGCCTTTTAAATTAACTCTTCAGAGAGAAGTTTCAGTTTTAAAAAGGGGTACTAGTTTGACAGCATTGAAGTTCTACTTTTATGCAGAGTTTCAGCATAAGACAGTTTTCAGAGAATAAGTATTAGGTGAAACAGCTACCTCAAGCTATGAGAGAGCATTTGAATCTATGCAGTACTTGAGTCTTCTACAAAGGTCACCTATGTAAATCTTAGTAATGGAAAACTAATAGGTTGCAGCACGTAGTCATTCTGATATGGATGAAATCCCCATAGCTTGGGATCGTTAAATAAAACCTTGGTAGAGTTGTTGAGAGAAATATAGTAAGTTTTTAAGTAAGTTTAAGTAAGTTTTAAGTATGTTTTGTAAGAAAAAGAGTTTGATTTACAGCTTTTGCAGGTCACCACAGAAAACATTGTGCTATTGTGAAATCAATGCATTGTAACCTGATTCAGGAGTGAATCACATGCTTTAAAATATCACAGCATGGAATGTAAGTGATGATAAAGTGCTAAATAAAAACAGAAAACAGAAATGTACATTGTAGTGTTATCAGCTCTAGACAGTAATGATTAGATAGCTAAAGATACTAGAAAAATTTCATCTGGCTTGGGAGGCGACAATGAAGGCCTTCTGGCAATTAAAAAAGCTAACGCCCTGGTTCGGTGTAATACAGAAATCACAGACAGGTCTTCACTGAGTTTTAAAGTGACATTTTACTTGGAGTTAAAGAAGTAGCAGGAATCATGTTGGATATAAAGCAACCTGAAGTGGGAGGAAAAGATGTGGTTAATGAATACCCAAAAGACGCTCCTGACATTTGAAGTATGTGGGTCTAATTGCAGCTGTGTGGCAAGTTAGGCAGACTAAGTTCAAACTTTGAAATAAAGTTTCACTTGATGGGAAAGGCGAAGTCCACCCCCTACGCAGTACTGAATTGTTTCTGTTGGCTTCACGCAACTAGCGGCCTGCTAGGCCTTTGTACCAGCCAAAGCCTTCAGTCTCAGCGTGTCCTCAGGAAATCCTGCTGAGTGCGTCTGCACAGAAACTGGCATTTTTGGTATCCTGTTACCCTACCACAGCCCACTGTAGGGATTGCAGGGGGGATCTGGCCCCATCTTTGTCACACTTTCTTCTCTACTCATTCCACATCTAATTTGAAGGTGTCTGCTACCTTTAAGAACTTTGTGTTACACAAACACAAGCTTAGAAACTGTTAGATCTGGACTCCAGGTAAAAATACCCAGGTCTACTGACTTGAATGTGAAAGAATTATCTAATTTTTAAAACTAGTGAAAAGGGAGACACACGGGAAGTCATTTACTGTCTTTAGCTGCTGCCTGTTTCTTCCTTGTGCTGTGATCTCTGTTGTTTTTTTCCATAAGGAAGATGTAGGAGTTTGGGGAACATTAGGAGACCTATGGAACATTAGGAAACCTATGGATAGTAAATTTCATGGGTAGGGGTAGAAGGGAACAATAAAGTTAAAAGAAAAACAAATATATTTAATCTTGGCTTGACAATGTCTCAGTCAGGACTTGAGGAGTATGAATTGAAAAATGAACAACTTTATACTTCTTTATTCATACAGTGGATTAAAAATACGTTGATGGCTAAGTTGGGGTGATCTTTACTTGAAGTAAAAATATAACAAAATAAATTGTAAAAGGAAGTTAACAGTAGAAAAAATACTAGTGTATTGTAAAACAGGTTTTATTGGAAAAGAAGTAGAAAAATTCAGAGTTTAGTGAGTCTCCAAAGCTACATCTCACAGAGACCAAGATGACTTAGATTTAGCCTTGTGTTTTCTATATGTAGGTTTTGCAATGGGTACCTGCAAAACCTCATATCTAAAGTATCTGCCATGCTCTTATCTAATTGTCTTCTATAAAATTCATCTCCTCATTCATCACTGAGTTATTTTTTCCCTTCCCTTCAGTTCTTTTCCTGCTTCTGTTTTTCTGTTCTTTCCCTCCTTCCTTCCCCTCCTTTCTTTCCATCTCTTATTTCACACTGCATAAAGCTAATTCGGACAAGGAAATGTTATACTTTATTTTGGATACCGTTATCACTCTCCTACCAACATCTTTAATCTTAAGTTTGCCGTATTCGTATTTCCTAACAAATGCATCTACCATGTCTGCTATCATGGAATGAGAGAGAGATTTCTCTGAGGATCATTTTTGCTGCCAAAGTAAGGCTTTTTAAAATGATGAATTAGTTATTTCAGCACAAACTCCTAGAGAAAAGGTACAAGTAGTTTTAACATTGATGTGGCTTATTGAAGTCAGCTGTGAACTGTAAGACGGAGAACAGTTGAATGGGTCTAGGTACAGAAAGGGAAATGTTATCTTTAAGAAGTTTTAACACTGAGACTTACAATGCCAGCATACGTATCCTGACCTGAAAATTAAAAACATCAATACATGTTTTGCTGGTTATTGCGAGATCAGTCTCTGTTGATACTTTTTATTGAAAAACAACAAGGGAACCATTCTCTGTCAAAACTTTTCATAAGATTGTAATGTTTTTGTGGAAATTTAGTTCTGAGACATTACTTGGCAGTGTTGCATATTCTTGCAAAGTATTCCTTCAGAATAATGTCTTATTTTCTATAAAATACAGTAAAAAAAAAAAAGTGAAAAATGGATTTCAAAGCACCCAAAGCAATTTTAGTGTGTTCTATTACATACCATGTAACGCCTGATGGGATATATTCAGGGACAATGGACGGGGGAGGTGGCACTTTGGCTTGTAACCAGACAATAATTGAGGTGAATAATGGTGGCAAAATTGGGCAGGTAACAACCTGATATCAAACTTGTTTTAACCAATTGCTTCACAATTTCCACTCAGAAAATATGGTGAAATACATTTATTGTTGGAGAACTCCATACTGAACTGAAGGTAGTAAAACTTAACTGTTGTGTGGAACATGTGAATGTTGTAACCTTGTTTTATTAGTTGTAAATGACTTTACTTGCAAATCTTTCAGTTATTTCTTACATTCAATCCAATTGTTACTGTATTGCTTTTATGTATTTTTCTGTATGGACCCATAGTTATAGTTAATTAATATATGCAGTCTGTGGATCAAGAGATTTTTGCTCTTATACGTGCTTCAGTTTTCCATTTTTGTCTGTGACTGAAATAGTTCATTTGTGGATTCAAAAGTCTAAATGGACTAATAATTGCAACGCATTTCTAAGATCAGTCTAGAGATTACTCTTAAATGATTATAGGAACTAAGGAATTATTTTTTAGGCTTTGGTGGTTAGCAATAATGTCAGTCATCATAAACTGGCTGGGAGAATGTTTGAAAAAAACTGTGAAAATGTTAAACTGCCTCTGTTTTCTTTTGTCAATTTGGTTACCAAGTTCTTCTGAGCTCTGCTGTCCACAAAGAACGATACAGTCTGATTTTGTATTTAGGCAGTGCCAGCCTTTGGGTGGCTGAGCTGCCTGTTTTGAACTGAAAGTGATTGGAACTATTTTTAATTAGTCTTAGAGGAGAGGGCAGGGAGGGTGAAACTGGTCCCCTATATTGACTTAAGGATTCTGGAATAACTTTTTTTTCATACTTGAAAAATGCTAGGAGGCAGGGAACAGCCTGAAGAGGGGATGAGTAGTGAGTTCTGCAGGTTTTATGTGTGAGGGAGCTTGTGGAAGCAGCGCATGTGTTTCTGCAGTGACTTCTTGAACGTACGTGCCATGTTTCTGATCTAGCATGAAATTACCTCTTTTGTGAACCAGCCTTCCTATCTTCACATGAACCTCTTTCATGATAGCTTTCTCTCTAACCCCAGTCCTACCTAGTATCTTGCTTGCTTTCTGAATCTCCTGCAGGGTTCCCATGGCCACTTATAAGACAGTCTTTCTTCCCTGCCATTTCCTACCATTCACCCTCCCTTAAGAAAAATGTTACTATCTTCCCATATAATTATTTAAACATTTATTATATTCATATCATATACGTCAAAAAGCTGAAACAAGTTTGGCTTCATAGGGCTTGTATGGTATGTCTTAGTTCTTCCATTTCAGAACTGGATTGTAACTTCTATAGTTCATTGCTGGCAAGAAGCAGCAGAAGGCTGTGTTGCCTCAGGAGCTGTCAGGAATCAGATTTGCGATTCCAGGAATCAGTCTGTTCTTTCCCTTTCTTTCCTCAGCTGATCCTTTTTGCTGCTATAGTTAATTGTCCACTTTGCCTAAAAAGCATTCCAAGAAAAGACTGAAATTCTTGCCAGCCTCTGTCATCTGCGTAGGTGGGCGTTTGCATTATATTGCATTTCCATATATTCTAGAATGAGAAAGCAAATAGTGTCTTTCCTCAATGCATGTAGTGCTGGCAGAAAAAGTATTTCATATATATTCAAGAAATAGTAAACGTTGCCTCGACATCTGACTAAAGATATGGGGAAGAAGAATGAATTTTTAAGAAGTTACTCTAGCATTATCAATTAGTTTACTACCAAATGCATGGGACACAGAGTTAGAAAAAGAAATTATCTATTTCATCAACCTTGTGACTTAATAACATTTATTGCAATACAACATAGAATTTTGGAATAAACTTGGCCAACTAAAATGTGTTACACACTGACAAAGTAATCAAATGTACTTCTGATATTTCGGTAATTCATCCTAATCTTGGATATTGACTCCTAAGAGAATTGGAGGAGAAGTGAGAGTACTCACACCCGTGGATGTGAAACGCTCCCCCAACTTTTCATAATGGACCGGTGTTCTGAACGGGGCTCTCAAACACAGACTGACTGGTTTCCCAGAAATGAAAATGAAAACAATCTGTAGCCTTTGAGAGGGATTAAATGGGTAATTAAAGCAACTTGTGAGCACCACATAAAGAGAGTAGACTTTTTTTTTTTTAATTCTACATGTTAGACATACCCAGTAGTAACTATCTATTAATGTTTATCACTCACACAGCTAATCAAAATCTTGGCAAGAATTAGAAAGAGCTGTCATAATAGACCCTTCCCACTTCAAGGAAATGAGTGGAATTGTGTGCTAATTATTTCTCTTCTATTTCTCCCCTCTTGCAGAACTTTCCTTTTTGTTAGAGATGGTAACCCAAATAAACGGAACGTGCACAATGAGACATCTATGCACTTACTGTGTATGGGACCTCAGATCATGATCTCGGAAGGAGCTCTTCATCCTCGCCTGACAAGACCTTCAGAAGATGACTGCAGAAGAGCAGATTGTCTGCAAATGATCTTGAAGTGGAAGGGAGCAAAGCTGGATGAAGGACAGTATGAACGAGCAGCTATTGATGCTGTTGATAACAAAAAAAATACACCTTTGCACTATGCTGCTGCCTCAGGGATGAAAACCTGCGTCGAGGTAAAAGTTGATATATAATCACAAGCCTGTATACTGCTGTTAGTAAATAGCATGCAGAGTCTTTCACAAAGCTGTTTCAAGGAAAACAAATTTGATACTCTATATTGTATTAACTTCTTAATTCTATTTTTCGTTAATTGAAAAAACAACAAAGATAAGCAGCCCATAACATACACTGTGTAGAAGACAATGAAAAAACTGAATTACGTATACATTAACTTGATGACATAAACTCTTCAGCACAATATAGACTCACTCATAGAGTCTATATAGACTCATAAAAGTCGGAAATAATTGCGACAGTAACACTGGAGAAAAAGCTTTAAAACTAGGCATAGGCATACCTATATGTGTAAAGAGAAGTAGAATAATTTCCTGAAAGAAAATTAGAGTTTTAATGCTGTCCATGTTTCCAGAACAGGTTTGATGTCTTTAATTTACAGTGCCCAGCTTTTTTATAGGATGCCATACATCTGTGCTAACATACTTCAATATAATTACCTTTTTGACAAATTAAAAATTACTTTAATGTTTGTGAAAGTAGTGGGTAGCAATGAGTAATTGGGAATCATAACAACTTTGAAGGTCTCCCATCAAATTTATTTTTAAACTATAGCAAATAATGAGAACTAGTATTTAATTATGCTGGTAATTTAATTTAAAGAGCACAAGAGCAGACATCTAACATTTTCAAAAACAGCTAACATTTTCATAAGACTGTCTATTATAGCGTTAAGATTTGTATCTTGAATGGTAATGACTAGTTCAGAGCTCAGTATTTGTATGTAAAAATGTAGGTTATTTTCCTACTGTGCATAACTTCATGTTTATTGAGACTGCTCTTCATTTGTTAACTTAGTATCATCAGCATTGCCTCATTCACCTGCTTTTCTAGATACTTCTGTACATCTTAAACAGGCAGGTCCCAGCACCTGCGGGACTTTACTGGTGACCTCTCTCTGCAGTAAAAAGGGACATTCTCCCTGTTTTCTTGCCTTTTAACAAGTTATTTCTTTGGTCAAACAGCTTTCTGTGGTTGTCTACTTTTCTTAAGTGTTTTTGATGAACTCTCTGGAAGTCTGTACATAGACTGTATCAACCAACCTTTTCTTACCTGCATGTTTTTGACTCCTTCAGAGACATCTAATAAATTAGTCATACATACCTTCCTTCAGTGAAGGCTGTATTCCCTCATTATTTCATGTTTGTCCAG
Organism: Anseranas semipalmata; assembly: GCA_013399115.1. NCBI lineage: Eukaryota > Metazoa > Chordata > Aves > Anseriformes > Anseranatidae > Anseranas > Anseranas semipalmata. The sequence continues at coordinate 76,918 of VXAA01002963.1, read as the reverse complement.
GTATCTGTCAGTAATGCTTGTGGTTGTATTTTCTGTCAGTTTACTTTATCAAGCTACCACAGGTGTATTGTTGTGTACTTTCCTGATTTTCTGTGGTGCTATTATTAGCATTGGTGTTACTTTTACCACCTTCCAATCTTGTACCATGACAGATGTAAGCAATAGGTTACATATTATAATAAATAGTTCAGAAATTTCATATTTGAGTTCCATTAGGACTCAGGAATAAATACCATCTGGTGCTGAAGATTCATTAGTATTTGGTTTATCGATTTGTTCTAGAAGCTCTTGTGCTGAGACTTCGATTTGAAACAGACTTTCATTGGTGTCCTTCATAAAGCAGAGGGACCTATGTGGTACATCCACAGAGAAGCTGGATTCCAACAATTCTTATCACGTTTATGTTATTTGAGATTGCTTTTGCACTTTGTCCAGCAACTGACTTTACAGACACATTCATTGTGTGGTTTTGAAATTATTTATTCTGAGTTGTTAGGCACTTGGCACTTGGCTCAAAATCATTCTTAGCCTTATTTATTGTGTTTTTACATTTACCTTTTCCAGACTGTTCTTTACATTTTCTTCATCTCGAGACAACTTCAGCTTCCTATTTCCCCTATGAATCTGTCCTGCTGTTCTACCTTGACAGATTCTTCCAATGTCTCTAGAATTTTTTCTGTGCTCTTATTTAGTACTGCTTTTTGAAATTAGGCAGTGGATCGTTTGTCTTTTTTCTGCTTCTGCAAGGACACTGACTCTAAATACATTTTGGGAATTGTTATTGAGTGGTTCTTTGACAGTAACATTTTGAATCAGGTCTTGCACATTACTCTGGACAAAGTCAGGAGTTGCTTCTCCTCTCTTGTTGACTAACTAGTTTGTCAATGATTCAGTCACTTATGGAGTCTGAAAATTTAATTTACACATCATATGTTAGCACAGCATTTCCTCAGTATACTTGGGAGACTCAGTGACTGAAGTTTCCCTTTATCTTTGTGTCCTCTGGCCTTGCAGCATTCCTGTTCTTTGTTAGCATGCCACTTCTGTTGTTGCCGTTTTGGTCAGGTGATCATTAACGCTTTTTCTGTTTCAGTCCAGAATTGTATTCCATTGGAATTCTCTGGTATTTGTTGGTATAGCTAGTTTATTTATCTATGAGTTTTTTTTAAAGAAAAATAAAATACAGCACTACCATTCCAACACTGTGAGCTTCTCTGTGATTCTCATGTAATTTGTCCAGTGGTATTACTTTGTTATATTGATTGTATTCCATCAAGTTTCCAGATACTATCGGAACATTCTCATTTAAAATTTGTCATTTCAATTCCCCAGCCTTAGCTGTACACTAACTTGAACTGTATGCTGTTCTTTAGCTTCTGATTTTTCATTAGTCCTCTCTTTAAAAGCTCAGCCTAGTGTCTTTTTATTTCTATAGCTAACAATCTTTTCGTTCTGTTAGTATAAAGATCATCCTTCCTATGTAGTTTTCTGAGCTTTAGTGAATGGAAACGGCTTCCCTATGATGTTTTCTGTGCTATAATGTAAGCCTCTGTCTGTCTGGTCCCTTAGTTACGAGAGGTGTTAAGAGGATGCTGCTATTAGATTCTGATATTTAACCTCCAGTATCACAGCCTAAATCTTGCCCATGTGGCTGCTCTCTTCTCTGCCTCGTGTTGTTACTGCTCTGCAAGCTCCATGCTAGCAGTTTGTCTTCAGCACTTCCCTAGAAATTATTTACACATGTCCTGAGTTTCACCGAGGAGGCAGGTCACAGTCTTTTCTAGCTAAATTATACTCAAACCCAGCTAATTATGTACACAGTAACTGAATTACCCACCGGTATTGCCTGGCTTTTCCTGTCAACTAGAGTGAGTCTTCCCTTATTTGTATGGTTACATGATTGATTTAGTGCCTCTTTTGATGCTATTGGTTTGTAAACAAGTATCAGGTTGTGTCCTAGATCTAAGTTAATACTGCTTTTAAGTTGATTGTGAACTATTAATTCTTTTTTAGATTGGACAAACAGAGAAAATTATGGATTGCAAAAGAACTTTTCTCTCATTCTATTTTTTAATACCACTTGTTTGATCCAGCTGTCTGATAAATTCTAGCTACAGGGATTTTCAATCACAGTTGTTCTATCTAGCCTTCCCCAAGAAGATCCATTTGTTTTTAAATATTATTGTTTAGAAGACAAATGTGTGTGTCGTTTCAGACAATGAGAGATACCAGGATTTAGCACTTAACAGCCTCTTTGAGCCAAAGTCAGTGAAAACAAAATAAAGCTCACATGAAATGATTTAACATAAGAATGGTTGCATCTGGTAGAGAAGTGATAAACAGAAGAAAAGTTTAGTAACCAGTTTCCAACATATTTCAATTTCTGCTATTTATGAGCTTGTTTACTCACATTTTGAAATATTTTGTCTATTACACTGATTTCTAAACTGCCAACAGTTGGACCCATATACCGTTACATCCTGCAAAATGAAAGAATAGTTACATTCTCATAGAATCATAGAATGGCTTGGGTTGGAGGGGACCTTAAAGATCATCTGGTTCCAACCCCCCTGCCATGGGCAGGGATGCCACCCACTAGATCAGGTTGCCCAAAGCCCCATCCAACCAACCTCCAGGGATGGGACATCCACAGTCTCTCTGGGCAACCTGTTCCAGTGCCTCACCACCCTCACAGTGAAGAATTTCTTCCTAACATCTAATCTAAATCTATCCTCTTTTAGTTTGAAACCATTCCCCCTTGTCCTGTCATTGTCTGACCAACCAAAAAGTTGCTCTCCATCTTTTTTATAAGCCCCCTTTAAGTACTGAAAGGCTGCAATGAGGTCACCCCAGAGCCTTCTCTTCTTCAGGCTGAACATCCCCAGCCCTCTCAGCCTTTCTTCATAGAGCATACTTCTTTGTCTTCTGTAGCTCCTACCTGTACTCTCTACAGATGAGATCCCCAGGTAACTTGGACTTCAGATTTACAAGGCATTTACAAAGAGCAAGGAGTCTTCTGCCTCAATCATTCCACCTTTATGACCCCAGATGGGGCTATACAGTGGTATTATGTGTAGACACAGTTATCCAAAAGTTTAAATTTCAAGAGCATGAAGCAAATGTGCTCACACAGTAATATCCACATAGAGTATGATGTTGGAAGGAATCACAGTCTCTGCAGAGTAAATCATGGTTCTGGAGCTGGACTGCAACTTTTAACTGCAGACTATAAAATAAATGGGTTTTAACCTCATCATGAAAGTTCATGGTTTGTGTTTCTTTACAAATTATCATTCAATTTCTCACTGTCTGTGGTATGATTCTTTAGATGAATCCAGTTACTAGACTGTTAGTTCCCCATTTAACTGTATGAACTGGATTATGTTATTATTACAGTATGTAGTGTTAAGTCAACTGAACCATTTGTGACTCTGATTTGCTTTCAGTTTGTCTTTGTAGAAGAATTTACAGTCTGATCCACATGGACTGATATTTGCCAGATTTTGGATTCAGTTATGTAGTCCCAATACACGGACTACAGGTTTTCTACTTCAGAAACATAGAACAGACCCCCAAGTTCGAACTTCGTTATGTGCCCTTCCATAGGGTAGAGGAACTTGCATCCTAAGATTAATATCTGTGATATTTTAAGTCCTCCAGTATTGTCTGTAGTCCTTTTAACGCCTTCAGCAGGAACAGGATTATGAACAGGAACACTACGTTATGAAAAGCAGGAAACAGAGCTTAGTGAAGGAATTTAACAGTGATCCCTTTATTCCTGAAAGTATTTGAGAACTAAAAATCTTAACCAGAGAGAGAGAGAGACAGAGAGAGACAGAGAGACAGAGATGGAAAACTGAATTGCCTAATCCACAAGTTTTTTCCCTCTCTCCAATAAATTGGAGGTTACTTGGAATCCCAGGAGTGAGTTTTGCCTTTTTTGTCCACTGCATGCCTGGCTTTGGTGGTTATTGTCACTTCAGAGCAGCATTCCTTTTTAATTGTCTTCTTTTTCCATAGCTTTTCAGGAAAACCCCAGCCTTTTAACTTCTATCCCCACCATACCCACATAAGGAAAGGGAAAAAAATCCATACTACCTTGTGAGTGAACCACCTACTAGTAGAGTTGTTCAGAGATGATAATCAAATGTGCAGTCTTGATACTTCTTCATTCACGTGTATTATATTTCTTCTCTGAGCGGAACAGCTGTATGGAACACATTGCTAAAGAGAGGTTGGACAAAGTTAATGTGCTTATGTCCAAATACTAAACAGAAAAAAAGGCTTGACTTTCATGCTGAGTAGATTTTATTTCATGCAGATATATTCCACTCTATCACAGCATATTTGGCATGTTAAATGGCATTTTTTATTATTTAAATTCTTAATGCGATCATCTAAATTATTAGTGTCCTTTCCATTTCTTAACAGACACAACCCTTTTTAACAGTGGTACCAAAGAAATGTGGTATCATTGTTAACATCTTGTCAGTTTGCACATTCCTCATCTTGCAAATTAGATTTTGAGCTGCATGGGTCTATGGAGTGTTATTTCAAGTTTATTTGTTATTTTTCTTCCTCAGAAGGTGTCTTAGTTTCTTCAGTTAAATTTCTGTTAAAGTTTAAAATGTACAGACAGAATGTGAAAGTCGAGTTAACAGAGCTTTTGCAATGTTAAGTTCAAATAGAATAACAAGGTAACTGTAGGCTGGATATCTTGATAATTATCCTAGTGTTAACTTTATTTCTACCTGATACTCTGCTATGAAAAGAAAATAGGATGTCATACTTGATGGCACTAACATCTGCTCAGCTAAATCTTATTATTGTACTAGTTTGCAGTATTTTTGGTTTCACATTTCTTTTTATTTTGGAGAACGTGGGAAAATTCTTCAGAGAATCTACAAGTTGGGGAGAGACTCTGTGTCAGGGAGTGTAGTGATAGGACAAGGGGTAATGGTTTTAAACTGAAAAAAGGATAGCTTTAGGTATAAGGAAGAAATTCTTCACTCAGAGGGTGGTGAGGCACTGGAACAGGCTGCCCAGAGAAGCTGTGGATGCCCCATCCCTGGAGGTGTTCAAGGCCAGGTTGGATGGGGCTTAGGGCAACCTGGTCTGGTGGGTGGTGTTCCTGCCCATGGCAGGGGGGTTGGAACCAGATGATCTTTGAGGTCCTTTCCAGCCCAAACCCTTCTGTGATTTTTATGGATGATTCCAGATATTTTACTCTGACAGATGAAAGAAATATGGTATGTTGAAGAGAAAACTAAGAAGTAACTGATCATGATCGAAAAGGTTTTGTGGAGAACAGGTCCTTTTGTGGAAATTTTATTTTTTGAAAGTATAAAAATTAGAGCCTGTGTTTTGAAATATCCTTGCTTAAAGCACAGGATAGAGTTATTATAGCCATCATGGTCTGAAAGCAAGATAATGTTTATATATTTTAGTTTTATTTAGAAATAAGATGAATCATTTTAGTAGTGAATGATTGCTGTGAGTGCTCCATCATTAGAAGTTTAGCATTTGTTATAAAGATGTCATAATAAATCAGCTAAGTGGTCCACTCTTGGCCTTTAAAATCTGTGGCGTTTGTTGTCCTTGCTCACATCAGATCAGCTTATAGCAGGAGATGAGTTTGCCAAGGTAATGAAAGCAGCACAATTAATGTATATTAGCTACAGACTCCATTTCTAGGTGGTTACTGGCAAGAGTCGAGGCTGGTGAAATGGCACTACACAAAGCCATATTTTATATCAAGCACTGGTAAGCTTAGTGTGTCCAGCATGTGTGCTTATATTACTGTTTACATGTCAGTAGAAAAATAATTGCTGACTTTGCAGTTGGTTGCTCTAGCTTTTGGTAGCATTATTTCATTTCCTTTTTCTCATGTCCTCAAAAACAATGTAGAGCTACCAGTAGCGTTATATGCTGTCTGTGAATAGGTGCCCCATCTGCCCTCCTACCTAAGGATCCTCCCATGTTCTGTCGCCACCAGTGGGTCAGTGTTGTGAAGAATGGTGGAGTTATACACGTATATGAAGAATATCTAAAGGTGGCTGGAGCTTCATCTTGCCAGGTGCTTGATGATCTCAGGCCCCTCATTTTCTATGGAGCACTGACCATATCAGTGCAGCAGAACTTCAGTGTTCAAACCCTAACAGAGACATATTGTACAGCATTGCCTTCTAACATATTTCTGAGATTTTGTGGTTCCATGGAATTACAGTAGGTATTGATACAATTATATATGAAATCAAACAGTAGTCTAATAACAGTTATAACAATTTGTTAATTAATAATTCAGTGATTAAATAATGATTTATTCAATGATTAAATAATTTATTTCATGACAGAATCTTCGTTTCCCAAAGGCAATTGCTATTGTATTTGTCCATTCTTTCTGTTTTCCTTGTTCGTATTTTTTTATTCTCTTCTTGAGTAACATGTCGTTTCTTCAGGGTTTTATTAGAGTTGGTAATTAATAGCTATTTACTTTGACTTTTTACTTTTCAGCTTCTAGTAAAACATGGTGGAGATTTGTTTGCAGAAAATGAAAATAAAGATACTCCATGTGACTGTGCAGAGAAACAACACCACAAAGAGCTGGCTCTTAACTTGGAATCTCGCATGGTATTTTCACGTGATCCTGAAGCTGAAAGCATCGAAGCTGAATATGCTGCTTTAGACAAAAAAGAGGTCAGAGAATACTTTAAATTTGGGATATTTTACACATTTGTTTTTGTAGCAGTTACATTTTGACAAAATTCTGTGAAATATTCAGCAGGTACTGTGCTTTGTACTGTATATTTGGAAACCATTTGATTTTAACACAGCTCTTTATATCTTTCAAGTTAAGCTCAGAGAAAGTAACAGTGTTGTCAAATCTAAAGAGAAGTTTTACTCATATGCTTATTTACATGGACTGTCTTGGAAGTGTTGCAAGCTGTGAGGCTAGAGGAAAAGCAGTGAGGCCAGTAAGCTAGGAAACAGTCTCTCTAAAACAAAGTTTTTTACAGATTTTTATTTCTTAAGTTCTGTTTCTGTCTAAAAGTGAGAACAGGAGAAATTCTGAAAAGGAGAAAAACTGTGGGACAGAATAGGAAGAACATTCTGGTGGATCTTCCTAGACTGAGATTGGGTTGTATGTTACCAAAAGAACAGCTGAGTAGTGCAGGATTTCAAAACAGTGCATTTGCTTTCTTGTTTTATAACACAATGCCTGAAGCAACTGCATACCAGAACTTGTATGAAAAACAGATAATAACAGGAAATGTTATTTTGAAGTCAGGTTTTGGAAGAGATATAAAATTCAGTGACACAAATTTGGTTGAATTCTGGTATGCCTTATAGTAGACTGTGATTTGCTAAATTTTTGGTGCTATTGAAGATAACTTGACCAAAAAGATTCTGACTAAAAGTTGCCTCCTCCATCCACTATCAGATTTTGATTAACTAAAAGTCTAAATAAGAATGTGTAGATAAATTACATGATTCAGTAAATATTTTGAAGTAAATCTCTGTAAATTAAAGGACAATAGATTTCTGTAAGGCTGCTCCCTTCAAAAGTAGCACATCCTTACATTTTGCTAGCTCAGTCCACTTATGGCCTGATAACAAAAAAAATCATTCAGGTTTAAATAGGAGTAGGTTCAAATCACATCAACTGTTTTGCTGAAACATGCCAGGTAAGGTCACTTGTATTGGAAAGTAAGAGGGTCTTTGTACTGTTCAGTTAATTTTCTCACTAATTTTCTTGAATAAATTCAAATATAAACAAGCTTAATTAAATTGTTTACTCCTAAATGAGAAGTTTTGAGATGAGGTTTAATATACTTTAATTGTGCATTGAAATAACAAATGTAATTAACTCATTTTAGTTTCTCTGAATATTCCCCTGTAGAGACACCCAAAGTGTTGAAGAGTATAGTTTGAAATTATATTTTCTTTGTTGGCAAAGCCACTTTAAAAGACTGCTGCTGTTTCCTGCCACGATTGCAGTTTACCACTCCTTTGGTTGTACGTATAGAACTATTTGGATGTTTATGCTGTCAGCTAGATCGTAGCAGTGATTTGGCTTAAAAGAAGAAAAAGTCTTTGAGAGTGGTAATATGTAATTGTTTTATTTAACCTGAATCATTTTTATCATTATATGTATACCATGGGTTTGCAATACAGCTAAGAGAATAGTAAACTTACAGATACAGGTGGAGCAAATCAGGAACCGCTTAAGCTTTCACCTAGAGAAAATAATGTCTTGTGATTGTTTAAGGCAGGTACTCAGAGCCAAATCAACTTAAAGACTTGCTAGTTACAAGGGATTAAAGTAAAAGGTAATTATGTTAACTCAGGTTCACTTCACTGAGACAATTAAAAGATACAGTTCTGTTCCTCGTTTGACTTGTTTCTAGCAAAGTTGCTGAGTGTGGGAACTGAAGTGAAGGCAGGCTTGCAGACCTAGGTCCATCTGACATACCAGGGCAGCCTTCCCAAGCATACTAAAGATTCGCAAGCCAAAAAATGTCAGCATGGAATTTGGTACACCGATTGATGGTCTTGGGGTTTCACATAGAGTAACTCAGCTTCGTAGTCCCTCTTTTTTTTTTCTTTCCCTTTCTTTGTGGCTTTTCAGTGTGAAAGGTTCTCATACTTTTTGTGTAGCTGTAACAGCACAGGTGCTAGCACAAGAGACACACCAGGAACATGCAGCCAGGGGAAGTTCATCTTTCCATCTTAGCCCTCAGAGTGGCCAAAAATAATCATAAAATAAACAGCCTTAGAAAGACTGGCACTGAATTGCAATCCAAATGACAATGTGTCTGGATCCTCCAGGTCTGTGGACAAATAACTGGGACAGGCAGTGAAAGCTGCTCTTACCACTGGCTGTAGTGATGCCTCAGCTGCTGTCTTGATGGGGCATGAGAAGCAGTGTGAAATCCTCAGAACACTTATCCTTCACCAAAAATTGCCCATCAAAGATGGTCCTGTACTTCTTTCTCACAATTTCATTTTTAAAAATAAAAAACACTGAGGGAAGTGAGCATGCAAAATGCTTACTTAACATGGCATTAAGATTATAGTTGTTCAGCGATGTCCTTTAACATCCTTCTGAAACATGAAAATTTAATTTATAAACAGCAAAACTTCATAACACCAAAAATGCATTTTCAAAGTCATTCATCTCTCGAATGAAGGTTAGAGGTAAAAGTAAAACATTTGAAAACAACAAATAGGACTTCTTCCCAGGCACAACAGCCAAAGAAGCTTAGCTCCAATGTTTATGATATACATGTTAGAATCTGGAATGATAGTACATAACACCTCCCCTGCCAGACCTGCCATGTTTCCAGCAGAGAATAATCACTCTTTTTCATACAGACCAAAAGACTTTTGTAGTGTTCTGTGCAGTGTCATTGAATTAAGTGTGTATATTCAGAGTAGTAACAAAGCTTTGTTTCTGATGTTAAGAGCCAGCTCATGTTGTTCTTCGCATTGAAATATTACCAAGGAATTATGTGAGTGTTCATGTTTAGAATTGAAACACTTGCAATAGTGGAAAAAATAACTTGCATGTACCTTTCTTTATGATTACAGCGGCTCTCAAGCCCGTGAGAAATACAGATCGCTGAGCAAACCCACATTGCAAGTTTCAGAGCCTGATAGCAAACTGTGTGCATCTTCCAGCAGTTCAGTTTAATCCTTCCACTGGAGTTTCTGAATAAAATCCATTTCTATCATACAGTTACCCAGCCTTTTAAAATCTCACTTCGCTATGGTGATACCTGAAGCATATTTTTTAAGATATATTTCTATTTTACTTCATTTTTAGCACACCATAAGCATTTTTTGTGAGCAAATTGGAGAAGGCAGTTAAAGCAAACAGGTCCTAATCGTTCAGAAACACAAACGTGACTCTGTTAAGTGTGTTTCCACAAAATGCAATATAGAAGAAAAGCAATGTACCAACACACACATAATCTGTATTTCCCTATATAAAATGGAAATTCCGAGTATTTTACGTATGAAGTGTGGCTCTTATCACTGTAGTTAGTTGTAGCAAAAAAAGATCCATCAATGACGTTGTGTGAGCAGTGGAAAGGTTATTAGAAAACAAGCCAGGAGTATATCTCAGATGACCTTCTTTGTCTTGATTCTTTTCTCCTATTTTGCTAATGAACATTCTCCAAAAAACTGTGAGTCAATTAACGCTTGTAGAAAATTTAAGTTTATCTTTATCTTTTAAATCCAATTGGAGTTACACTAAATAATATTAAACAAGACTGATCATTTTTTAAACTGCTTTTATAGATTTTTATATATGTTTTATTATACGTTTTTATTGTATGTTTTATTTGCACGGTCTTCTAGTTTGCTGTTTATTCTAGCATAGGGGTATAATCGTGTTTGTGATGTATGCCTGGAAGACAACAAGCACCTTCATTCCAATCACATCACGCAATGTTTAAAACTTACATAAGAAACACCTGGGAATGAGCAGTAGTTCAGAGCAGATCATCCAGAACAGTTTTGGCTCTCTGTCAGACTCAGAAAAATACACTGTGTAATAGCAAAGTATGTAATTTCTTTGTTCATTGTACTTACATGTCACTGAATACTGTAGCAATACACTGGTAGTGGTGTATCACAGATTTATTGAGCATATGGTAATTTTCTTCAGTTCCAGAATTAACGTCATATAAATATATATATAATGCAAGTATGATAAATACCAAGAGTTATCTTAAAACATTTAAGATGTGCTTTATCTCTACAGACAGAGAATGGTTTATTGAGTTGAAAGGAGAGAATGTGACTGTAGGTAGTTAAGATATATACATACCTATATGCACATATAGTGCATATACTTCTACTTGAATAGGTTAAACGGAGTACAGATAATTTTTAAAATGTATTACTCTATTAACTATAGAACCCCATCCACCCATAAAGGAGGATATTTACATGAAGTGTATTTGACACCATTTAATTATACAGTCATCACTGTAGCAAAGAGTGGCTTTGCCTTTGTCTATTTTAGTGGTACTTTAAAGAGGAAGAAAATGATAATATTTTGAAATGAACTGTTAAAATGATCTTCTGCTCACATATTAAAAATAGTTTCAGGAGAAAAAATAATGATATAATTTATGATGTCTAAATATTGGCGATAAAAATGTTGAGAGGAAGGTAGTTAAAAAGAAGTCTTATAGAGAATACAAAAGTGTTGAAGTCTGTAATGAGAAGCTCACCAATGTATTAAAGTAGTAACTCAAATAGTACATTCCAAAATCATTATACGGTTAAATAAGGCTAATACTGAACAATGCATTTTTCACACAATGAAATACTGAACAATGCATATTTTATAGATATTTGCAGCAAATATCAATAAAGAGCTCCTCCATAAGCAAATATTAAAGGAGATTTCTGAGCATCATGAGCTGGAATCAAAATCCATTACAGTATATGGCAATGCAGAGAGAAGTCATAAATATCTGAAGTAGCTAAAAAAAACCCTTTATGGTATTATATAAAGACTGTGCATCCTTATAACTAAATACAATGTCTTCACAAGTCTCCACAAGACTACGTCTTGTAGCCATGAACAATTTTAAGGATCTCATTGTATAAAGCCTTCACTCTGACATTTCCAGAATAAGCTACTTAATAGAGCCAGCCTAAAATTTCCTTTCTTTTGGCTTCTTCTGTGAGCTCATATGTTGTTTTATTAAAAAAAAAAAAAAAATCTAAAGTTTCAAATACATTCTTAAGAAGTATTTCTCTCATTGCTTAAAAAGATAAAATCAGGGTTCTTAAAAACTGCAGGATCCAAAAATCCCTGCTGGGTTGTGTGGAATGCTCCAGCTGAGATAATATAATAGTCTGTTACTCAAGGGAGATAATTGCCAGTGTTTGACCTAGAACCAATCAGTTAAATATAATTTTGAACATATCTGCAGTTCAGGATAAAATACTAGGTCCTAAAATATGCATTTGTGTTGCAGGTTTAACAGGAAAGATGTCTTTTTACGATATATGTGTTCTTCAAGAAGTGAGGACTATTGTGCTGACAAAGCTATTTATTTTACAATTGTAATTCAAAATGCAGTTCAGATTCTGTCAAGACGATTTACTCGTTGCTCCAATTTTTTGCAGCATATTCGTGCAATTATAATCATTCAGGCACCCAGCTGTTTGTATCCCTGTCTCTCTGACATGTTTTTATAAATGATCTCTTTTGTAAGAAATTAAGTAGGTCAGTCAAATTCCAGCATGCCATGAATCAAGTGGCCCAGATTTATTTCAGTTCAAGCCATTAGCGTTCAGATTGCCCCTTACTGTGTCACGCATGATTGGCAAAGGAAGGACATACAGAAACTCCCTGGACTTGGGCAACCAGGATAAAGGTCAGGACACACACAGTCCATTTCTCTTACGCTCCTCTTGCTTTCTCAAAAAGGACAAAGACCCAGTGCAGCTTTGTGGCAGCATTACCCTTGCCAGTCTCTGCCATTGAGAAGTTCCTGTTTATATTACTGACTACCTAAGAGAAGAATCATAGAATCATAGAAACACAAGGTTCGAAAGGGCCTACAAGATCATCTAGTCCAACCGTCATCCTATCACCAATACTGCCCACTAAGAGGTCACTGCAGGAGTCAGTTCTGCTTTTAGATGCATTTTATAGAGTTTATATGATATAGAGTTTTATGATATCCAGACTGTAGGAAGCATGTTATGTTTTTAGAGTAGATGTCTCAAAAGAACAAAATCATTTAGAAGTCCAGGGTATCCACTTCTCCCCATCTTTGATGCCTTCTGCTTGTTTTCCTCGAAGGGTTATGTGCACAGTAGACTTTTACTTAGGCTGTCCACTTCCAAGGACAGAACCAGTCTTCTGCTTCCTCTGTGTGTGCGTTTGAGTGCATGTGTGTACATATCATGTAGCACTGGAGGGTCCTGAACTGTGCTCTACATAGAATCAATATATAAATAGTAAATAATAATGGTCTGAACTGTGCTTATCTGCTATCACTGCTGCTCTGTGTCCTTTCTTCCCAAATTGGTGAAGACGGTTGCTATTTGGTGGCCAGATTCCTAGTTAGTCCCATAACAAATCAGTATTACGTCAAATGTTTTAAATCTTTTGTTTGCTTTCATTTATCTAAATTAAACCAGTGCATGTAAGAATAATTTTTTTACAGTCCCTTCTGTATCCATTCTCTTTATATATCCTCCCACTTGTTTTTCTTTTTCTACCTTCTGGGCATTTTCCTTGATCAAAACTAACAAGTATATTACTTGCTGTCATGTTCTTCCTTTGTTATTTTTAAAAATGAGTCTGCAAAACATGTGTATGCATCTCCAGTATCTTTGTTGGAACTAGTTCAGTATTCTAAAATTATTGTCTTTTTGTCTTTAGAATTTGACCTTTTTTAACACTATAATAAGGGGATGGAACTCCAGACAAGGAAGACAGCAATTACGTCTGATTGTGTAGTGCTCTCAGAATGTGACCTCTGTTTCTCAAAGAGAGTTTTGACTTCTTCATCCCCAGTCTCTAACTGCATTTCTGGTCTATCTTATACTGACATCTCTACTTATGTGAAAGTTGATATTGCCTCAAAAGACCTGTACCTGATTCTGTTCCTAAACTTCTTACTGTCTAATGTCTCAGTGTATCCTCCTCCAGATGAATTCAAAGTTAATGCGTCTCAATTCATGCATAAAGTCAGAGGATCTATATGCAACATACGTTATCCTGATAACTTGTCTTCCCTGAAATGCTTAGTTCAAACCTACTCATGCATTCTCATATGAATGCCTCAATATTTGAGTTTTAATCACTTCAAAATTCAATTGTATTCTGTGAAAATCCAGCTTTTTTGAGAGGGGCAGGTGGAGGAGGGGAGAGATTGAGGGAGAGAGTTAGTGTTAAGCTTGTTCATCATTGGAACATGGCCTCCAATTATAATGGAGTACTCTAGAAATACTGTCCTTTAAATTTGGAAATGTACAAAGATCATTCTATAAATATTGCAAAATGGCAGTGTTTCCATATAGCTTTGCATGGTCATGGGTTTGCATGATAAATAAATTTTGTCACTCCTTACCTCACAGTTGAGATAATTGTCAGTAACGATTGTTTTGAATGTTTTCATTTTAATATGGAATTAGAGACTAACTAGAAAATACTGCTAGACATAAATTATCTTTCTCCTTCTTCTCAAAGCCATATGAGGGGCTAAGACTTCAGGATCTGCGAAAGCTTAAGGATATGCTGATAGTGGAATCAGCTGACATGCTCCAGGCCCCACTGTTTACTGCAGAGGCTCTTCTTCGTGCACATGGTAATCCAAAACCCTAAAGATTAAAGAAACCTGTTTTCGGTAAAATCAGAATTGTAGTTGTGAGTGCGTTCACTTTTCATTCCCAAGAAAATGAGAAGTAATGGTTAATCAAATACCAGGACATAGTTCACACAGTACTTCAGAAAGAAGTTCATCTGTAGTATGTCAAAAAGTATTGAGGCAGACAGACAAGTTGATAGGGAAGTGATTCAAACTGGGAATTATAGTGGAAGATGTTTTAACTTAAGCAATGTGGAGAAATAAAACTTTGCTACTTTAGTCAGAGACACAGAAGTAGAACTTCCATGATTTTATATATCAAAAAAGTCAAAAGTTCATTTTTCCTATTTTTGTCAGGCCATGGTTTTCTGCCATTACATATTTGTGTATAAAATTGGATGAGAAGTTATTTTTCTTTCTATTTTTTGTCACAATAAAAGTAGTCAGACCATTGTAGTAAATGCTTGGAAACTGCCTCAGGGTTTAAAGCATACGAGTGTATGTCCTTTTAGGGATTTTTATGGTTACTATTTTAATGCAGGGTATACCTTTCCCTTTGCGTATCTGTAACTAGTTTAATTTCACTGAAATCGGTCTGTGCCGTTGTTGTGTAATCTAAACTGTGTTTGTCAGAATGGGCAGATACTGAATTCAATGGGTTCACTCCACTCAAAAGTATCTCTCTGAAGCTCACTGGAAGCTTTAGGCTTTGATTCAGCAATTCCAAATATATGCTTACTGAAGCATCTGCATTGTTGCTGTATGCCAAAGGGACTACTCAGACAGTTAATGGTTTCAATGCTCATCACTGTATCGCTGGATTAAGCTTTTGTACCCTGCTAGTTTTGCGGGCTCCATGTAAAAATAAAAGAGTGGAAAAAGTGAAACAGGAAAATATTGTTTTAAACCCACAAAATTTGGCAGACTTTCATGAGTAGGTATGGTACTTTAAACTTGTCTCCTTTAAATTATTTTTGATAGTTTATGTTCCTTTTAACATAGAATTAATCCAACATGAACTTGTGCCAGTGAATTTCAGTTCCAGTCTGATCAGATTTAAGGCACAGTCTTTGCACATATGTTTTTTAATGCTGATTATTTCTTTAATTCTTATAGGGTATTTATAATACGTACAATATTTGAATGCTGTTGTGGATTCTCTGAAAACTTAATTAAGGCTAGATATTACAAAATATTTGACTATCAGGTAGGCATGTTTTGTATCCTGTGCAGACACTCTGAAGAAGAAAATGACGGCAGTACTGTTCAAAATGGCAGCACAGTACGTAGTAAGTCCTAAAGCAGTGAGGTTGATGTAAAGCATGCAGAAATGTCTGCCAGCATCTAGTAAGCTGTAATTGAAGTTGAGAAGAAATCAGTCTGCACTGCAAAGGTTATTCTACTGATGTTGCTTTAGAGAGGTAGCTGGAACTTAATGCAATTGGCCAGTGTGGAGAAAAAAGCACAGACGATTTGCAAGTCATGAGAAACTCAACTGTTTTGCCTGTAGCTGTGGTCATACACTGGAAATTATTCCAACAGATTTTTTTTTTTTTTAATTTGAAATGAAGACAGAGAATTGGTTTAGCCTGTTAAAGGGAGTAACTGAGCTATTTACAAGGCTTGAGGCAATTGGGAAACACCAAATACAAAATCACAATGTTTTTGCATTTAATCTTGAAATTCAGAAAAGAATAATGTGAAATCTTAACTTAATTCACACCTAACGTGTGAAAAGCATGCTTTAAATTCTTGGAAAGATCATTGTTATGTACTACTTTTAGTAGTTTACAGATGTAATATTTAATCCAACTAACTTGCTTTCTTGTATCATACAACCATATCAATTTACTGACACAAGCTGCAAGAATTGAGTGTATTTTTTTGCCTTTTTTTTTTTTAATTAAGAGACAGAAGTATGTAGAGTTAGCACCAAGATAAAAAAATGTTATTATGGCAGTCATGTAAATAAAAAAAATTTCAATTTTTCTGTAAGTGTTTTTTCAACATTGTTCCTGTTTCTCTTCTAAAGCAGTTGATTTCAGGATAAAAGAGAGGCAATTCAGCAAATATAACTATTTCATATTTTACTTAAACTCATAATTTAGTAAAGAAAACACAGTGGAATCCATTTTGTACCCTGTCTTTGCCCTGGCTAATTTTAAAGATGCCCTACAAAGGAGTTCAAGAAAACTTGTGGCAAATTTTATCTGTGTCTTAGCATCAGTAAGTGCCCCTCTGAAAGATTATAAGGTAAGGGTAATTTGCAAAATGCTAATGACATTTATAATTACTGAACTGTTTATATGTTCAGGTTCCATGGCTTCAAACAAATGAAGTGAAACTAACCCAAGATATGGTTTAGCTTAGATAAGTAAGCATCTGATTAGTAAATCATATCCAGGTTGGTTTTTGTTGTTTTTTTTTTTCATATTCGGAAGGAGGGAACGGATTTTGGTTAAGATAGCAAGCATTATTTGACAATGGTGATAGTTTTACTGAGTTTAGTGCTTAGAACACATATATCTTTTTTCAATATTTATACAGTATAGGAATATTATTTTTTCCTGAATAGATTAAAAATTCAATAGAAACAATGCAGATCTTTTGGTTAATAAAAATGAGTTTCCACTGTGAGTACCTAAAATTAAAAACAAACAAACAAGCAAACAAAAAACAACTTTAAAACATTTATTTAAGTGATAGGAAAAAATTGGGAAATTTCTTTTTCCTCTTGAAATTCTAGTTCATCTGATCTGTGAGTATTGTTGATGACTTCAGATTCAAATCAATATAGGAATCTGATAGATTTATATTTAAATGATAACTTTAAATTATTTTTAATAGAAAAAAATGCTATTTGTAAGATATCTGTAGTATTATTACTATACTATATTTTAGTATATTAGGAATCGGTGACCAAAAACGTTTCAAACAATGATTAAGCAAGATCTGTATTAGTTTTAAGATCTTCATAGGCAATAAAGTTTGCTTCATTAGTTCCTTTTTGTACATAAATGGGAAATTTTGCATATACATTTACTTATATTTTATCATATTTATTTATTTCTAATTTTTTGAGTTTAGTGCAGATATATTCTTTTGTGGATGCAATTACAAAACATATTTCAAGCATCATCAGCTGTATAATTTCCAGTGTCTGTCTATTTATTGAAGACTGGGACAGGGAGAAGTTGCTTGAAGCATGGATGTCTAATCCAGAGAACTGCTGCCAGCGTTCGGGGGTTCAGATGCCAACTCCCCCTCCAAGCGGATACAACGCGTGGGATACGCTGCCTTCTCCACGAACTCCCCGCACTACTCGCTCATCTGTAACTTCCCCGGATGAAATCAGCCCGTCACCAGGAGACATTGAGACAGCTGTGGTAAGTTTATAAATAGATCTGAAACTAATAGGGCAGAAGCACTTGTATCTAAACATAGCACACCTACGTGGACAGGAAAGCTGCATTGTCATCTCATTCGGAAAATAAGTTTGTAAAACATACAAAGCGTTTCTCTTTCCAAAAGTGGTGAACAAAGAAGTTTACACCTTAAATATTCTATGTAATAACACATTTGAGCATGTGGCTAATATGAAGGACTCTGTTTTCACCTTGGTTGTTACTCACAAAGTAGAATTTTATCCAGACACAATAGCATCAGTACATTTGGCTCTTTTGAGCTTCTCTTCTCATCTCATACTTCTCAAGATGTTCGCTTTCATTGTATCCATTTCCCTGAATATACTCAATGCTGTGAACCCTGCCTTTTGAAAATTTTTTCTTTGGAAAACAAAATTCTCTTTGTCTGCATTTTCAAATGTCAGCCCACTAGTGTACTGTAAGCTTATAATTACTTTTACTATGTGTGGGCTGCTTCAAGCAGTTTACAAGGCTATTGCAAATTTGAAATATGAAAGCGCCTTTCATTAAAATCAGTGTGGTTCTTTTGGAAGACAGAGTTCTCTTTTTAATAATCCACAGCTGCAACATTACAAAACTTTTGCTCCATGACCTAAGCATTTTTTCTAGAATATTATATGCAGTCTTGCAAATGGATCATCCCTAGATCTCATAATAAAATAAAAATTTTGTGTTCCTGCATAGAAACGTTTTATTTCTGTGATTGTAAAATGTTGAAAAAGAAGGTATATGGAATAATGTTATCGTACATTTACTTACATTAGCAGTGAAATATTGTCCAGGACTATTTCCTAGTTAAAACATGTAATGAAAGATGTGTTCAGTTTTACATTGTGTGGGTTTTTTTTTGTCATTAAGGGTCCTTAAGCCAGCAACACAGGCTGGATAGTGATTGGTGTTCTAGGTTTGGTATATCTAAATCCAGGTACAGAGTTATACATTCAGTGTTTCTGTTTGTTTAAAAATCTTGCAAAAAGCTTTCAAACTACTATTTTCAAAATGTTGTTTTTGAAATAATACATATTTTTTTAAAGTCACTCATCTTGGCAGACAAATGGAAAATAAAAGGAGTAGATAAGACAAAACCACAAGCTGTAAAGCTCCTTTCAGTTTTTGCATTTACCTATCTTATAATTAAAACTGTTCCAATACATGTCCTATACTTGATATTCTGAACTCAAGTCTTCATTAACTTACTTCTTTCAATGCTATGTTTTAAACAAAATTGAAAACACATACAAATTTAATAGGGAACAGTTTTGATGCATTGTCAACTTCTAAAATATTTAATTTTGGCAAGACAATAAGCTGAAATGACTGAAACAACAGTAAATTTCTTCATCAAGTTTTGCGCTTTAAAGGCAGACTTTTTTGGTTTGTTTTTCTTTTGGCTGTAACACAAGTGCTTTTTAAAAATGGCATAACATAGACAATTTTTTTTGGAAATGTTGTCCTTTGTGTGTATAATATCTAATGTATTGAAAGTTGAAGTAAATTTTCATGGAATCCTAGTTCCAATGGAAAGAAAAATCTAGTTATACTCTTTGAAGGATGTGAAATATTTATCTTCATGCCTAACCATAAGCACTGAGTAATGTCATCCCTATTACATGTTTTAAGAATAAGGACCTCAATATTCAATGTTATTTTTTCTACAGTACCTAGTGGTATAAAATTAAGTAGAGGTGTCTTGGACCTTCTTGAACAAAGGAACATTTGTAGATTAACTCATTCTTTATTTTGATTGAAAGCCCTTATGTATTAAATATAGTATTTATGTAGTTTATTACTTAAAACAGTTGCTGCTGTTGCACAACCAAATTGTTCCTACTTGATTTGGCCCTGATTGTTTGAGATGCTGAATGTTTCCTGTAGCCTCTGTCATTTCCAAACTCCATTTCTGGCTGCCCGTGGATCTGATGAAAACTTCAGGTCCCATTTTCCCCTAGAACTGAGGTCTGAGTGCTCTGCACAATGGAGCACTTGCTGAGCTGGAGGACATGACAGAAGGCAGCCCAAAAAGTGGTGTTCGGATTGGGAGGTATAGAAAAAGAGATATGTAATCTTTCCTATTTCTATTTCTAATCTATTTCTATAGCTTAAATCACTCTTTTTTTTTTTTTTCTGGCTACAGTTTGATTTTTTCTCCCTATTGAGCACTTCTTTAAATTTTTGCCGAGATTTTCCAGCCTAATGTGTCCTGCTAAGAATATGAAAAGCTTTAGGTTATTTCTTAATCAATATTTTTTCATCTACAGTGTGACATTTGTATGTGTAATATTTCTGTGTTTGAAGACCCAGTGGATATGCCTTGCGGACATGACTTCTGCAGAGCATGCTGGGAGGCGTGAGTATATGTACTTTTATATATTTTGAGAAACTTTCATATTTCCCATTTTGAAGAGGGAAGACTGGAGACATTAAACAAGCACTGCCTGGGTTTCCGAGAATTGCTGTTTTGATCCTATTGAATATTTAAGTTGTCAT
Organism: Anseranas semipalmata; assembly: GCA_013399115.1. Taxonomy (NCBI): domain Eukaryota; kingdom Metazoa; phylum Chordata; class Aves; order Anseriformes; family Anseranatidae; genus Anseranas; species Anseranas semipalmata. The sequence continues at coordinate 56,658 of VXAA01002963.1, read as the reverse complement.
TCAAAGTGACCATCAACTGTTTTAGGCTTATGTAATACTTGTGGTTCAGCAAAGCTCTTAAGCACATTCTAAGCCTGTGTGTGCATAGATGAGCCTACTCTTGATTTGCTCAGTGTGTTCGTGGCATTGGGATTCACACTTTCTAAGTTAAGCACATGCTTAATTCCATCTCTTAGTTTAGCACACTGAACTTAGGCATTGTAAATCCATTTTCAGTCAGAAAAACAATTAAAATGTTTTTTTACATTTAATAACAGAGGAGTAGCTTTAACTTAAATGCTCTGTTAGTTATGCTCTGTTAAATGCTCTCATTACTACATCATTTTTTTACGTCCAAAGAGTCATGCTAATAAAAAAAATCAGGCACGGACGATTATGCTAGTATAAGTATTAATCATACTTCCCAGGAATAATTATATCTGTATGCAGTGCCTTTTTATTCATCTCCCCAGTCAGGAGATTGTACTACTTGAACTGTACCACTACATTGTCTTGTTACACTGTCATATCAGCACAGCTACTCCTATTGCAGATTAGCCTAATTTATATGAACTCATTCCTCCTATGTTAAAGATGAGCACTTTCTCCATATGAGCTTTTAGAAGGCAATTTTTTTCAGTGTTCAGAAAATTTACATTCATGCTCCTTTTGTCTTGTATATGCAGTAATTTAGAAGTTATGAAGAGCTCACTGGCTTGATGTGGTGCTTCTAACTTGGGTGCTGGACTGTGCATACTGTGATTTGTGCATGCACTCAGAACTACAGTTCAAAGTCAACCAAGTGTTTGCGGTGGCATATCTAGGGTGGGATTCATCCTTCCAAGCCAGTCATTTCTGTTACATGGAGTATAGCCAGGACTGAGTTACCCCATTTTAAGATGAATCTAAGATGGGATGAATCAGCAATTCTCTCTACCTTAACTATTGAAGGACCCCAGATGACTAACTTAGAAATGCCTATCCTTCAGATGATTAAAGCTAGATGAGATAAGTATCATCCTTGATGTCAGATTAATAAAGAAGTACTAGCTTTTAAACTAAGCAACCTTGTGCGTGGTAAGTTAAAGTCCAGTTTTCAGCAGATTTCTGAGCTTTTTCTGTCTTGCATTCTAGTGGTTAGGGACTATAAAGTTCTCCGTTTGTTTCCAAGAGCAGAGCTATTTTGACTAGCACAGTTGTAAAAATTAATTGCATATAAAATTAATTATTTTCTAGATTAATTACACTTATATGTTCCGTTTCTGATTTAAGTTAGAAGTGATGCTCAGTTTAATTAGACATTGCATAGCAGTCTCTGATAAATGGCAAGGATGGAAACCACAAACACACAGGGTTATGCATAGTTGATGGTGCTCACTTCTGAACTGTGACAGTGTTCTTTATTTTTTGTAATTATGCTGTTCATCAATTCTATAGTCCTTTTGAGCTGAAAGGGATACTTCCTGTTCTTTGTTAAAAAATTGATTAATTTGAATATATACAAACCTAGTATAAAGTATTCAGCAGCCTTTTAATTTTAACTTTTTATTCACAAATACTGACTGACAAAATTCTGGCAGATTTTTGAATCTGAAAATTCAGGAGGGTGAAGCTCACAACATTTTTTGCCCAGCATATGATTGTTTCCAGCTTGTGCCTGTAGACATCATAGAAAGTGTGGTTTCCAAGGAGATGGACAAAAGATACCTTCAATTTGACATTAAGGTAAATTATCAAACTGTTCCTGTACTCTTGACATGTATTTCATTTTATTAAAAATACCATACAACTTCTATGTGAAATGCTGCAATATATCTGTAACTTTCCCAGAAATTCATAAGTTATTATGCACACTGAATTACTGGCTGTCTTGTGTGCCACAATATGAATGTTTGTTATACCACTGAGAAAAAAGAAGAAACGTTATATTTATTCCTTTAGCGCAAATACAGTACTTCCACTATGTGCTACTTAACACAATATTAATAAAATTATTTGATCAAGTTAACGTGTGTAATGGGCAATGAGAAGCTTTTAATCTGCCAATTTTTTGTATTGGCAGTCTAAAATTTTTAAGAGTTTGGGGATGTTTTTTATTACCAAGAGACTGTTTTCATTCATAAATAGTGCCCGTTTCCATCTAAAAAAATGTATTAATACACGTGAATTACTTAATTTTATGTCCATCCAATGATTGATATGATTGCTATATAAAGGAAAAAAAGTAGGAAAACCTTGATTTGGTTCTCCTGTTTAATTTTTATGTGTTTATTTCCATCATTGCAGCTTATTTTTAAAAGCAATCTCATAATTCATCTTTTTTCTTTTGCACTATGTGTAATAGTAAGCTAGCCTTTGAGATAATGTGTTACATTATCAGTGGTGGTAGGGCAAAAGTAAATAGAAAAATATTTTTTTCCCTTTACAATACAATACTTCTGTGTGTGACAAGTCTCTAATACACAGTACTAAAGTCTTACACAGTGTGTTGCGAATGGAATGAAATGGAATGGAATGGAATGGAATTGTCCAAACACCTCTTGAGCACTGACAGGCATGGGGCAGCAACCACCTCTACAGGAAGCCTGTGCCAGTGTCTGACCACCCTCACAGTACAGAAATTTTTCCTCACGCCCAGCCTGAGCCTCCCCTGGCGCAGCTTTGTGCCATTCCTGCGCTCCTGTCACCGCTTCCCAGGAGCAGAGCCCGGCACCTCCCTCTGCGCTTCCCCTCCTCAGGGAGCTGCAGGGAGCAGCGAGGCCGCCTCTCGGCCTCCTCTCCTCCAGACTGGACCAGCCAAGTGTCCCCAGCCCCTCCTCACAGGACATGTGTCCCAGCCCTTGTCCCAGCCTGGCTGCCCTCCTCTGGACGCTGCCAAGGACCTGAACAGCCTTTTGTGTTGTGGAGCCCAGACTTGCACCCAATTCAAGGTGGGGCCGCACCAACCCTAAATGCAGCGGGAGCATCACCTCTGTTGGTGGCTGGCTCTGCTGTGCTCAGTGCACCCCAACATGCAGTTTGCCCTCTTGGCTGCCAGGGCACGCTGCTGGCTCACGCTGAGCCTGCTGTCGGCAGCACCCCCGGGTCCTTTCTGCTGAGCTGCTCCAGGCACTCGTCGCCCAGCTTGTGCCTGTGTCCGGCATTGCTCCGCCCCAGGGGCAGCGCCCAGCATTTACCCTTGTTGAACTTCATGCTGTTGCTCATCACCCAGTGCCCCAGTCTATCTGGATCCCTCTGCAAGGCCTCTTGTCCCTCCAGAGAGTCAACAGCACCTCCCAGTTTAGTGTCATCAGCAAACTTGCTGAGGATGCATTCCACTCCTGCATCCAGATCGTTGGTAAAAATGTTGAACAGAACTGGCTCTACAATTGAGCCCTGGGGAACACTGCTAGTGACCGGCCATCAACCAGATGTAGCCTCATTCACTACAACCTTTTCTGATTAATCTTTTATGTCTTCATAGTTCAAGTGGCTGACAATCAGCATAGTTTTCAAGGGAAGTAGTGAAAGTTCCTTTTTCACCTTATTTATTTGATAAAAGTTCTATGAAAGAAGACCTGGTACATTAATAAAAAAGTTTGGAGGTAATTTCCTGAGTTAGTTTAGTTCTGATTTCAAGTTTACTGCAGGTGATTATATTACGTGTTTTGTTTTAATCAATAAGGTTTTAATTGTTTTCAAGTACAAGAGTCAGTTCTGTTAAGGTATGTTGCCGGTACATATGTAGTGGAAGTTTACAGTAAGCCATATCACAAAGAAGTTGCCTTGCACACATTGAACATTTTGTGCAGGATGTAAATTTGGATCTTAGCATAAGTCTGGAGTACTGTTGTTATTCCCCAAAGAAATGATATTTTTTAGATGGAGATTAAATTATTCTCTTTTAATAACTATTTTAAAAAGCCTGTCAAAGTAGCCATAATTGTCAGTGCTTTTTGGCTTTGTTCCTTCAAAGGAAGACTATGATGACAGATTGTTTTATATCAACGATAAAATCTGATCTTATATATTAAAATATTTTCCTTTTTTCTCTCTTTTTTTCAGGCCTTTGTTGAAAATAATCCTGCTATTAAATGGTGTCCTATACCAGGCTGTGAAAGAGCAGTAAGGCTAACAAGACAAGGATCAAATTCAACAGGATCAGATACACTTAGCTTCCCTATGCTAAAAGCCCCTGCTGTAGATTGTGGAAAAGGACATCTTTTCTGCTGGTTAGTACTAGAAACTTACCTATCTCTACATAAACTCATTGTCACTGATATTCCAGGGATTAATAAAAAGTTAAAAGTCCCACTTAGCATGAAGCATGCAGCAGCAAATTTTATGGGATGGTATATGACTGTACTATTCTGTATTCATGCAGTAAATGAACTTGTGCACAAATATTTTGGTATTTTGGGGCACAGCAGAGGTTTATAATGTTGTCTTGTTAATTATTGGTTCTGATTGATGCAAAACTGGCATGAAGTGCCATGATTTTCTCTTCTTAGGGTGTGGGGGTATTGATAGAGGGATTTTTGTGTCTGTTCTGGATAGTTGTAGTACAGTTGTAGACCAGGCACATTCTGAATTATAGCACAGAAAATCAGCAAATTTTGGCTCTTCCAGAATTTTGGTGGAATCACATCAGAAAAGCTGGAGCTTAAATAGAACTGTGAAGGATCCTTTGCTCCGTACATAGATAGTTCTTTTTGCTGGATCACTCCAATCATTGTTTCACTTTTTGAGCACTTTTTCTTTACATTATCTTCTATTAAGTCTTAAGATGAATACAAGCTTGAAAAGGAGTGAACAGACATTAAGATATTTTAAAAAACATCACTTAGATTGCCTGAGTTACCTATCTTCAGCAGTTCCAGGAAAAGGGTAACAACAAAAGCAAAAAAGTGGTGGGATATTTTTCTGAAGTCCGGAGCAAGCCCTATCCTAGTTCCTTGAGATTATTAGACCAACGATTTAAGACTATTGCAGTGGGATGCCCTTTTTGCTGTTGGAAAACCAAAAAAGGTCAACTAAAGTATAGCCATTTAGACAAGATATATAATCCTTCTTTTCATTTTTCAATTCAAAGCATGATACAAGAAGAAGAGGTCCTGAGTAATCTGCTTGATTCCAAATATCTTATGACTCTTAATGAAAGATAATTCTGATTTTAGTTCTTTCCCCATATGAATGGAAATGAAGAAGGAACAAGAGGAAAGTAGACATAATAAAGCAACCAGGAAAGCTGGAAAACAGAACTTCTTGGGAAAAAGTTGTTCACAATGACTGGAGAACTCAGAAAGAAACAAATCGTGTGAAAACAAACCAGAAAATGTTTTTACCAGTGAACATATAACAAACCTTAGTCCCATTCCACAAGAAGGTACCATCCTTGCTTCTGTGTACTGGTGTCCTGACAAAGAATCGATTTTCTGTTAATCTGAAGGACAGAGCTGGAGACCACTTCGGTGTAATATTGATGTGGTCCTTCAGACATTGGCAGCCTCTGCTTCCTTTACATGGGCTGAAGGCACTAGCTCCCTAGAATGTCCTTTGAATATGAATATGTTCTCTGAGTGCCTCATTTTTACAAAAAATGTCTTTTTCATGTTTCCTGGTGATATTTCTTTTTTTTCTTTTATGTTAATGCTTTGAGATACTGCACAAATGAATATGGCTAAGGTCTTGAAAAAAGACTTGATTCTATCGGCAAAATGTACAAGACATTTCCAAGGCCTTTTTTTCCTCCCTGCGAAAAAGGTCTTTCAGCAATGGCAAGAAAGTTATGCTAGCAACTGAAGCATTCTGCAGTACTGTAAAGCAGAACCTTTGCTGACGACAGCCATGTTAGTCTCATAGTACAAAACACTGTGCATGGTGAAATTAGTTCCTCTGGAGAAAAAGAAAGTGTGTTCTGAGTTCAGAGGGTCTTCATCATTACTATATGCTTGAAGGGAGCTTGCTTTATGTCTTTGAATTTCAATCAACACATCCAATGTTTCCGTACTTCTGTCAGTTCTGCAAGTTTTTCCCAAGTAATCTACAGCTTAGACATTACAGTATCAATTTATACTGCATTTAGTAAGAGATTCTTCAGAATCTATATATTAGAAAACCCCAACCAACCCATAGATAATCACTTGCTGTTATGTAGTAAGGAACAATCTGTGAGGATATGTCAGTGTGGAGTTTCTGTTTTTAGGATCTATAGTCTTTCTGCTTATAAAACCAACAAAATGTAGAAGTAGGAATGTTCTTCTTAAACATGGAGTTACTTAGAATGTACGCATTTTTTATTGCCCGCCACTAACAGCGCCTTCAACAGAATCTAATCGGTTGTGACAAACATAAAATTCCTTTCCCTTTCAGAAGAATCATTCTGAGATTCTCAAATGTAGTGCAAATGAAAATGGTGCACAAATCCTACATCTGTGTATTATCAGACAGATTCTGTATATTAGAACCCCTTCATGCTGTATCAGAAACATAAGGAATTGTAGCAAGCAGACCCTTCTGGAAATAGTCTTAGCAGGCACTGCACAAATGGTTTTGCACCATCAGTCCTCACTCCTGTCTCTGAAAGACACAAGACTGTCTTTTACCTTCTCGGGAGCCTGACAATATTTTCATGGAATCTGAGTTAGACCAGGGAGCTCCCCTCTTACAGTGTAAAGAATGTGGCTTTCTTATTTATACTGAGATTTTGCAAGATTTGTAAGGGGCTTAGTGCAATTCTTGAAGTGTTTGCTTATTATAGTATTATTATTGCTTTATTGCTTATTATTTTCTTTATAGTAGGATTGTTGAAAATGTCTGTTCTATTTCCCTAATGTTCTCTAAAATTATCTAAAAGGTGTTTCATTTTCTGCTTTCCAAGTTCTGAAAATATTTCAGACTGTAGGACTAAAAATCAGTCTGTGTAAAAGTTCACATATTTGAAAATCAAATTTGATTTTTCTTCCTTCCCACTTCCCACCCAGTAGTAGATTGACTGATCAGCTTTTAGCTTAAAACTGAGCTTGTTAAGGTTATTTTTCAATAATTTCAGTACTTCCTGGGAAATACTGTGTGAGAGGTCTGGGCTCTTCTGAAGTCAATGATTTAAGTGTACTAGTGTCCCACAGATGTGAAAGATGACAGTTTTCGCTGTGCTGAGATTGTCTTATTATAGACTAGCTATTCATTCTTGTACAATCTTTCCCGACTACAGATTCTTAAGTATCTCCAAAGTGGAGCTCCTCGTGAATTTAAGCTCATTATATAGCAGACTAGCTAGTGGAAAAAAGGTTAAAAACTGTTGCCCTAACCTTTTTTTGTTCAGATGTTCCTGTTTAAGGCGAGGACAAGAGCAATCGGAGGGGTATTAATTTAGCTTCTGAATCTGCACTGCAGAAAGCAGTTCCCCATTTGATCTGCAGAAAACTTGTGTATGTTCTGATGCAACTGGTGCCCGTCAGATATTTACTCCATCTGATTTTTATCGTTTGATGTGGCAGATGTCTGAGACTATTTGCCACCTTTCCAGTAAGATAGGGAGTCATTACAAATCCAGAGTCCATATTGACGCATCTACCTACACCCAAGCACCGTCTGGAAGACACGTATCTGCTGCTGTACAGTAGTGATTGCTATCCTTAAACCTAGTAGTAATGTCAAGAGAAGCTCAAGGGATGCATTTCTCTACTGTGTAACTAAGCAAAAGCCCCTCCATTTCATTTGGAGACTGATGGAAAGAGCGAAAATCCATAAACATTTGAAGCTGAATGAAGGGCTTGGATCTTGTTCTAGATTGAAAGCATGAATCTAGTTAAAGATTAATTATTACTACTGCATGGGTACAAATAATTCTACATAAAATGCATTCCAGGTATAGCAAACTATGTAGTTTTAGATAATCTCTTTATTATGAGTTGAAATTTAGCTTCATCACAGAAACTGTACTAGCATTTTTTGTGGCCCTAAAATAGTACCTGGGCATAATTCAAAGTGCAAACCAGCTGATTTAATTCAGGTTGTAATTTTAAAAAGCTCTTTGCCTTTCCTGTCTCATTTAAATTCTTTATTAATCTTAATGATGGTCATCTATGCTTGTGAGTAAGTGGTCTAAGAATATTTTAAAATAATGTTAATTGGATGGCTTTTTATCTTCCTGACTTAATTAGTTTGAGTGTGTCTTGATAAGTTTCCACTTTTTTTTTTTAGCTTGAACCAATTTTAACTTTAATTCTAAATCTCTAAATGAGTAGTTATTGAGTATACATCTTAATTTTCAGGGAATGTCTTGGTGAAGCACATGAACCTTGTGACTGCCAAACCTGGAAGGATTGGCTGCAGAAAATATCTGAAATGAAACCAGAAGAACGTAAGTCATGCCTGTTTTATTATTAGTAGTAGTATTAGTATTAGTACTAGTATTTTGTAGTTGTCTTTTATTTTTAGAGGGTTTTAGTTGCATTAAGTAAAAACTTTACATTGGTTGAAAAATAGGGTAAAGAAGAGAAAGAAAAGCAAAATGCTGAATGAGGAGCAGCTTCACACTTTAGCTGTGTATGAGGCAGCAGTAATGGTAGACTGTTCTCCTTAAGCCATTCCTCCCCGTTCTCTCTTCATAAATCTGCATGTGGTTCAGATAGAATTTTTTTCCCTTCCTCTTACAGCTTTCTTTCATTAATTTTTCATTTATTATTGAATATAACTTTATTTGTCCTGGACACTTTAAAATCTTTATCCCAGTCTGCACTTCTGTTTGAATTGTGTTCCATGCAGTTGTTTGTGTGCTTTAAAACTATTTAACAGCAACCGGTGATAATAATACTAAGGTTGAGGGTAAATTGCAAGGGAATTGTGGGGAATGGCTTAATGTTAAATAACTTTTAGTGAAACAACTAACAAAGGTTGGGTTTACACAGGACATATATTTTCTTGGTCAACAGAAACAACAACAAAAAATAATAGTAACTTGAATAAATACTAACTTGGTTACCACAGTTCAGAGCCTTTCCATAGTATGTCAGATTATTCTGAAATGCATAAAAATGTTATAGATGCAAACTACACCATGCTTAGTCAAACAATGACAATTTTTTTCATATATATTTTTCTCATTTATATATTATATATGCTATACATACTACAATATACATAAATAATGTGTAATATTACTTTAATATGTATAAGTGAGTAGATATTATATATTTTTATATATATGTGAGAAATACATATACTGAAGAATTACGATATTCTATCAAGAAACAAGTAAACTTTCCTAATTGGATTTTCACAAAAGATTAAACAACTACAATTTCAACTTCTCTGTTTTTGCATGCTCCACATGCTCCTGTCACCCTCATAAAGTTGTGGGAGTTAGTGAGGCATATGAAGATGCTGCCAACTGTCTGTGGTTACTAACTAACTCCAAACCATGCGCCAACTGCAAATCTCCAATTCAAAAGAATGAGGGCTGCAACCACATGCAGTGTGCAAAGGTAAGAACGACCTTTCGTATAATTTGTTGTGAAACCATAATTCAGGTTGTGTGTGTCATATATACATTTCAGGAGCACAAAAGTCCAAAACCTCTGAAATGTCATGCCTAAAATCTAATGGAACCTGTTTCAAGAATTATGTAATTTGTAAAGGGTGGGTTACATATATTTAGAAGATGTTTCATATTTGGTGAAATTTGTCTGGCTGGCAGGTGAACACTGTAATTATCAAGATTTCATAAACACCTGACAATTACTGGCAATACAGTATGAAACTTAAGGGAACAGAAGTCATTGATAGTTTAATCATCATTAATAATGTAGAAGAGAATGAATATTTTCAGTTGGCAGAAGATGGTACATTTTAAGGAAAGGTAAGGTCTAACAAATGTTTTGCCTTACTGCATTTTTATCTTGCATTATTTCTCTACATAGCAACAAAACAGAGAAGCTTAAATGGAAAACTGTTAACAGGAATTAATCAGTAGGAATGAAAAGACGGGAAAGAGTAATTCCAAAAGAAAGAAACTTATAGGTGACAGCAGCCAAAAAATTAGTCATGAGTTTGCACTATGCTACTGAAATAGAAAAAATATTTTTTGCCATGAGTTCGGTATAATTTGAAAACACTTCTTCTCTCAAATTAGTTAAAAACAGCATATTTAGCATACTGTTTATGTCAGAAGTATCTTATATAACTACAGCTAATACCTGTTTGAGGAGGATCATTAAAAATATGAAAGTTGCACGTATTTGACGTAGTTGGCTTCCAATAAAGAGCTAAGATGTTTAGAAAGTAATTCTCTTTATTTTTCTGGAAATGTGTTAGTGTGCATTGCTATCCAGATCCCATTTTCTTTATATGATCATCACAAATTCTGTGATACAAGCTGAGGATTGTTTTTTTGTTTGTTTATTTGTTTTTTGGTGTAGTTTGTTTGTGGCAGCAGAGAACAGATTCTCTTCCACTTCAGCTTATGCCAAGTTTGCTGTTCTTTTTTTTTTCTTCTTAAATTAAAAGAGGTCATAAGTTCCATAGTGCTAAAAAGGTATGTTATTCAGCACAATTTGAAATTTTCCAGACTGTAAACAGAGATAAGAGTGTTTGAAATAGTTATTTGTAGAAGGATTGTATTGGTGTCAATATTGAAACAACTCATATGTGGGATGTAGAATCATGGAATCATTTAGGTTGGAAAAGACCTTTAAGATCAACAAGTCCAATCATCCCCTGACACTCCCGCATCCACCATGTCCCTCACTGCCACATCCACATCTTTCTTAAATACCTCCAGGAAAATCCACCACCCCGTGGGGCAGCCCATTCCAATGCCTAACCACTCTTTCTGTGAAGAAGTTCTTCCTAATGTCCAATCTAAACCTCTCCTGGAGCCACTTGAGGCCGTATCCTCATGTCCTATCTCTCGTCACCTGAGAACAGAGACTGACACCCTCCTTGCTGCAGCCTCCATTCAGGTTGTTGCAGAAAGCGATGAGGTCTCCCCTCAGCCCCCTTTACTCCAGCCCCAGTTCCTACAGCTGCTCCTCTAGTCCCTTCAGCAGCTTTGTTGCTCTTCTCTGGACACACTCGAGCAACCCAATATCCTTCTTGTAGTGAGGGACCCAAAACTGAACACAGTTCTCGAGGCGTGGTCTCACCAGTGCTGAGTACCGAGCAACAATCCCTTCCCTAGCCCTGCTGGCCACGCTATTGCTTACAGAGGCCAGGCTGCCTTTGGCCTTCCTTGCCGCCTGGGCACAGTGCTGGCTTATGTTCAGCCAGTGTAACAAAATGTTCAGGATGTATCAAAACCTCCTCAGTTGTTTGACAGCAGTTGTTGTCACTGAGCTCATCTCAATAGAATGAAAGTATGGCTTAAGGCTTGAGAAGACTTTGGCCACTAAACACTGGTGAATATAGATAATTTAATTTAGTACCATCCTGAGGCACTGGCTGACAACCGTAGTTATACTCCTCTTCGACGTTGTTCCTTTTAAACAGCTTAAAGTGTCCTTAAAACAGTCAGCTTCCTTTTGTGGCGGAGAAACCTCTGCAAACAGAAGCTGCCTCCCCTCAGCCTAGTGAGGAAGGAAAGGAAGGGTACCCTCGGGACCACTGCAGGGCTCAGGTGCGACGTATAGCGGACACCTCGCTTGTCTCTTCCTCCACTGAAGTAAGGGCCTGTTACAAAGCCTCTGCCTTTGCTGCAGTGAGTTCTGCTCAGGCCTGCCATGTGATGAGCTGCGACTGCCTCTCACCAGCTAGTGTGTACCTTGGTGTAGAGAGGATACTCGTCAGTCACAGAATCACATTTCTGTCTTTAAGCAGGCACCGTACTGTTTTATGAGCCTGGTTTCTAAGGTAACAAGGCTCACGCAGTCCTGCTGTCTCTCACTCCCCTAACTCTAGTAGTGTTTTAACCCCCTGGGTGCTTTGAACCAGATACAGGAGGGGGTTCGCAGATAATAAATCACTGCAAATTTCATGAAACTTGGTAGCTCTGTAGTGCAGAGACTTAATTTGTGCTGCCACCAAGAGAAGGGCTGAAATACCTACTCAGCAGTTACCTGCTCAGCAATTACCTCTTCTGCTTGGCTCAGATGATGGCCAGGCAGCACATGTCATTTGTTAAGCCCAGCCAGTACGGCCGCATGGCTAGCTGATCATGAAGGTGAATAAAACAGAGTTCAGGGTTTTGGCAGATGAGTTAGAACAGGTGGACGTGTTTTTGAATGTCTAATGAGAGTGAAGTATTAGAGGAGGGTCCAGGAACATTGGGTGAACCTTGGGTTATTGAGGAGGCTTTTGGTGATTTGGTGAGAGATTAGAGGATACATATGGTGGAGTGATCATGGAGGGAGATAATTTGGGAGAGGTGGCATTATTGCAGTAGTAGCATATACATAGAAATTAATAGGAACTCAAGCTTTCATAGTTCTGTTGCTTGTGGAACAACTTGCTTCATACTGTTTTTTGAAAATTTTGCTACAATTTTTTTCTTATTATTATCAATGTTTCTGAATGATAGGCAAATAATGCAGTGATATACACTTAAGACTTTTAAACACAACTATTCTCAAACTTCATTCTCAGCGCTCATCTTACCACTTTGTATTAGCAAGCACCTTCAAAACATATTTAAGAGCAAAGAAGGTGCAGCACAATGGCAGGAAGAAATACCCTAGTCTGCATTGCTTTTTAGAAGAAAATCAGCATCACTGGTGAGACAAAATTAGCAAAAGTACAATGCAGGAATTGGATTTCATTTCATTGTGTAATGTATTTAATTAAATGTATAAAGCAACTACTTATGAACACATCTGGTATGGACTAGGTATTTCTGGAAAGGTTAAACTTATTAAAGAGAGTAAAAATGTGGCTTAATTTATTGAATTCCAATAATAATATTAATGGCTTCGTATTTATTAATTCATGTAAATTTTTGCTTCCATTTTCAGGATTTTTCTTTGCTCATTTGTAAAACATAAAATGAACAGGAATGACCAAGTTTTAAAGTCTTTTGCACATCCATCCATAAACAGCTTCCAATTATTTTGAAATAAACTAGCTGAGAATTCAGTGCTGAGTTGAAAATAATACAGTTTGATCTTCTGTAATGCAGAGAAGCCTGGATAAGGCAGATCTCATAAGGTGTTACCTGTTTTGAAAGCTCTCTACTCACTAAATGCAGAAAAGGCTTAACTTGAAGAAATCACTCTTCAAAGTTTCTATTCTGTTTTTTTTTCTCTCTTGCTTTAGTAGTTGCTATTATTATTTTGCATCAGAAATGCCACATGATTAAAATACCAGTAATCACATATTTTGAATTGCTATTAGGAAACAAGAGAAAAAAAATACTAGTGAAGGCATTTTTCACCTAAGCTTTCTGTGTTCTTCAGGCTTATGTTTTTTGTAACTTCTTAGATAAAGTTAGTTAGCCACTTCTAAGGTTTTAAGTGCCCTTTCTACATTACAGCAGATATTAAGTCAGCACTTCTTTAACTTTCACTGCACTACAAAGATACCAGCAGGGTTGCAGATGAGAATAGTAGATTTCAACAGCACCTCTCTTGAACTGCTGATATTTATCACTGTACAGACAGACTAGGATTGAGTGAAAAACTGTTCTTCTCTGTCTGGAGAGTATTCAGGATTCTAAAAAATACTGCTTTCCAATTTGGAAAAAAGGCAAAATCCTGAACGTTTTTCATTAACCAACAACTGAAGAAAATGCAGAAAGATCACTTGAAGAACTGCATTTTGATAACAAAAGTATTTAGTTTGATTTGAGCATTTTACAGTTAAAGTCATATTCATGTATAAATTATTTGTTTCATTTTAATGATTTAGCAATTAAACTTACTGAGAATTTCACTTCTCTCTTTAAAGCCAGGAAATTTGTTAAAATTCACCCTTTCTCATGAACAGTTTCTGTGTCATTTAAAAAATGGGACTTTTTTTTAAAAACAAACAACAACGACAAAAAAAGACAGGCCTAATCAGCTCTATTTATCACTTGATTTATTTCATCCACTTAAAACTTAACTTGTGGGTCCAACACAGTCTTGGGATTCAAGGAGTAAAAATGACAATTTCCATGTTTTGATAACAGAGATCTTCTGTAGTACATAAAATACGAAGAAGGCTCCTCAGAAGTTCTGTTTAGACCATAAGTATACTCAGAATGATGTTAATGCAGTTTTTCATGGAGGAGTAATGATGCAGAACTGCAAACCTACAATGTATCAGCTTCTTTCTTTTTTTCCCCTTGTTCCTGTTTTTCTGAAGTGCAAATATGACTTTTGCTGGATATGCCTAGAAGAATGGAAGAAGCACAGCTCTTCTACTGGAGGCTATTACAGATGTACTCGCTATGAGGTTATTCAGCATGTAGAGGAACAGTCCAAGGAGATGACAGTGGAGGTAACAAATAAATGTGTTTGTTTAAAACATAGCTCTAAGGCTGCAATTTTCTGCTTAGGGTAAGTTCAATCAAAATTCTTCCCAACCAGAATTTTAAAAGGAAAAATATAATGTTAAATATAGCAAAAAGAAAACACTGCTTATTTGTGGATAGAAGCATAAGATTTGGTTCTTCTTTTGGCTTTGGTAACAACCACTGGTTGATTTTAGACAAATCAATATACTTCTCTGTGCCACTGTTTCCTTTTGTGAAATGGGTGTGCTGGTACTGTAATTAGCTGCTGTGCATTACGGAAGACATGTTTTAATTTTGGCATTTGAAAAGCCTGCTTAAAAATAGTATGCACACACAGTGCCTTGACTCTTAGTTACAGTATCTGCAGGCTTGGGAATTCCAGAAATTACATTTGTGTCTTTTTGTACATAGCACTTGTCAACATTGTATATAATGCTTTACCTGTAGTGGGAATATAAACAGTTATGTAATTATATCTAATGATGGTTGCTAAATTAAACCGTAAGACTTGTCTTGGTTTGTTTTCTTTTCCCATTATTTTCCAGGCTGAGAAGAAGCATAGAAGATTTCAAGAACTGGATAGGTTTATGCACTATTACACAAGGTTTAAGAACCATGAACTTAGCTACCAGGTATGGGTCAAATAATTTTTGCTCATTCTCGTTTCCATTTTATTCATCCAAAAATAATTAGCTTATTGTATTTTATTTGTTTTCTTGTTCTAGTTAGAACAGCGCCTTCTAAAAACAGCCAAAGAAAAGATGGAGCAGTTGAGTAGAGCTCTCAGTGGAAGTAAGTAGAATTTGTCAGTATTTGCTACACTACAAATTCAATTTGAAATCAAATCAAATGTGTTACGGCTAAGCCTTTTATTTTGAATAGAGCTCACATCAGTCTGCTGAGTGATGTGATCCCTCCAATACTAGAATTCATGAGCAGTGGATGAAAGCTGAATGTACAGTAAATCTTTATATATTCCAAAGACAAAGGGAAAGCAGTATTAGTAAGAGAGAAGCTAATATTCTGTGCTTATTTCGTGTAGTATGAACACTGCATACTCATTGAGAACCTGCTGCTGTTTAGTTGCAAAATATTTAGCTGACGTGCACATTTTTGGTAGAAAACTCTTACACTAAAATAAATGCTGGCATCAGCAGGAAAATATTTTCACAATGTTGTATCATCTTACAGCTGAGGGAGGCTGTCCTGATACCACATTCATTGAAGATGCAGTACAGGAGCTTCTAAAAACTCGCCGCATTCTCAAGTGTTCTTATCCATATGGATTCTTTTTGGAGCCTAAAAGCACAAAGAAAGAAATATTTGAACTTATGCAGGTAATAATGCATATAGTCTGCTTTCCTAATGTTACTTTTTTGGTAGTGTTAGTTATCAGTGTCTCGTTTCCATTTTTGTAGTGTAAAACTGATACACATAGTATTTGTAACCAAGTCTGGAAAATTAATGCATTTTTAATACTCTATGACACAGTAGCTTTTAGTTCAATTCTCAGATGAATGAAAAACAACACTTGGCTGCAGAAGAAAAAGGGTAAGGACAGGTGGAAGGGGAAAAAAAGGGAAAATTATTACTGTTAACCTCCTTTTCTGAAGATAACATTTTAGCTGAATTCTCATTTTGAGCAAGCTTCATAGCCCAAATCCAGAAAAAGCCCTCCCAAAAAAACAGCAAGCAGCAAGTAGACAGTTGCATCAGTGCTTCCCAGGCTGCAGAGGAGGCCTGGACCAGGGGCAGGGGTTATTCTGGGGTAGGGAGGATCTTCCGTCAGGTTGTCTTCTCCTTTGTAGCTCCGGTTTCCTGTCTTTCCCTACTGTCAGATGAGTGTGTGGGGGGCAAAGCTGGGGGAATACCTGGGTGGTGGTGGCTTCAGCTGTGGGGGCTGCTGCCTACTTTCCTTTCCTTTAGGGCCCCTGTAGATGTTCAGTGCACGTGTGTGTGAGAGGAAGCCCTGCTGCAAGCTGGAGGAGAACTTTTAGGTCAATAAAGGGATAGGCTAGAAGGGTAGATATTTTGGGCTGGAGACCCCAAATGGCTTGTTGCGCGTGGAGTAACTGGGGAACTGGGGTTTGAGTGTGTGTCTGCACGTATGGAGTAGTATTGGAGCCAGAGCGCAAATCACTATGGAAAATCTGGGGCAACTGATAAAGTTTCAGGCCTGATAGAGCAGGCTTCCAGGCATGCACTGACAAGTTTAGTCTGGCTTAGTCATCACCCACCTCAAAGTCTTTACTGATGAATCAAGGTTGTTGTTCCAGACAACATAATGAACACCAAATAAAAAATTGATTCCTGTCTCTGGTAACTTTATATCAAAGAAGAAAGAACAGATGGATAGGCAGAAAACAAACAATTACAGGTCATCTTGCTAGGGGGGTTCTCTGTCATTTCTTCGGTTTTAACAATTATTTGAGAGTTGGTGTTTCAGAGAACTGAGGGGCCTTCTGTCTGGATGGTATTTTCAGGAAAATGGAAATCGTTCTGTTCAGTATTTATGGTGTAGAGCTCTGCCTGATTTTCATTTCACTGTAAAAGTATTTTATTCTGTGTTTATTAATTATTGCAGACAGACTTAGAAATGGTCACGGAGGACCTTGCACAGAAAGTGAATAGGCCTTACCTTCGGACTCCTCGCCATAAAATCATCCGTGCAGCTTGTCTTGTGCAGCAGAAGCGGCAAGAATTCTTGGCCTCTGTGGCCCGTGGTGTTGCTCCTGCAGACTCACCAGAAGCACCCAGGCGCAGGTAATCCAAACAAAATACTGTGCAACTGAAAAAAGTTCATTTGGTAGCTGTCGAAGTGGGTGAATCCCTTGTCATTCTTTGACAGCAAGGTAAAGTGGAGCTGATAAACTTGGTGGTCATAAATCACCAGATAGTTACATTTTCTTTGTCATTTGATCCTTATGGAATTCCAGTTTTTCACAGACTCAATGCTCACATGCTGTTAATCATCCTCCCATTTTGCTGATGAAATTGCAAACAAGAAACCTCTCCTGGCTCTTAAAATTGTGCCAAAAGTCCAGTGCAAGAAGTGTCTTTGAGCACTGGGGTGGTGAGGTTTTGTTTTTGTTTTTGTTTTTTTCCACTTCTTTAGCACTTACAGAACTAGGTTCATGGTGTAAGTCAGCATGGGTAGCTGGTCAGCAAATAAGTAGTGTGATTTGAAATCAACATTTAATTAAAACACAAAGTAAAAAAAAAGCAAATACCAAAAAAAACAAGAACAACAACAACAAAACTTAAAGGGATTATTGACCAAATTGAGTAGTATTGTTTCAGTGTTTTCTGGAGTTATATTTTAAACCATGCACTTCTGTCTTTCACGGTGACAAACTAAAAACATAAAACTGAGTTTTAATTTTTTAAAATACATTAACATATACATCAATTTGAAAACTCAATTACTACTTCATGACAAAGAATTTACATGGCATAATTACTTACATGGACTATCCTGCTGACCCCACCTCTCCCATTGCAGCAGTTATGCAGGATACCCTGAGGACAGTACATGGTTTAAAAATGTGTTTTCACCCTTAGTATTTTGACTTCAGCTATCCAAACAATAACCTTTGTGAACCAAGGAAAAACATGCTTGAGAATTACTGCTCTGTATTTTGCAGCCTAAATTGCTTCCCCATACATTAATGATTAAATGTCATGGCTTCCATTTCACTCTTTTTTCCTTCAAAATTGTCACTAAATACCTGATATGCTCCAAAAATCTATAAATATTTGATGGAAATATCAAGCAGTTTTGGAATAGTTAACAACTGTATTATAATTTTATGTCTTCCTAAATTAATTTTAAGGTAAGAATTAAAGCAGAAGACTTGTTAACTTAAGAGAGTTACAGTTGCACGAATTTTTATATGTTGGTAGGTTTTGAAGCTATGTGTATTCTTCATACTTTGTTCCAACTCTGAGCTTTATGGTTTATCTCTTAATTTTATAGCTTTGCTGGTGGAACGTGGGATTGGGAGTATTTAGGATTTGCATCCCCTGAGGTAAACTACTTCTTTTTAAATCTTTAAGTTAGTTCTGCATTTTCTAGAAACACAGGTATGACTGTGGTCTGCATGAAGAGCTTCCTTATTTTGATTTAAAGCATTTCAAGTTGGTTTAAGCTTACTATTTTATTTATTTCACAATAGAAGGAAATATATGTATAGCTAACTGTGCAGTGACATTAACATGGATATAGTTATTTAAGATGGCATCATCATTTTTCAAGTACATAACCAGTTTTAGAATTATATATAAACTGGTTTCTATGTGCTGGAGAACCTTAATAAATATATGAAATTGTGTAGATTACTTTTCAACGCAACATTATTTCAGCAGAATTTGAGAAAGACTAAGAAATTTCCATCCTTCATTGTAACAATCCAACAAAAACATACAGGTATACACCCAAATATTGTTAACCATTTGAAATGTTTCTTTTTATTTTTTATGTATTAAAGTAGGATGGAAATTGTGTACTCAAATTAGGTAAACTTCTGGTATCTAACCAAGAATGAAAACTAAAAATGGTAAAATGAATATTTCACCATCTGTATATGGGAATGAGTATATAATCTTCAAGACTCTGCGCTAAAATATGAGGAGCTTCCTATAAAGCTTTCCTTTATCATCTTAATTTTTATTTAATATTTTGAGACCATTAGATTAAAGCATTCAGTTAGGAAGGAAGCTTCATCCCAACATTTCCTTGCTGCTGTTTTCTTTTTAGCTAGTCATTGTAAAGCATCCTGGAAAACTCCATGTACTTTTTCTATATATTTCCTTTGCTATTGTTGTTGGTGAGCATCATGCTGGTGAGAAAATAGCTTGTTTCTCTACAAAAGATCAACTTGCTTCTCCTGTCTAGTTCCTTTAGTCCTTTCTTTTGAAATAATTCCATGTTTTATAATACCAAACTCATTGTGATGCTATTTTATCATCAGTGGAACTGGGTATAAGAAGAAGCTGATAAGCATTATCTTGATAAGCTGTCTAGCAGCAGGTGTCATTGCAGTCATGCTTAGATGATTGCTTACAAGTTTTTATGATTTGCCTAAATGTGACACTGTATTATGCAAGTTGGCTTCTTTGCTACGTAGCTATCAAAGATACTTGCAACCACCTATGCTAATTGAATTTTGTAGAATTAATAATGGTCATCTTTGTTTATTTTAGTGATTTTCAATACAAACTTTCTGATGTAGAGCTGTACTTTTACTGGCAAGTAGTAGAACATCTGTGAATACCATGTTATCACAGAAAATAAAATCTTACAGGTTTTAGAAAAGAATGTGGGTTGTTGTACGCCATTGTGTGAAACCGTGATGTTCCTACCCAATAAAATAAAAGCTCCTTTGTTCACATGTATAAAATTGTTACAAGTAATCAGAAATAAAATTTTACCAGTAGTAATCGAGATATCTAACGCATTAAAAAGCAACCAAAAGTATAGTTAAGTGGCTGTTGGTAAAATCTATGATTCTATTGCAAACACATGAAAGATAAGATCTGATATGACTAAAAAATCTTAGTGTTCAGTGATCATTTCTCTTTATTCCTTACCTGATTCATAGCGATACAATTATATATATTTTTAAATAATTCATTTATATTGTTTTATATCAAGATTTCATTTTCTGTTGTCTGGGGGTCTGCCATCCATTTAGGAAACTGCAAAGCTCCTTGGGGGCTGGAAGGATGTTTTTGGGAAGAATTACTTCGTGCTTGCCCTGGTTTTTATTCTGTCCCGTAGGGTAGCAAGCACTAACCACTGTTGAAGACAGAATATTGGGCTAAATAGACCTTTCATCTGGTCCAGTACAGTTATTTTTGTGATCTTACAATTTTCATGGATCTTCTTCTTACACACATAAAAATCTTCCCACACTGATCATTTTGTGACAAATCTTTTTGGCTTGTATGTGTCATTATGAATAAGAATTTGTTATGAAACACTTCACAGAAAGACAACATGCCATCACAATATCATTAAAATTAATAAGGTCATTGTGTAAGAGAAATGACATTTCTTGATTTAAGTTTTAGATATTTTAGATACTGAGATATTCTGGGACATAGACTTAATGTAAGAAAGGAACACTAGTGGTAATGTTATCTTTCTCAAGTTATTTGGCCAAAGGAAGCCTTTGGATTGCAGATGTTCCAAGTTGGGTCTTTGGGAAGAAATTAGCAGTATTCTTTTCTGAAAAGAAGTACCCGTGTGTATATTTTTATTCCCTTGGGTAAATAAATGACTGAGATTAATGAAAGACCTTAATACATAGTCAGGTACTAGTCAAAAAACATATCTGGAAATTTGCCTTCAAGAATAAATTAGTCTCCTAACATTAGCAAAGGTATGGACATGGAAACATTTATTTCCAAGTATAAAAATAATTAACCCTTGGGATCTTAGTCTAATGTGGTCAAAAGTGAGTCTTTCCCATAAATGTTACATAAACTGTCTTTGGTAAATACATACACCATGAGAAAATACATTCCACAGGAGTTCATATCTGTATGGTATGACTCGTTAACAGCTCAGGTTAGGCAAAGATAGGAGATTTGTAATTCATGGAATAAAAATCCATCAAAGACTGCTCAGTAGAAGAGTATCAGCTGTGCTTTAAGAAGTTCCTGAACTATAGTGTCCTGGAGCCTGGGAAAAGCATACCAGTACCAGTATGTATCTGCTGGCTTTCTGTATTTTTCCAAGGGTATATTCTACTGGCCATCGCTGGCAACAGGACCCTGACATAACCTATCACTCTAACTCAGATTGCTTTTATGTCCTAAAATCACTAGGTATACTTTTACAAAAAAAGTGTGTGTGTGTATGTATGTGTGTATAATGTTTGGCATCAGAGTTTTTAAACAAAAAAGTGTACTTGGAATTATTTAAAAAGGGAGTTTGCAAGTATTAAAATATTGGTAATACCTCAAGTACTTTTAGTTGCTAATTCATTATTTTATAGATTTAGGATTACCTGGTTGTTGTTTGTTGTTTTTTGTTTGTTTGTTTTAAGCAGTGCATGATATAACTTGTGATTTATTTTTCTGAAAACAGGTGATTTTATAATAAAACTATAAAATCACACATTTTTTATAAAAATGTGGCGCTCATTACATCAGAAAAATATCACTGCATGCTGCCCTGTATTTTGTAACCTTTGGTTTATGCAGGAATATGCTGAATTTCAGTATCGGAGGAGGCACAGGCAGCGTCGACGCGGAGACATGCACAGCCTGCTGAGTAATACTCCAGATCCTGATGACCCCAGTGAGAGTACATTAGGTATGCTCCTGCCTGGGGCTGTTTATTCTCTCTTGCTACTTCAGAAATTGCTAGTAGCAACCACAGTGTTCTTCTATGGATGCATTTTAAACATGTTTCAAATACAGTGTTATATTTTCCAGAATACAACATTAAGACTTACTCTTGCACTGTTGTATGTGATTTTAGAAGTGTTGCTGACTTTATTGTGGCTGCTCCTCTTTTTAAAGAGAAATACATTGATCTTCCCACTAATGACTCCTTAGCTATTTAGAGCAGGCTTGCTTTTCTGAAGAAATTTTGGAAAGCATGCATTTCATATGCCGGTCTTATCTATACACCAGCCTTTTTATGCAAATTAAAAGGCCCAGTTGTGCTGTGAGTCTAGACGAGATTTCGCCTGGTGCAGGACTGCTGGAAGATAGCCATAAGGCTGCATTACAGAACCCTGCTCAGAAACTCCTGTACTGGCCAGGACAGCCCGGAGACAAGTTGCCATGGGCTATGACTTCCAGCATGCTGCTCTTCCAAGCAGTGCTATGGCTAGCAGTGCAGTAAGGTCACTGTAACTTCGCTCTCTGGGCCTCTCCGTCCTGCCAGGAGCTTTTGCAAAGGTACAAAAATAGCTCAAATCCAAATCATACTCTGACTCTGATTCTTCTAAACCATGCTGCACAAATTCTCATCTCCCTGTCTCATGAACTTAAGCCCTATAGCTTGTCCTTTAAAAACAAAAGAAGTCCTTTACTGAGGAGAAGCAAACAAATGCATTCTTTATTTTAGAAACAGTAAAAAGAATTCTGGTGAGCTTTGATCCTTCCCTATTGCAAGTAAAATGCAATCTTGTTAGTTTGAGGACTAGACTTTGACTAACCACTTGGATATTATAGTGACGAACAGTGCATACTGTTAACGTATGCAAGAGAGAGTTAGTTCATCTCACTTTATTTCCTTTTGAGTTTTGAAGCAGAAAATGCCGTTTTCCAAATTCAAAAGTTGTATTTATTTTTATTACAGAGTAATTTTTCTGGAAACAGCATTTTATTTCTATTGTTTTGTTGGTTGTTTTAAGAGAACAGTAATGTCAGTGATTGCTGATGTATGCACTAACAACTCTACTCTTAATTGTGCTACAATGTTACAGTAAAAATTAATGTTCACATTAATTGTTGTCTTTGCAAGAACAGAGAAATGGTCCAACTTTGGTTTTAAGCCACCTGTAAATGCATCCCACACATAAAATGCATCCCATTTGCCTAAAATTAATTGTAAGCTCTAAATCACACTGGATTTCCATAGTGTCTTACAGGCCAGCGCCTAACTAATCGTGGAAAGGCACTGAAAATTGGGTGTTAGCAAGGACATGAAGTGTGACAGGCAAAGAGGCAAAAGGACAAATCCAAGCCCCTATACTTGGGGTTGAGAGCATTCTGGCAGCATTTTCCATAAAGAATTGTAAAAACACAGATCATGATGAGTGACAGACTGAGAGAGGGAAATATAGAATGCAAGTTGGACAGAGAGGCAATGTGCAGTATTTTTCAGGACTCTCCGTAATTCGTGTGCGTGCCTTGGAAGCATTTTACCGCTCATGCATGCCACATTCTTTCAAAGAGAGAAGGAATACTACTGAGAGCAGAAAGGCACAAATGAACCAGTCACTCCTATAACAGTGTAAGTGGTGTTTTGCCACTGCCTAAGAGTTGGTGTAGAAGAAGTGTTTTGGGATTATTTAGTTCAGAGTGAAGAAAGGACTAACGTTATACAGCTGGAATAGAAAAGGAAGACAAGAGATTCTGTCAGTAGATAATAGTGGAGAAAGCTTTCTTACTTATTCTTCAAATGTATTTATTTGAATTGCCCAAACAGACACTCAGGAAGGTGGCAGTAGTAGAAGACATGGCACCTCCATGGTGAGTTCAGCTTCTATGGGTATTCTGCACAGCTCTTCGCTTCATGACTATACCCCTGTCAGTCGCTCTGAAAACCAGGATTCTCTTCAGGTATCTCCCCTAATCTCTTCTCCATTCCCTCTGTTTTGCTTGCTGCCTTCTGCTCTGCCTTTCTGTGTCATTTTGTCTCTACAAAATTTCTTAACTCATTCTTTGATGAGAAAGGGAGAATCTAGGACAACAAATTATATATTCACACCAGTAAGAATTGCTAAACAATTATTAATGTAACAATAATCTTCTAAATTGTTGGCAACTGTGTAGTTAAAAATGATTCTGATAAATTACATGTGTCAATCAATCGTGAATTTAAGATTTGAGACCAAATTACTTTTCATCCAAAGTATGTTACAAGATGAAAGTTTTATTCTGAAAGCAACCTTACGTATTTCCACAGGCTCTGAGTTCTTTGGATGAAGATGACCCAAACATCCTGCT
Organism: Anseranas semipalmata; assembly: GCA_013399115.1. Lineage (NCBI taxonomy): Eukaryota > Metazoa > Chordata > Aves > Anseriformes > Anseranatidae > Anseranas > Anseranas semipalmata. The sequence goes on along the minus strand of VXAA01002963.1, from coordinate 32,582 downwards.
AGCTATTCAGTTATCATTACAAGAATCTGGCCTGGCCATAGATGAAGAAACCAGAGACTTTCTAAATAATGAGGCATCTTTAGGAGCAATTGGTACCTCTTTGCCTACAAGATTGGACTCTGCTCCCATAAGTATAGATAACCCAAGAGCCGCTTTGAGCAGCTCTGAGCTGTTAGAACTTGGTGACAGTCTGATGAGATTAGGCGCAGGCAGTGGTCCCTTTTCAGCTGATCGTCTTCATTCACACCCCTGCAGCGATACGAGAAGTGGATTATACTCGACATCTAGTGATGCTGATTCCAGCAGTCAAGATCCGAATACCAATGAAAATCTTCTTGGAAATATTATGGCCTGGTTTCATGACATGAACCCACAGAGTATTGCTCTGATCCCCTCAACAAGTACAGAAATGGATGAGGATTCACAGCAACCTAGTACTGAAGATGGGTCAGCGGGGCAGCCAAATGTTATAGACATAGGGTTGGAGCCTCAGGAAGAGCACGCACTGTTTGAGGATGCACTCAAAAACGAAGGCAGAGGAACCCAAACAGAGGAAGGCACTTCTGAAGAAAACGTTATTCCAGGTGAAACGGTTTCACAAAGTGGCGATAATACCAGGGAAGTAACAAGCACCCCAGATGGTTCAGGAGATACGTCAAGTCAGACTCCTCAAACCTCAAGTGAATGGATTGAACATGTGCATCTGGTATGAACAAAAACTAAATCTGGAGAAAACGAATGGTGGTGACAGATGGTACAGTATGTGGAGTAAGCATTATGGAGGCTTTGATCCACATAATTACAGCTCAGTTGTAACCACTGACGTAACGACGGATATTTAGGGGTTCTCTTGAATTGTAGTTCTTTGTAATAATGTGAACCTTTCAAGGAATATCCTTTGCATTTAATTAGGTAGTACTTGCCTTTTTGCTCTCAAGAAAAAGGAATAAGTAGGTTGTATTCCACATTCCTAATACAATGCAGCATCTGTTTAGCCTTAGGTTGATGATCCTTAACTTGAAAGTACGGATTAAAGGCTTACACTGATTATTTTGGTTGTTTTTCCTAAGAAATAGTTTATTCCATTTTTTAGAATTCATTCTTTCACCAAAATAACATTTAGCAATTCTTTTTTTTTTGTTTGTTTTTGTTTTCCATAACTTTTCCTTACTCATTTTTCATTTTTTGTTAGCAGTGTGAACTGAGGTATTTAATGCTTCTCTTTAGTACTGCTCCAGGAACAAGTTTTAGGGGATATTCTTTCACATTAAAATCAAAGATTTTTTCATGTCTATTTACAGTCCAAATGTGCCAAACTGTGAATAGTTAGCTGGCGGTAGCCTAATAAAACACTGCAGTGTTACTCTATCAAACTAATCCCACAATTCTTAGCAGTGAAAGAAACCACTGGGTAGCATTGCTTCTCTAAATTTAACTGGCATGTGTTGCCATGGTGACTGCATTTAATTAAATGTAGCCTGTATCTTAAGTTAATAAAACCTAATGCTGCTGTTAAACAGTTATTTTAAATATTAAAACACAGTCAGTTAGCAACAGCTATGCTGTATTTTAAGAGACACTTTAATGGAAGTGCAATCATAGTTCTTTGTTTTCATAATTCTACAAAGCATTCTATGCACTAATAGTGCAATTACTTTTAATGATAACATTTTATAAAAATATAGGAATACAGAATTTTCATATATTAGCCAGTCCCACACTTAAAGTTCAGATAACAGATTCTGCTCAACATGTTACGGTGCCTTTGCCTAACCCAACTGGATAGTTGCCACAGTTAAACAAGTAATTCAAATTCAGTGTCTGTTCTGGAGTAACTATGCTATTAATTGCAAAGACCTCCATACAACCACCCATGGCCTTGCCTTTACAGTAAAAAACTAAATGTTCAATCAGTGTTTTTGCATAAACAAAACACTGCTAGGTATTTGTTCAATTGCACAATATTCATTTGCTGTGTGATTACTGTTTAGTGTTAAAAAAAACACACATTAAAACCCCTCTTCCTAGTTGTTGTACCGTGAAAAAAAAAATACTGGTTTTAGATTTGCTTAAAAGCATCAATCTACAGTTAGTGAGATACAATGGTACAGTATGTAATTACAACTAGAGTAAGTTGTTGAAATGGCTGTTTTAATTACATATAATCAAAACTTCTCATAACACAAGCAAATTACATACACTCCATTTTAAGTTTTGATTAACTGTTACCAGAGATTTGTTGATATGATATAAAAGTTTATTACTACTGAGTGTGTATAGGCAAGTGTCATGATAGCAAAGATTTATGTATTGATTACTGTGAGTTCAAGTGAGTGTATTGAATTCATGCAAATCCTGCTTTTGAACCTTGCAGTCGCAAGGTTCATATTAGTAAAAAATTAAATAAGAATATTTTATCCTTACCCCATAAAAACCTAGTTCATTTTGCAAGCATCTTTAGAGAGAATGGAATAGAATAGTCTCAAATCATTTTCCAGCTTTTCCTCTAGCTGCCCTGTTCCTGACATAACCATGAACCTTTGGACATCTTTGAAAAATACCTATTTTAAATTGTTCTATGGTATAAGATCCTTCAAATAAAACAGTTCTTCATGAACTATCAACATGAATTGGTCTGAAAGTTGTTTAACTCACATAGCTTCCTTGAATTGTAATTTTGGATAGAAAGATTCTCACAAAGATTGTGTGTATAGCGTTGAGATGTCTTGCAAAGCTACAGTAAGATATGTAAGAGTGCTCTCTGTGAAGATAGTGAAGTTTGTGGGTTCTGGTTTTTTGTAATTTGGTTAGGTTGTGCAGTATATCCATTGTTTCTGTGTTACTCTTATGAGCATGAAATTAGCCTATTAAATTTGTATTTTCTTGGTACTTATTTTAACACCATAGTCATTGACTTTACAATTCAAAAATAAAGTTTGGCAAGACTATTTTGTAAACCTGTTAATTTTATAATGTAAAAAATTACTCTAACCTTGAATTGTTATTTGCACTTTCATAGTCTATACTTGATACATTCCCACTTTATATACAAGTAGGATACTACAACCATGTAGATGTTTGGCCAAATGAATGCTGTTAATAATATGTAAAATTCTTTGATTAAACATTTATTACTTAAACTAATTCTGTTCTGTCTTATCTCATCTTAGATTTATTGTAGCAGGTTCTTAAGACTGACTTAAGCCCAGTTTCAGAGATCTCTTTATCAAGGCTGATTTCACTATTACCTTCTCCTCCTTCTCCCAGTACACACACACATCATTCCACTGTAATACTCACAGGGCTTGGTAAGAATGGAATCCAAACACAGATGCAATGATAGCCAGTTTATTTACTAAAAATTGTCTATGCGATCTACTTGGTATTACACATATACTGCTTACTGTCCTTATTACTCTTCTGTAGATCAGCCAGACATGGAAATTTGAAAGATGTAGAGAATCCAGTGGTGATGCAAAACTGAGTGTCATCTCTACCATCTAGTCCTTTTAACTGAAGAGCAAAGCACAAGATGTGCACTAAAAGGAGGAGGTGGATCCCCTATAAATACTCTATGAGATGTGTTTTCTGTCAGTCTTTGTACAAGGGTAAAGAAATGAATGAAAACTCGACTTTCTGCAGTGATATGTTTTCATTCCACTTCAAAAATATGCAAGTATACAATTTGTACTGTTCTCCAAATGTATAACAACATAAAACAATTTAAGCGTTTCATAAAAAACTTACTGAAAATAGAATAATGGCGTAAAGAGAAAAACTTTCCAAACAAATGCAAAGCCTTTTTTCCTCAACTTTTCACCAACAAACGCTTAAAGGTAGTTGTTGACAGGATGGTGTCATTTTAAAATTATGCAGGTCTTGATCTTTACAGAATTCCCTTCTGCTGTGAAATACAAAATTCAGAATATTTTTGCATGTATTTTGTTTAAGTCATTTGCATGAATATATAGATAAATGGAATATGAACAAGAAAATATTTAATATACCCAGATAGAGGTTCAGTACTGCAAATATGTAATCATCAGGATTCAGACCACAGTGTTATTTTCTTCCAAGCATAAACTTCACATCCACCACAAGATACTAGAAAAAGATGAGGGATTTTGTCTTGTTTTCTTGTTTGTTTGTTTTTTACATAAGAACTGTTCATGGCATAAGCATGATACACCTTTATGTAAGTGGTTTTAAGGAGTATTTATCAATTTATGAACCCAGGTGTTTTTCTGTGAATGACAGTGAATACAACTATTCAAAGTATTCATCAGTTTTATTTTGGCCACTGCACCTTCTGCTCATATTATCAGATCAATTTTATTTATAAAATAATCTATGTGGGAAAAAAAGTCTTAACTCTGATGTTAGCATTTTTACTTCTGCAAATGCCACAGTCAGTCTTGCTGTCTACCTTACTGTCTGCATTTTTTATCATGGCAGTCCACGTAGCCAACATCATCATTTTTAGGGGTGCAGACAAACTGCAATGTTGTATTAGCCAGCCAAGATTTGCTAATGCCATTGCAAAGAATACGAGATGAATGTTATAGCAGAAACACACTCCGCAATTTAAAAATAAAAAAGAAATCTTATTTTGTAATTGGTCTAGTTAAACTCCTTCTTTATTTTCTGTTGAGGCATCTGGAGTTAGAGGCCGTCCTTCTGACTATTACAGCCATACATATAATTCAGCAGCAGACAGCCATTTAAAATTGCAGTTCTGCTTTCTTCAGCATGCAGAGACAGTGTCATTGAGCACTGCAGTCCTGGCTACAATTTAGCCATCCAACCCTATTCTCCATTATTTTAAAGGATTTCTGACCTAGAAGGCAGAAGAAATTGATAGACTCTGTGATGGTCTAAGTATAAACCACATTTACTCAATGTGTACAAAGTAAGCGCAATATCACGGCACAGAAATGAACTTAGGATGTAGACCTTTATGATGTATATAATGTTTATGCATTACACAGGATATGTGTAAGACATTTAGATGAAGTAACTTCCCCTTGATACACAGCCAGTCTTAATGGATTTTTGCACTTTCTGCTACCATATAGATCTCCAAAATAGTGAGAGCTTTAAATTAGATAAAAGGGTGAGATAACACTGTAGAGCACTTTGAACAGACTTCCTATAACTAAAGACCACTGTTCCAGATAGGCCATAAACTATTTGTAGCTACTGTTGAAAGAAAGCAAAGGACAAAATTTTTCATAAATGTTCTGACTGTTCTGTAGTCTCACATTAGACATCTTTACACTGAAACACAATAGCAAGTTGTTATATAAAGAAAATATGTCATCTTATAATTTCCTATTCAGTGGACTCAAGTAAGGATGAGTGTAGTTCTACATTCCATTGTAATAACAATGTAGAGAAACATTTAAGTTTGCTAACAGAACCAGAAAAGGAATAAAAAAGGGACTGTACGAAAAACTCCCAGACTAAACTGTGGAAGAATATCCAAGGCAAGTTCAAACTGGTTGTAGAATCCAACAAATAACTGCAATGTGCTGTAACCCTTCATGGAAAATGACGTATACAGTTGTCTGGTACTCACCGTTACACTCATCATTGCAAGATGGCACAAAGAATACCGAAGGCCACAGGTACTAAGATCAGAACCAGGAACATTTCAGGTACTCCAATGAAGTCCCACTGGAGATAATGAAACTCAGGCTCCGTTTGTTGACTACTGCAGCAGATCCCTTGACTAGTGTGAGACTTAAGTCTTTGACAAAGGGTCTCAAACCCATCTTTTCCACATCCCTAGAATAATTCCTTGATCACAGGACTATTTTGCATTGTAACATGAGTTTCTCTTCATATTCCATGTTGTACAGATATATGGGGGTTTAAACTAGAGATAGGACACAGTTACATCAAGCAGTTTGGGACATTCACATTGACAGGTTAGGTGACAGAACACTGGAAGACTGGGCATTTGCAACCTTCGATTTAGCTCTGGAATTGGCTCTCATACTGTCCATACTCTGAAAGCCTTTTCTGAGGAAATTGCAAGGGCAGGATTCAAAAATGCAGCCCTGGTCAGTGTAGCACAGTGACAAAAAAATGCAGCTGAGGATATAACAAAAGGTGGGTAGGGGGGTGGGTGCCTACCCCAGAAGAAAAGTTCATCAAAAAACACATACAATGATAATCTCAAGTAACCTGTTCAGTGCAGCTGACTGAAAGGGACAAACAGCTAGCTATCTTGTTTTTGAAATCTAAGTGTAAAGTAGTAATAAACTGGCAATGGTAAATAACTGAATTTGCTTTACACTTAGTATGAAATGTTATCCAACTGGCAGATCGCCTTTACATATTTTCACTAATCAAATAAAGTCTACATAACTAAGATAATTTACATGCACAGTGGGAATGTGCATTTGTGCCTTCAGAAGTCAGTGTTGACTTGCAGCTGTCATACTGGCTTATAATGGAGACATGAAAACATTAACAAAAACGTGCATTAAGAAAATGAACTTAGTCACAGTTATCAGCATTCAGTAGGTTTTTTTTTTTTTTTTTGTCGGTAGTTCAAAGAGTAATAATCCCAAAGTCACAAGTGAGGTTGGACCCAAGGATCACATTATTCCATCAGCATCGTAAAGGCTAAAAACCAAGTCTAGAGAATTTTTGGAGGTGTACTGTTTAGCTGGCACCACTAATTCAAATTCTGTTCAAAGACTTAGGTTAAAACTTCTCCAAGCGTTAGATCCTCAAGAACTGTTTCAAATGAAGCAGAAACAGCAACCTGTAAAGAAAACCTATTAAGAAACAAACCTGTACTACAGGATTCCTATTTGCAAGAAGATATAATAGCGAAAAGCTAGTCAAGTGTTACAAAAACAAGTCCTGAGAGCCTGAACCAACAAAACATGACAAGTGCAGAAATACTAACTTTTGTTAAGTGTGTTTTTGCTGTTCTTGTGTCCCTGAAGCATTTTAGAGAACAAATAAAGTAGTTTGAGAGACAGATTAAACATGCCTTTCAAGAGCAGAGTCCCTGTGATCATGTTATCTCTGCCCATTGCTTTACCTAGCCATGTCCCACAGGGCCAAAATCCAAAGATGTCAGAAAATACGGGGTTCTTGGCTTTACCACACACTTGAATGAGGAATTAAGACCTAGAAGTTGGAAAGATATATGCATGCTATTCGTGTGAGTAAGAATTGTCCAATACATTTCAAGAATAGCATCCTTTTTGGCTATGGGAATTAAGAGAATAAAATGTGCTCTTCTCACAAGAGAGCACAGAACCGTAGTACAGGACCATGTGGAAGTGCAAACTGCACCAGGCAGTCAGATTCATACCAAATGACATGCATTTGCAGCACAAACCTTTCTAGCGAAGCCCTCCAGGTGTATCCTCTGCAGCTGACTGTGGAAGAGTGACACAGAAAATTGTAATAAATAAAGGACTCTTCAGATATGAGCCAGCAGACACAGGACAGCAGTAGGAAGCTAAGAGGAAGTGATGCAGTTAAATTACTGCAGAACAGTTAAACTACTTAAGCAGGAGATGCACAGAGCGTTTCTGGATATGCATCACTTCTATAATTATAATAATAATCACCCCGCCTGAAAGCTCCCAAGAAGAAATGATTCTGCACTGGCTGTCAGTGTGTCACTAACATCGACATGCCCTTTCCCCAGGTGGAGCCAAGGTTTTGTTTTCTCCAGTTCTTTGCCCTATTTACATATGAATTCCCTCAGGGCAGGGATGGGTTCTGATGTCTCCAAAGAGCTTAGCCAAGAGCGCTCCTTTCTTTCACTGAGGCTAAAATAAAGTAAAATATAGTGGAATTATGAATTGATTGGAAGAAAATAGATTTAATCCCCAACTTTAGCTGAGTTTACGCTCTGCAAAATCCTTTGACTATATCAGGCTTACAGGCCACAGCCTAACAATTGCCTTAGAACCCCTCAGCTTCAAAGAGAGTCTAGTTCTATTAAAGAGAATCTGGAAACTAATGAGGATACGCAAAATTTAGAATCAACATTGTCAAACTTGAGATCCTAGCGAGGAGAACCTAGGGATGGGTACTTTTAAGTAGTCCTGGGCCCCCTTCCCCTAGCGTCCTGCACCTACTCAGTATTCAGCAAATCTCAAATCAGAACATTTTAGCTACTGCCTGCATAAAAAAAGACAACTGTAACTTACCAAATTCACAGAATAAAATCCTTTGCAAAGGATTAGGTGCTTACCTAGGACAGAAATGGACACCATCACTCATTTCTGCCCTGTTTTGACACAGCCTGGTGATGCTATGGCAATGTAATAGCACTGAGAGAGCCCCAGTGCTGGAGGGCTCCTGAGGCAGGCAGCTGGGAAGGCAGGAGACAGGCACTGCAAGAAAAGTAAGGGGAACAGTTTAAAGGTCTCTGTGAGATCACATAAAACTACAGAGGGATGGATTAAAGAAGCAGAGAATAAAAAAAACAACAACAACCTAAGGACTATGGATGGCTTGAAAAGAGATGAAGGTAAAATAGAATTTAAATCAAAACAGGGAACAAGTTTAGGCTCTGGAAACAAGAAAGTCAAAGCTGGTGTGAAAGAGAGGAGTGCAAGTGGTTAAGCATAGCTGCCGCTGAGTCAGCGCCAGCCCAGGCAAGCCACAGGGACAGTGACAAGGGGAACCGAGTGCTCCAGCCACCCCACTCTCACAGCATGCACAGGGCATCAGTAAACAGACCCCTCTAAATTATGTCCATTAATTATGCAATTGTTACCATAATACCACTGAATAAAATAGCCTCTATTTTACATAAAAGAACAATTTGATTTTAGCAGGGTCATTTTCCTCCATGTAATGTTACATGAAAAATGTTACAGAAGATTTGTTCATGTCTACTTGGAACCAGACAAAAACAAATCAACTTAATTTGCACCAAAGGTTTAAATGAAACATAACTGTGAAGCATGAAGGCGAAGTATGGACATTAAGAGGCTGCAAATCTTCAAGTGTGTGTAGCATTTTTTTCTTATCAGGCTTATCATCTGTACGGGATGGTTTGGGCCAGGTGAGTTGCGTCAGAGTGAGGAGCCCTTGCTAGATCCACGCTTCCCACGTGTACGTGCCACAGCTTCCCGAAGACACGTGCTCACTCGCTACCCTTTGAAATTATCTGGTACATGACTGAGGGTCCGTGCGGCAGGGGCAGCGGGCTGGATGCAGACCGAAGCCGGCATACACTGAGGGTAAGCTCTGCTGTCACTGTTCTCCTCAGTCAGAAAGCCATCTCTTTCCCTCTGATTTTGCAGTGAGTGGGAAGCATGACAGCTGTACGTCTTTGGAAGGCGAAGCGTGGTGTCCCCCTGCAAGCAGCTGACGGATGAGATTCCAGAGGCAGCTTCTCTGCGCTGCTACACCCAGCGGGTGGCTGCTGCTGGCTCTTGCTGGCATTTAAGTGATTCTGCTTTCTCCGTCGCGGGTTGTGCTGAGGCGAGAGGCAAGAGCTGGGACCCCTTCCCTCTGGGGGCCGAGAGCCAACGCTCGCCGCCTGCCATGTGTGAGGAAAACGGCTTTTAAACCGCCGGGCCGCGCACGGGCCCGCGGCGCCCCGCTTCCCCCCCGCCTCCCCGCTCCGCCCGGGCACGCCGAGGCTCCAACCCCGAGGCCAGGCCAGGCCGCCCCCCGGCGGCGG
>VXAA01002963.1:0-22435 GCA_013399115.1 Anseranas semipalmata | reverse complement strand
GGTTCTGGCGGCAGCGGCTCGGGTGAGGGGTGGTGGGGCTGCAGCGTCCCGTCCCCGCGAAGGAAGGAGCCCTGCCGCACAGCCGGGCCCCGGCCCGGTTCATTCCTGAGCAGCACAAGGCCGCCTGCCCCAGTGATTCCCTGGTGCGGAGTGAAGCCGGGCAGGATCCGACCCTTCCGCCTCGTTTCTTGAGGGAAGGAGTTTTGTGTAAATAGGAGCTTGGAGTCATGCGACTTCAGTGCTCACTTCTTCAGGTAAAATCTTGAGAATGAAAATGTCAGCTTTGTTTTCATTTTTGAAGTACAAACGTTGGAAAGGTTTGCGACTGATATCCCATGTTTCCAAATATTTTAAGATACTGTATCGGTATGTGTCTTCCTAAAAGGGGAAGAAAGCCCATGCTGGAATTACATTACGCAGTTGCTTTGTTTTAACACTCCTCATCTTCCATTTCTGTGTTGTTTCCTCAGCCCATCAAGGCTCCTGAATCTGTATCCACTATAATTACAGCAGAATCAATCTTTTATAAGGTATGGTTTATGCGAGTTTGTTTGCAAAAACAATCTTGCTCTTTCTATTTCCAGTTTCAAAAGTTACCACAAATAATGAAAGCAGTAAGGAAATATTCACAGAAACTGTGCTTTCTTGCCCAGCAGCGTGTGGTATTGTGCTCTGCCACATGTCACTGCCATTGAGTCTTGCAAGGTGGTTTGCTACAATAGCTTACGTAGGCATCGTCTCATTGTTTTCATCAAACAAAAAGATGCATCTGGTTTCCTTAGTAATTATTGCAGTCAAGGTTTTTAAATTTTAACTTCCACCATGCAGAGATCGAGCTGTGTGTGTGTGTGTATATATATATATATATATATATGATTGTTTAAAGTTGTGTGATGTTCCCTACCTTAGGCATGAAGAATAGTGCACGCAGAGGAGATGGGTGGCACTGGCCTGGCATCTGAACCGGCTCCCACTTAAGAGCTGTGTGCAGGCAGTTTCAGACACCCTGGCAATGAGATCTGTTGACTACTCCAGTGAAAGCAGAAGCTAGCTTTCTTCTCACGTTCATGCTTGAGAGCGTTTTCACCAACAGGCCAAGGTGTTAGAGTTTTGACGTTCTGAAATTTGCTTTTGTTTCCCACTGGTACAAACAAACTGTTTGAAATGCCTTGCCCAAAAGAAAAGGTCAGGATAGCCAGTGGGAGGCTGCATAGCTAGAGGAGAAGTGATGGACTGAGTTTCCTTATACTCTGTAGGGACCTGATTCATGTCTTGCATCCCAGATGAATCTCTGTTTGCTGTTGACTACTTCAGAAGAGAATTGATGTCTTTGATTGTGTGGTTTTATTTTTATCAGAAATTCCTTATAGTCATGTCAAAAGTTTTACTTAACCTAATATCTTTATCCTAAATATTTCTATTTTGATTCTTTGCTGTGTTGTTGAGAAGGGGATTGTTTGTTTTTTTAGTATTCTTATTTTTTTGTTTTAAAAAGAAAGCCCTCTGGGGTGATTCTTGACAAATTCAGGCTGGATGTTAGGAAGAGGTTCTTCACCGAGAGGGTGGTCGGGCACTGGGACAGGCTGCCCAGGGCAGTGGTCACAGCACTGAGCCTGCCGGAGTTCATGAAGCATTTTGACAACGCTCTCAGACACGTCTGATTTTTGGGTGGTCCTGTGTGGAGCCAGGAGTTGGACTCGATGATCCTTGTGGGTCCCTTCCAACATGGAGATAGTCTGGTCTTGATAGTGCAGACACTGCATTGTGTTGTGTGACACTGTTACGACATGGAGGGACATTACTTTTGCTGTGCAGCATCACGCACATTGCAGAGCACCACGTAAAGGTGTGGCCCCAGCAGTAGCATGAGGTGGATCAGTGTTTTAGGACTCCTTTGCATGCAGATGGGTGAATTTCATATGCAGAAAGCTGCTTTCCCTGCACGTACAAGGAAATTACTGCAATTTTTCTGAAAGGTGGCATCACATTCTCCTACTGCTGACAGAATGAGACCATCGCTGCTCAGCGGACAGGAGACATAGCAGTGGTGGGAAAGGGGGATGTAGAGCAGCTGAGAGCTGTTTCTTCGAAGACAGATGAGGCCAGGTTGCTTCTGTGACATTTGGTGGACTGGGACCATGTGGAATTGGCTGTCTAGTCTCAAAAGCAATTCTGGGACTGAACGTAGACTCCTAGACATTGGGTGATTGTCCTCAAGTGGTGCTGATGACTGCTTAGGTGAGACGGCACTCCTGCTTGTGTTGCCTGTCTTTTGGATATGGCTGAATTAAGGCTGTCTTTCGAGAGCAGGCTAATTTGAGGCAGTGTAAGGTCCTGATACTTAATTTATTAATGAATAAGAGTAAACCTTCTGAAATCAGATCGATTTAATTATCGTTTGTGTGTCTTCTAGGGTGTGTACTATCAAATTGGAGATGTTGTTTCAGTGGTTGATGAGCAGGATGGAAAAACATACTATGCTCAGATCCGTGGCTTTATTCAGGACCAATACTGTGAAAAGAGTGCTGCGCTAACCTGGCTCATTCCTACGCAAGCCAGCCCCAAAGATTGTTTTGACCCTGCATCCTATATCATAGGTAATCTCTAAGCTTTTGCTTTATACAACTACTTATACGTGTCTAGACAAATGCAGAGCTGTAATTTTTAAGTGAACTTTTTAGTTTGTCAAGGCCATTTATGTAATTCTCACATTTTAGACCCTAATCCTGTAAGCATTTATTTTACCTAAATAACCTATTTTATTTATCTTACATATGTGAGTAGTACTGCTGCAGAGAGTGGGATTATTTGCTTATTTGTGGTCACAGGCACAATTATAGTCTTGCAACTTTAAGGATCAAATTATTACTCCATAGATAGAACCAAAGTTATTACAGTGTAAACTTGATATGCTAGTCCACGCTGTTTCTTTTGAAGTGACCAGGATTAGCTGATCTTCATCTTGGGTATGTGAAGTACATAGGGTGCAAGCACTGGCATAGAGAGTGTTCTGCAACTGATTGTGAATTATTAGTAAATTGAGTAAAGTCCTTTTGATGGGCAGGCCACAAATAGTATCCATTTAGAATATATTAACTAAAGCATTTCACTCAACTAACTGAATTCTTCAAACGGGGAAAAAAAATAAACCCAGCAAAAATAAAGATAGAGGTTTCTTGCTGGCAGTGTAGCCTCAAATACTATGCAAAGCCATTTTTTGAAATGGCACATTCTATAAGGGATGTTGACTGTTGTTGCATATTATGTAGTCTAGGATTCTCTAATTTTATGCCTTTAAATTTTGTCTTTGAAAATTATTTTCTTTTTCGTAGGACCAGAAGAAGATCTCCCAAGGAAAATGGAGTATTTGGAATTTGTTTGTCATGCACCTTCAGAATATTTCAAATCTCGATCGTCTCCCTTCCCTACTGTTCCTACAAGACCAGAGAAGGGATATATATGGACTCATGTGGGACCTACTCCTGCAATCTCCATTAAAGAAACTGTTACCAATAATTTATAATTTTGTAAAGGAATACTTTGGACCAGTTATTTTCAGTATATTCTCAGGTCTGCGAATCCCGTATGAGAAGTTTAAAAAAATTATAAGTGTTCTGTTTACTTTATGGATTATGGTATTTATTTTAAAATACATCTCATCTTTAAAGAGTAAGTTTTTTTTCCATTTGATGTGTCATTTCCATGCTCTATTCTTTAGCCATTACTGCTCATTTTGGGACAAAACCACAGTTTCATATCTTCTACTTGGATGAGCAAATTAATTGACTTCTGAAAGTTGCCTTTAGTGTTCTTATTTTCTAATTTCCCAGAAAATGAATTACAAGACATACTCTTAATCATCCAGCACTTTATATACTTGTTTCATAGAATCACAGCGTATTCTGGGTTGGAAGGGGCCCACAAGGATCATCGAGTCCAACTCCTGGCTCCACACAGGACCACCAAAAACCCAAACCCTACATCTGAGAGCATTGCCAAAATGCTTCATGAACTCTGTCAGGCTCGGTGCTGTGACCACTGCCCTGGGCAGCCTGTCCCAGTGCCCGACCACCCTCTCGGTGAAGAACCTTTTCCTAACACCCAGCCTGACCTTCCCCTGTCACAGCTCCATGCCGTTCCCTCGGGTCCTGTTGCTGTCACCAGAGAGCAGAGATCAGCGCCTGCCCCTCCGCTCCCCTCGTGAGGAAGCTGTAGACTGTGATGAGATCTCCCCTCGATGAGATCTCCCCTCTTTTCTTCTCCAGGCTGAACAAACCAAGAGACTTCAGCCGCTCCTCGTATGTCTTGCTCTCTAGGCCCTTCACCATCTTAATAGCCCTCCTCTGGACACTCTCCAGCAGTTTTACATCCTTTTTGTACTGTGGTGCCCAGAACTGCACACAGCACTCGAGGTGAGGCCACACCAGCGCAGAGCAGAGCGGGACAATCACTTCCCTCGACCGGCTAGCAATGCTGTGCCGGATGCACCCCAGGATACGGTTGGCTCTTTTGGCTGCCAGGGCACTGGTGGCTCGTATTCAACTTGCCATCATCCATGTTTAATTTAGTAAACTTTGCAATTTTTGTTTATTCCTTAAATAAGTTAAGAGTAGATTCAAATAAACACTTGAGGATGTAAACTTGATCAGTGATGCAGAAACAGTTTTCTGTTGTGCTAGAGATAAGTGATCTACTTTGATTTTTCTTCAGGCTGAAACCTGTCACCCACATGGCTGTACTCTAACAGTCACCTTGTAAGGGAATTTTGTTCAGCTGAATCTAAAACACATGGGCCTATGTAGCTTCCTGCTAAACCTTGTTTATATATGGGGATAAATTTCTTGGAAAGCTGGATGCAGATTTAAAAACTGTTATTTGGGTTTGCCATCCTGGCGGCCTCATGGCAGAAATATATCTTCATTTCCTGAGTAAGCCAACACTGACATATGATTTGAGTTTCACATCGTAATTATTTGTGTGTGTTTTTTCAGTCTTTCTTTGCAGTTAATGATAGAAAAAAAATCCTAACTCCAATTAAACATTTCCTAAGGAAAGGGAAATAAAGGCTAATTTTATATATTGATAGTCTCAGTATGCCAATGAAAATATTTAAATAGTAGAACCAGAAAAATACCAAATACTGAAATACCAATGTTAAAGTTTTCTGTACTAATCATTTTACAAGCCCGTCAGCTCAAAACACTATGACGTGTGCTTAGGTGGCCTGAATTCCCTGAGGTTACTGGTTCTTGCTGCCTGGGAGGGATAGGAGGTGTGAGTGACCTTAAATTTAGATGTGTGGATTGTCTCTCTTTTTCTTTTTTTCTTTTCTTTTTTTTTTTTATTTAATATGTGACCATATGTTGTAGTTTAACCCAGCAGGCAGCTAAGCACCCCACAGCTGCTTGTTCACTTCCCATTGCAGTGGGATGGGGCAGGGAATTGAAAAGTGTGAGAACTCGGGTTAAAATAAGGAAAGTTTAGTAAGAAAGAAAAAAAGGGAAAGAAAAAAATAACAGCAGCAACAAAAAGAATACGCAAAACAAGTGATGCACACTGCAATTGCTCACCACCAGCTGACCGATTCAGCCAGTCCTCAAGCAACAGCAACCCCCCTAGCTAATCCCCCAGCTGTTATTGCTGAGCATGATGCCATGTGGTGTGGGACATCCCTGTGGCCAGTCTGGGTCACCTGTCCTGGCTGTGTCCCCTCCCAGCTCCTGGTGCACCCCCAGCCTCCCCGCTGGCAGGGCAGCATCAGAAGCTGAAAAGTCCCTGACTCTGTGTGAGCACTGCCCTGCAACAACTAAACATCGGTGTGTTATCACTGCTGTTTTCATCAAACATCCCAAACACAGCATCATACCAGCTCCTAGGAAGAAAATTAACTCTATCCCAGCCAAAACCTGGACACCATAGCACCTGGAAGTCCCAAATCAACTTTAGTATATTGTATGAAAGTCTATAAAAGCTGCATTAGAGTTGTTTTAACTTCATGAAAAGCTTTGATTTATAATGAAATATATTTTGAAAGTCTCAAATACTGACAGCTTTTAATACAGTGGTACCTGTGACAACGGGAATGAGATACGTTTGTTTCAGCCTGCAGCCTCAGAATAGTTGGCCTTAAGGGAATAGGCACTGAATTTAAGGGATATTGTCAATAGCTCAAAATGTTCCA
The DNA here is from genome assembly GCA_013399115.1 of Anseranas semipalmata. NCBI lineage: Eukaryota > Metazoa > Chordata > Aves > Anseriformes > Anseranatidae > Anseranas > Anseranas semipalmata. The sequence continues at coordinate 16,254 of VXAA01002963.1, read as the reverse complement.
AAACGAGCCGTATACTGCTAATATAGAGTTAAATCTCAAATTGTTAAATACCTTGTACATACAGGTTGAGATGTGTCCCCACGTTCAGCACTTTGCAGTAATTAATACTTATTCGCACAATACCTTAAGTTAATATTTCATCTATAGGATGTTTATTATATGAAAATCCATCCCGTAACCACCCTCCCAGAAAGCCTGAAGGAGCTGTCATGTACTTTCCTTTAGGTAAAAGTGGACTTTTGCTGAAATTGAGGTTTGCCAAAATATTCAGCTTTGTTGTGCATTCAACCAACTAATAGCAAAGTAAAGAAGAAGATCATAGCAATAGATACGAAAAGTCCTTGTGCTGCCTCAGCATAGTCCATGGAGCGTTGCATTTCTGCGGGTTGACTTTCAAGCTCAGCTACTGTCCTTGTGAGATCCTTGTTAGAAGAGGGAAGAAAACCATGCTTACATTCAGTTTTTTGGGAATTTCTACAAATTACACCAAATGAAAAGTACTTGCTTGCCATCTGCCTTATTTGGCAAGAAATTGCTATATAAAAGGGACAATGTAGGGAACTGACAGTGTCTGGTTTACGGTATGAAGTTCGTTTCAGAGGATGACTGAAACTCTCCATTAATGATGAGGAGAAGTCATAACCCTTCTCCAGCAGGGACAATAGTTGGTTGTTAAACCCTCAGGACTGCAAAATTATTTTTAGACAATAGCGGCTTAGAGCCCAAGTTAGAGAGGAGTCTCAGGAGTAAAGGAAGATGTTACTGGGGAAGAATACAAACAAACTCAGAGAGGAAACCTGAGCATGGCAAGGGCAGTGACAAGTTTGCAAAAAAGTTGTGTTTCCTTCTCATTTATGGAATGTGAATCTTTTTCTTGCCTCAGTTTCACTCAGGTTCCCTGCCCCCTATACGGGCTTTTCCCATGCAGCTCCTTGCCCATGAGCGACAACGATGCTATGATGAACTTCCAGCCTGCTGAGGTGTCTGTGAAGATGGAGGGCTTCCCACGCTGCTCCACTCCTCTCCTTGGAGTCCAGGGATGCTTTAAAACCAGCGTCTGTCTGGGGGCCGCTTGGTTTTCTCAAATACTCACACGTACAGAGGACGCACAGTCTCCTCTCACCACAGCCAAGAAGCACAGCAGCAGCCCGTGTATAGAGAAAAGTTCATGGCCGTCTTACTGCCAGCAGTGAGAAGCAAGTAGTTTGGAAAACCCTTGTGTGCTTTAGCAGCAAAACAAAATATTTCCCAATTTTGACAGATAAGAAGTGCAGCTTGTTACTTGCTTCACCAAATTTGTTGGAGAAGGGGTTTGCCTTTCTGTAGAGAGGCCTAAATAGCAGCCAGTTTGGCAGATACTCAGGTCTCAGCACCTCCCTGTGTCACATAGCAGGGCACACTGAGAAGGGACGGGCTGCAGGGTTAGGGAACCTTGCATGGGACGTGAAGTTTGGCAGCTTAAGCAAAATAAAAAAAATTGTAGCAAGATAATGACTTAGTCATGAAAAGAAAAAAAAAAAAAGTGTGTTGTATAAATTTACTTACAGTAGCAAAGAGCAGCATTCCAAGTAGAGCATATATAGCCTGGAACTCCTGTAAGAAAGAGCAAAAACCTGTGAGAATTGCCACCATGAAAAGAAAGCCAGAATCATGTAAAAAAGACATCCTTTACTGTGTTTGAACCCACAGCAAAGCTGAATCTAAGGCCACACAATAAAAACAAAACAACAAATGATGTAGTAGTTAAGCTGAAACAGATGTAAATCCACTTCTGTTATTTACCTAACCATGATACATAATTGTTTGGTTTGGGAAGAAGCAAAACTCATCAGTTTCTCTTATGGGATAATCCACAGGCACTTTAGTTACCTTTTTAGCCAGGTGCTCTTGCCATTCATTATGGAATAAAACAGGAAAAAAATCACATTATAGATAGAAAAATCTACTCATCAGCTGATTAAACATTAAACTTGCCTTCTAAAATTTTTTGCCAGGCTTACCCTGATACAGAAAAGGAACTCTGCATTGAAACATTTTTATATTATTTGCTGCAATGTGAAGCTACTGATACTACCCTAGCCAGACAGAGTGATTACAGGTACTGCACAATACGGGCTAACCCGTGTCAGTCTATCTAGTAAGTGCACATCGAGTAAACTACTTACATACGAATTTCTAAGGACACAAACAATTGCCCCAGCGGTTCCCAGGATGCTTGTAGTGGTTGATATGGTCATGTTTGTCAGGGATTTCTGAGGACACCAAACACAGTAAGACTGTCTTTAGTTGCAATTAGCCAACACATGTTTGAATGAAAAAAAATCACGTTGTTCAGGGATGCTGATTAATAAACTAACATAAAGACAAATCTTGAGATTTGCAGCTGACTTAAGCTGTTTCTCCCTTTGCTGGTCTGTTAATAAACTGAATAATTACATAAAACAGATTTAATTTATTTCTATTTCTGTTTTTGTTAACCTTGTAAACTGACTTCCAGCTGCTGCTGTCTTCCTAATGATATTGATCAGCATTTCTGAGAGAGGCTCTAAGGAACAGATAAATTGTGATATGAGTAAAACTCATTTTGAAATACGATACATTCCATGTTTAAATTTTGAATTCTCTTGCCCTTTGTGTAGAGGGAACCTGTAGACAGAAGAGTGAAGATGGGACAGAGAGCAGGATCGTTCCTATTAGCATCACAGTTTTCAGCACAGACTGCTCAGTTTTATTTCTTTTTACTTTGCTAGTTTCTGAGTTGCAAACAAAACTTGTAGGAATTGAGTGACTCAAAAAAGTCAAAACAGATATAAAAGTGTCATTAAAATCACAACAACTTAGATTGTTTGTTGTTACCTAATCCGTTGATAGTACTTACATTTGTCTTCAGAGCAAATAAAAACAGTACCAGGGTTGCAAATGCAGTTATTCCTCCAACTTGCATTATAGTCACAGTTTCATAGGAACTAAGACATAAGAAGTGATTTGTAATCTCAAAATGCTCAAGCAAAATGTAAGACAGTGAAAGAAAAATGCTTAAAGGACTTACTCTGAAATAATTCCAAGTATTATACTTCCGATTACTGTCTAAAAAGACAAAAAAAAAAAAAGTTTTTTTTTAAAGAGAAAAAGAACAGTCTCCCTTAGTAAACACTAAATATTTTTATTTTAGTTTTTGATTAAACTGCAAAGTGCTAAAAATAACCCAGATGGGCAGGATTCTGATGGTAAGGTCCCTAAAGGGACTGGATCCTCAGGCAATGGCTGTTATTAAAGCATTAAAGCTGTATGTATGGGTGTTGGAACAATTGCACTGTCCTGGTTTTTCATATTCTGAACACCAACCAGTAGCATGGAAAGGAGGCCTGATTCCCCAGTCAGCTTCTTACGGACAAAGCTGAAAGAACGGGACCTCTGAGAGCAACTTCACTCTCTGAGAATTTCTCATATTAGCAAAGCGAAGGACAAAAGGAAGACCTGCAAAATTGGCTCAACAGCGAAGGGTATCACAGGATCCTACTGGGACAGGCTTTGATGGCCTGCAACTTAATGATCTGAGCTGACCCATTATTCTCCCTCTCTTTCTTTGTACATCCACGCCAAAATTTAGGTAGGTTTCATTCTTGCTTCGCTGGACCATGAATGGACACGCTAACGCTGAGTTTACAGCCTTGTGTTAAGCTTTGGGGCTTTGTGACCAGCCAACAGACGTATTTTTAAGCAATTTTAGTTCTAAATATCTAGCCAAGAGCTAATATATACAGCATATATATAATACACTGAGTAATGCATGGAACAGCTAGAGTATGCCCTCATTTCAGTTCCATCTGCCTGCAGGAAGAAAATAATCCTTTTTATAATTTTTGGAAATCAGTATTATTCAGAACATTTGCCTTGCAGAATAGAAAAAAATTTCCATGGCAGAAGTAATGCAGACATAGTTTTTTTAAACTACTTTTTTTGCTGAGGAGAATTTTCACTTCTATGTCTATTTATGAGACATAAAAGACCTTGAAAAGGAAAAATCATGGACTTCAGCAATATACTTACCACTATCAAAGTGCGAAAGGCATTTATTGAAATAATTTGGCTGGCAACTGAACTCAAAATAATAGCAATACTCATCCTGGTTTTAAAAAAAGAAAAGATGCAAAGAAAACATTTTTAGTGACTGAAAGTTCAAATACGTACAGCTAATAACAAGTAACAGCTTTAATTACTGGAAGTAAAACATTCAGATTTCATACGTGTTAATTCATCCGCTAAATACTCAGCTATTTTTTCAATATATTTTTATATTATTGGAGTCTTAGTTACACAAGCCATACTGGCTGAAATGGAGAAATGACTCATTACTTATATACTTGCAGGTCAAGTAAATAAACAAACACTATTTTTTTCTCAGATATTTGTCATATATTTGTAGACACATCAGAAACATACTGCATGTGTATCTTAAACAGTTATTTACCTCTAACTTGCCTAAGTGATTATCGTTGAAGATTTGTATTAGAAGGCTGCATCAGGGGAAACTCAAGGACCATGCTTTTGCAGAAAAGGATTTAACATATGTCTAGGAGCTTTTTGATAAGCAGTATATCAGCATACCCAGTGGCTTTATATTATTCTGCTTTTTTGTGCGTCTCTGCAGCTCCTTCCAACACCTGAGTGCAATGAGCAGAGCTCATCCATTACAGACAGCCTTGGGTGGGCAGGACCTGAGCCCACCACAGTGTAAAAGCCAGACTTGAGACACAATTCATGGATCCTGCCTTAGAAAGAGCAACCTCTCTTTTCCCTCCCTGCCCAACAGCCCACAGCCATGAGGTTTTCTTTCTTTCCCACTCAGCCCCTCACCAAGTGCAGCAATGGAAGCTGTCTGAACATGCAGGGCCCTGAGCTTGCAGAGAAGCTAAAGCAATCACAGCTGGTGTGATCAACCAGCAAAGGCCATTTCAGCTTGAAGCATTGGCTGAGGGATAATGGAAAAAACTAACAATCAGAGATTACCTTATAGATTTCAGCACACGGGGCTAGGTATATATCTATTTACAACACTCACGTTGCACTTCCAGCCATCAGTGAAGACAATTGGTTATGGAAGATGTGAAAGATGTGAAGAGAAATGAGATTCATTTCCTTCTCATGCCATAATACTACCAACAACGAGAACCAAATGCTGCAGGACGAGAAGCAGCAGGATACCAGGGGGTACTGACAATAATCTCTCAGTTCATAGCACTTACCTGAACCAGCAGCTAGGTGCGTCGTTTCTGGGTACTTACCATATGAGGGAAAGCCAGTAATGATTCCCCAGCTGGTGCCGTAGCCTGGTCCTGGGCAAAGACAAAGCAGTAGTTACAGCATCCTACAAGAGGGCAAAACACGTGCGTTTCAGCACGTCCATGGAGAACTACAGGACTACCAGAGTGTCAGTGTATAAACACAGCCCCATCACTTATGCTCAGTGCTGCTTCCTTCACCTCGCTTTGCATGCTCGTCAGACCCAGGTCTCTTTACATCCGCAATTCCCAGACAGCTCAGAGTGAGGAATTGAAATTGCAAAGGTGGTTGATGAACAGTAACAGACAAGTAACAGTGATAAGCAGTAACAGACTTGTAACGGTGATGGTATATAGGGTGACTTATGCTGCCTAGATTCAAAGTCTGCGCCTGTGATCATCTCTGGTGCTGTCTGGAGGCTATGTGCTGAAGGTGAGAAGGTCTATGCAGACAGAGTGACCTCCCTTCCCTCCACATTGAAAATGCTCCTTTAATAGACATGGTGGGTAGTCTTGTTTCCCCTACATTTCTACATTCTCTGCTTGTATGACACCTTCACTAGCAAATACACACAGGTCATATGTCTCAGATACCTGCAAAAGAACACCAGTGACTTCCCCAGGAGCTGCTGATCTGCTACGCAGGGGGTGAGGTAGTCATTGCAGCACCCTGTATTGCTCATTTCATGAAAATCAGGCAGGCTGCAATTGCACAGGGGGTGTAAAGCAGCCCCTCTTATTTTCCTTTTTTAACCAGTTAGCTTTATTGCCAATGGCTTGGACTTCTGGATCTCCATCTTTTAACCACAAAGAAAGAGTCACTCCAAGCCTGTGTTCCTCTGATCAGTTCCTGTGGGAAGTGTGCTGGGAGGAGGCTAAGGGATCACCAAATTGCTCAAATGCACCAGGGCTGTAATGCTGTAACACGTTGTTACACAGCTGTCATGAACATCTCGTTACCTATTTCCCTTATGAGCACCTAAGCAGCAGCTATCCTCCAGTCCCCAGGCAGCCAAGAGTTTAGCTTAACCATAACAGATGCTGCTAAGAAATGCTGCTGCATGAGTGATTGAATAGCACCTGAACTTACCAGCACAGAACTCCCACTGTTACAAGCAGACAAGTTGCTGCAAGCCAATAGACCTTCTTGCTGAAATCTAGAGAGACAATGTAGACAATGTTATTTCAATTATTTCATCAATGCAATAAAACGCATGAGTAAAACTGTGCTATGCCAAGAATGCATGGTGAAAGAGTGAAGTGTTTCTGTCTTCTTTTTTGTCATGAATTCCCCAGGAAAAAAGTATCAGGCATCCCGTGAGAGCTGTGCAATGCCAAGGGGCACTACCTGTGGGTGGGTATTTCACCCCACATGGGTACATGCAATACACAGAGCTGCAGCTGCAAGGTACACTTCCTAGTTCAGTATTTCCCTAACAAGGTTGATGATTAGCCAGCAACTCTAGAATGGTGTTATAGGCCCTTTATTTACTTTCATTATATGTCCATTGCTGACTAGTCACTCAGAAATTGGCTGCTTGGGCTACTTCTAGAAGGTGGATGGGTTCCCCTCTTGCTGCTGTGCCTGAGCTACTTCACCACAATCCGTGGCAGTCTTGTCCTGACAAAGCCTCGATGCACACATAAATCAGGAGCTCAACAGTTTAGAAAGAACCACAGGTATCCATTCCTAACCTTGCTTTGAGTTAATGCAGACTTCAGTCTTCATCTTTACAAGGCATATTCTACATGGAACAAAGATCACATTTATTGTGGTTACTGATATTTTGTATATAATGATTAACAAAGTCCTTAATGGTCTTACAGTAGTGAGAACAAAAATATGTACAGATGTAGTACTGTAGTTTTACCTGCTCTCAACAGTTACTGGATTAGAACCAAATACAGTTTGGATACAACCAAATTATAGTTTTAATCTATTATCACACCAATGGAATCGGTACATCTCTTAGCTACCAGTGTATGTCTCTCCAAACTTATGGAAGTAACTCAAACTGGACATTTGTTTGACTCCTCATGGGGGATACATTACTGGATTTCTGAGCACAAACCCATTTTACAAACATACTTCGGTGCTTTTGTCCTGAGCAAGAACTGTGGTGTAATAATTCACATGTGAAAAGAATCAGGAGTATTGCTAGTGGTCGTAATAAAGCACAGTTTATTAATTACATTTCCTTCATGCTCTTAAGTGTGATGCATTCATTTTCATAGGCAGGGTACTGCAAATCCGAGAGAAACTAGAATGGTACAAGAAGGTTGGATTTAAAGATCTTAGGAAACTTTGGGTGAGAAGCACAGCTCAAGCATATGTCTGCAATATACTCATAATATAATGATAAGGGGGAAGGGGCTACTCCAGCTGAAACATTAACTAGCAATAATTTAACATTAACTAGTAATGATTTGCTGTTTGGTGTATACCTCTCCTTCCATCAAAGGCTAAGCAAAAAAAACTAAAAGTGCACATGCTGTCTGCGCAGTATTGGCCAGAGCTCTGCCAGCAAGAGCCCAAGCAATGTATGTGGAAGATGTCACACCTATAGACGAACAATTCTAGGAAAGATGGACATGATGTGCCAAGCAGAAATACTTTTGCTATTACACCATTAATAGTTTTTTCTGCATGCTCCCCAGCACAGAACTGTGCAACCGTTGACAACAGAATTTTGTATTTGTCAATTCTCTCTCTCTTGCCCAGGCAGTTGCACTTACCTGCAGTGAGATGACACGACTCTTTTGGTTCAGCCCTTCTAGCTGGAGGTTCTGACACTGGCCTGTCTGCAGGAGGCACCCTAATGTCTATGCTTCGGGATCCAGGGCTACCTCTGCTTGCTGCTTGTCTCCTTTGTTCTTGCATTAGGCTTGCAGCTTCATTGAGGTTATTGTTCTTTGGTGACATTCGTTTGCAAACTTCAGTGTCTTCACTGATGATAACAACTTCTTCTTTGCTAGCAACAGCTCCAGGTGGTTCGTGCTTCTTGATGAACTGCTGAAGTATTTGGATGTCTGTTAAATGAAAAATAAACATAATTGGAACCTAGCTGTGGACAGAGAGGCTGTTTTTATGTGAAAACTTCAAATTATGTAATACTGGGCACGGGCCCTCTCTGACTCAGAACAGCAAACCCAAGCATCTGCTTGCTTACATACTGCAACACGGGCTCTTCAAAATCTTCTGAACTCTTTCACTTAGGGACAGCATGGAGGGAGTATTCCCCTTTTCTCAGGAATCCAGTCAGGTTTTCTTTAGCAAAGCTACTTGGAGAGGTTCCTGCTGCCCCTGCACACAACCTGTGCCCAGGGTCCTTGTGCCCACTTTTCTACTGAAGATCATTACCTCTTTTTTGTTTCAACATGATTGTTTGTGTTTTGTTGTAAGCTGGCTCTATTAACTGATCCAGGTTCAAAACACACACTTTTTTTTTTTTTTTTCGTAACACAAATCTTTCCCTAAGTGACATCAATAGGAATTTTTATTTTTGTCTTAAGAAGGTAAAGTGCTGATAATCCTTTTGTGTGGATGAATGTATGTAGTGTCTTATACAGTTGATGATCCCTTTCTTTCTGATAAGATCACACTTTGATAAAATCATACTGTGGCCATGAATCTGAAATAAGTAAGCAGGATTTGGGAACCTTTATCTTCCAAGCCTAGATTTCAGAAGGCCACTAAGAATTAAAGCAAAGATACCCTGTCCTGCTAGTCATAAAATATTTATTTCCCAAATTATGAGCATCTGCATAAAGCATTTTCCACTTACCTCTCCTCATGGAGTCAGAACATGGCAGAGTGAAAATGTTGCTTTGCTGGTTTGCAGAGGGACTGCTCTTTTTGGCATCCTGACAACGGAGGTAGTATGTCAGGAGGTCTTCATCCTTTCGTTTCTTAGTGATTTGCTCCATCCGACTGGTTCTCCTTGACTCACGCCTTTCATCCCAACTAGCCATTGTCTATGCTGGGTTGTTTTTTTGCCTGTATTTCCCACCTTCCAAAATATGACAAAACAATTTGTGACTATTAACTTCAAAACGAGAATCAACTGCAGATGGCACAGCGAATGCCCAAGGGAAAGCTTTGTCAGCATTTCTTAAAGACAAGTCCTTTACCTGTGAGACCTGGGTGATCTCTGTGCACCTATCAGTTCAGCACTGGATGTACAAGCTAGCTGTAAAGTCTGGCTGCACACAGTAATCATGGCATAGGTGTTTAAAAATTAAATACACATTCAATAGAATGCCAGCAAAGTTGGTAAGCAAATATCAGGTCATAAAGCTTCTTGAAAAACTTACCTTTATTAGTCTCTTGCTTATAACCAAGGGTGGGGCGATAGTATGGTGTCTGCAGCAAAGCAAGCCTTAAGTGTAGGCAGGCTAGATAGCCTTTCACGGTGCCCAGTCCAACAACTTCTGTTTCACGTTCCGTGCCTTCTTAGATCTTTGTTTCTAAACTTTGTTCGTAAGTTGCTTAGTAATGGATTGCTGCTAGGTAAGACCTGAGGTTTCCACCCCTTCTCTTCTCTATGATCACTGAATCTGATGAAACCGATCACAAAGTGTGGAGGAAATGGAAATAGATGCTGCAGATATTGTTGGCCAAAACAAAACCAAAAGCAACTGCTTCTTGCCTACCTGCAAAGTTTGCAAATCCCAGCTGTGGCTTGATCACTCCCTTGCTGAGATAAGCAGAAATGGTATGTTGCAAATTAACATACCCATATAAGGCTCTAGCTAGTGACAAGTTCCATGGGATAATTACGGGAACTTATACTGTGATGTCCTTCCTCTACAGGCTCTAAAGTCAAACTTAGCTCATTTGTAATGACCTACGGCTCACCTCGAATAAGAGGAGACCTTGAGAAGAGCAACTGGCAAGTTCACCTGGGTGTTTATTGAACGACAATATTTCTTTCTGTTCAAGTGCTGGTTTTGAACTCTTTGCAGTACTTTGATGTAGACACAAGCAACAATGTCTCTTGTGCTCTTTTAGAAAATAGTGTAACAAAAGTCAGCATGAGATCTGGGGGAAATCTATTTAACAAATCTCTAAATAAATTGGTTTTACCCACCCCCACTAATTCTCTTGTAGACTCTACACTCTCACACACACATACTCACAAGACAAAAGATGCATGTGTCTGAGCAGTCTGGTAGGATCACTTGCATACAACACAGAAGGCAAAGGGTATGTGCTAGTAAGTCCTTATCACGGCTGTGGGGTTTTTCTTTACCGCTGATGAAGAACAAGTTTTCTGACAGATCTTTTATATCTTCTTTTGTTATTATCTTCTCACTGCACTAACAGAAAAAACAAACAAACAAACAAACAAACAAAAACAGAGAATGACAGAATCACAGAATGGTTGAGGTTGGAAGAGACCTCTGGAAGTCATCTGATCCAACCCCCCTGCTCAAGCAGGGCCACCTAGAGCAGGATACCTAGGACCACATCCAGGCGGCTTTTGGAGATCTCCAGGGAGGGATACCCCACAACTTCTCTGAGCAACCTGTGCCAGTGCTCCATCATCTGCACAGCACAAAAGTGCTTCCTGATGTTCAGATTGGACCTCCTGTGTTCCAGTTTGTGCCCATTGCCTCAATGGGCACCACCAGAAAGAGCCTGGCTCTGTCCTCTTTGCAGCTGCCTTTCGAGTATTTATACATTTATGAGATCCCCCCCAGCCATCCTCTTCTCCAGGCTGAATGGTCCCAGTTCTCTCAGCCTTTCCTTATAGGAGAGGTGCTCTTGTCCCTTGATCATCTTGGTTGCCCTATGTAGGACTCTTTCCAGTATATCCATGTCTCTTGTACTGGGCAACCCATCACTCCTGCTGAGTCTCACCAGTTCTGAGCAGAGGAGGGAGCCCAGAACTGGACACAGTACTCCAGGTAGGGCCCCACCAGTGCTTAGAAGAGGGGAAGGATCACTTCTCTTGACCTGCTGGCAATACTTTGCCTAATGCAGCCAAGAATACTGTTAGTCTTCTTAGTAGCAAGGGCACACTGATGACTCATGGTCAACTGGGTGTCCACCAGGACTCCTAGGTCCTTTTCCGCTAAGCTGCTTTCCAGCTGGCTGGCCCCCAGCATGTCCTGGTGCCTGGGGTTGTTCCTCTCCAGGTGCAGGATTTGGCACTTCCTGTTGCAATTCATGACATTCTTGTCAGCACACCTGTCCAGCCTGTCAAGGTCCCTCTGGATGGCAGCACGGCTCTGGTGATTCAGCCCACAGTACATGTGATATGCTGGCTTGTTGCCACCCTCTCCTTGTCAAAGCGCAAGCTCCACTGAGGAGCCCCTCTATGCTATGGTCTCACCAGTGCACCAACCTTAGGGCTTGCTCTGCTCCTCGGTGTGACTAGCTGGGAGCAGTGTCCGTCTGTATTATCAGTACAGGTCATGCTTTTAACTCTTGTTCTGCTGTTTCTCTCTCACACACACATGCACTTCCATGTGGAGCAATTCTAGTTTTTCTGCTACAAATCTCTACATTACCTCTTTCCCCAGCACTCAGAAGCAGCATTTCAGATTAACACAAGAGCAACAGTTTTGAGTCATAGCTAAAGTTTGCATAGCAACCCATCTCCAAAGATGGCCAAAAGCCAGAATTTAATGTCTCAAAGAAAGGTGTTAAGAAGCGGACAATCACTGTAGTACTTCCTGAAACACCCAAATAGTCCAAAGATGAGTGTCCAGGATTCCTCAACAGACTGAACTCACCTTTCCAGTTCTGCTGTACCCTTTTTGACATAAGGGGACCTAAACTGCATGTAGTATTCAACTGAACACATGTGAGAACATCACGGATTTATATAATGACAGAGTACTTTCTGAAGCCTTTCTTATTTCTTCTCTAATAATTTCCAGCATTCAAATTCCTTTTAGCAGCAAGCTGGTGTTTTCACAGGGCTGGCTATTAACCACAGGTTTTGATTCCTGAGTAGTAATGGTTCCTGAGTAGTTAGATGCAGAACCTATCATACTGCTTTACATATCGCTATACATTTATCTAGTAAATTATTGTTTCATCTGCCAAGTGCAGTCAGCAAGTTTTGCAATGGTCTTCTGTAGTGTTTTATTACCAACCTTTGTTTTTTCAGTCCCAGAAAACTTAGTCGTTACTTTTTGTCATTGCTGTCATCGTTTCACTCCCCACTCCCTGCCACAACCATTTAGAAGTATGTTTAGAAGTATGCACGAGGCATGGGAGCAGATCCTCTCAGGACTCTTCAGTGGCCTTCCACCACTTTCAGATCTAGTCATTCACTGAAACCATTTGTTTTTCTGTCTTTGAAATACTTTCTCAGATCAGGACATTCCCTCCTACCCAATGGTTGTTTTTGTTTGTCAGTGGTGAAGTTCTCATGGTGCTGGAATTCAATGGCAGGGAGACGAGTGTTAATGGTTGTGCTGCCATTCAGAGGGACCTTAACAGGCTGGAGAAATGTGCTAACAGGAACCTCATGAAGCTCAACAAAGGGAAATGCCAAGTCCTGCCCTTGGGAAGGAATAACCCCAGGCACCAGTATGCACAATGAGCCAGTCAGCTGGAAAGCAGCTTTGCAGAAAAGGACCTGGGGGGCCCTGGTGGCCACCAAGTTGAACATGAGTCACCAAGCATCCTTGCAGCAAGGCAGGCCAACAGCCCTCTGGGCTGCATCAGGAAAAGCACTGCCAGCAGATTGAGGGAGATGACCCTTCCCCTCTACTCAGCACTGGTGAGACACATCTGGAGGGATGGGTCCTGTCCTCTGGGTTTGGCAAGTACAAGGGAGGCATGGACCTAACGGAATAATTCCAGCAGAGGGCAACAAAGATGCCAAAGGGGCTGGAGCATCTGACATATGAGGAAAGGGTGAGAGTTTGGACTGTTCAGCCTGGAGAAGAGAAGGCTCAGGAGGCTATTGTCACTCTCTATAAATACCTGACAAGAGGGTGGAAGGAAGATGGAGCCAGGCTCTTCTCAGGGTATGCAGTGCCAAGAGGCAATGGGCAGAAAAGGAGAAAAGAAAATTATGTTTAAACATAAGAAAAAACATGTTTGCTCTAAGAGTGATCGCACACTGGGAAAGGCTGCTCAGGGAAGCTTTGGAGTCTCCATCCTTGGAGATATTCAAAACCCAACTGGACACAGTTCTGGTCACCCTGCTGTAGCCTGACCCTCCTCCATGCCAGCGTTGTTGGACTGGAAGATCTCCAGAGGTGCCTTCCAACCTCAACTATTTTATGATTCTATAAAGTTTAAGAATTGCTGAAAGGCCAATTATTTACCTTTATGTTATCAGCTTGAACAGTGTAAGCTTGCCAAGTTTAAATGCCATGAAAAACCGGGCAAAGGCCATGTTACTATTAAGAGCACAACTACCAAGTTCACTTGGGATCCTAAGGCTTACTGTAGTGAGACAATCCTCCTACTGAGACTCTACAGAAGCAGTATGTTAACTCTGCAGTTCCAGTTTTTGCTCACCAAACCTAAATCAAATAAAAAAAAGTTCCCACACAATTTTGTCAAATGAGCATACGTTACAGATCTCCAAGGTTTTGTTGCATTTAATGTATGAAAATATGATCCAAAAGGCTGATAGTTTGCAGTGAATACAGGCACACAGAAATAATCTGAAAGGGAGCCCAAAAGTCAAAAACCTGAATGCTTTCTCAGAAAGTCCTCACTAGCAGGCATATACAGAAAGATGTATATAATGTTGTAAGATGCATACAATTCCATGAATATACAAAGACATTTTGCCAGCTACAAAAAATCAGCAAAATTTAAATATCTCCTGATTTAGTACTTTCAGTCTTCTGATCAAAAATATGAAGTCCATAATATATAGTAATCTGCATAACAATTTTTACCGGTGTGTTCCAAATTTCATAATCCAACAACTGTACAAGTATATATATAAGACTGATTTCACTGACACAGCACACTTGAAATTGAATAAAACTGAAGGCTGTACTTAGCAAGGATGAATTTCACAATACCCAAGAGGCCCAGTTTCTTTCAATTCCATTGTAGCAGGTCCACTTGCAAGTTTAGTATTGGCAGGTCACAGCAAAATGAGACTGTACAACTCACTAACACAAGGTCACAGCCGAAAATACTGCAGCAATACATTCCTTTAGTAAATGTAAGCATGCTAAATTTCATCAAGTCATTAAATGCATATATGATTTTAATAAACAAGTATATTTTTAGCTGGGAGACATCATCCCCTGGTGTGTTTGAAGGTTTTCCAGAAGAAATCCAGGTTTTCTGGATTACATAAAGTGTCTGCAGTAGAAGACGTGTTGTTTGCAACTGGTTCAGCATCATCAGTGTGCAGCATTTGCTCAAGTCTCTCAATACCTGCAAAAAGGAAACACAGCTCAGTTCAAGCTTTTCTTCTCCAAAATAAATGGTGGAAACAGAAGGGAAATACTGACTGAACACATGGAAAAAAAGAATTCACCATGAGAATGGCTAAAGAAATATGGGAACAGCTTGCTCAAAGAGGCTGTCTTATCTCCGTCTTTGGACAGTCCCAAAACTTGACCGAAGAAGGCCCTGAGAAACCTGCTCTGACTTAGCATCCAGCCCTGCTTTGACCAGGAAGTTGCAGTAGATGACCCGAGAGTTCCCTTTCAATCTACACTTTCCTATTACTCTGTATGCTCCCAACTACTTCACAGACATACCTTTGGCCAAAAATATATAGCATTCATTCAAGATTAGGTATTTTACTGCATAAGGGGTGGATAACTTTTTCATATCCTACATCTGAGTCACATAAAAATTAGGGGTGCTGGGGAATTTCCGCATGATACAAAGGCTAATTTGCAAGTGGAGTAAGCCTATGACAAAGACTTTGGCCGCCTGACTCCTAATACAGGAAAAATAATGTACAATGAAATTCTGCAAATTTTAAAGGTTTCACATAACCCAACAGATGTGCTTTGTAACCTACGTTCTGAGCCAATCTGGTATTTCCCACTACAAACTCTAATAATGCCCCTCACAAGCTGAGAGGGGACAAGTAGATTTGAACTCATTACTTGTAATGTTAATGTTTCTCAAAACTTGCATGCTACTACATGACATATTATAAGTAAAACCAACTTACATAAATAAATCTTATCTACAGAATTGGAGAAAACCAATCTAAACCACCCAGGCTCATAACAACAAAAAGCTTTTCCAGGACTAATCAGGAGTTTCTTATCAAGGAGCTTCTGCCATAGTTCGAGTTCAGCTTCAAATGTCTGTGATTTTAAGAACTAAAAGAAGAAAATAATTTACTATTAGAGATTGAACAAGTATACAAATTATTTGAAAGGATTTTTCAGAACCTGATATTAAAATGTGTAACAACATGCACAACTAATTTTCACATTTCCAACTTCTACATTCCCACCACTTTCCAAGCTTCTTACATACTTTTCTGAAGTCTGCCCACACATAGAGTCCTCCTGAACTTTTGAGCACAGGTACTCCAATATCTGCAAGTCCATCCACAAGAAGATTCTGTGCTTCCTTAAGTCGCTTTTTATTGGTGGGAAAAAACACATTATCCAACCAATCTACCAAAGCAAAAAAAAAATAATTCTATTTTATTTACATCTGTAATGGAAAAACAAAAACAAAACAAAAACAAAACAAAACAAACAAACAAAAAAAAAACGCAGCTCAATGGAAACATTTCTAGTGTGGCTAACCTCTGTCCTTAAGAAATTGACTGAGAATGTGTTGAACAGGTCCAGGACAGCTATGGAAGACTGCCAGTTGATTGACAGCTTTCTGAATTTCATGATTTCTCGTGTACAGTACTCCAACTCTGATACCACTCATACCAAAATCCTTGGAGGACAAAAAGAAGACAGAAAGGTGTAATTTTTACTTTATGCTTGTGCTTTATCAAACTGCCAAGTTTAGAGTCATTGTGATATATAGGAAAAAAAGATCATAGAATCA
>VXAA01002959.1:14374-27548 GCA_013399115.1 Anseranas semipalmata | reverse complement strand
CCTTTTGATCTTATCAATGAGCTTCTTGCTCATCCACGCAGGCCTCCTGCCCTCCTTCCCCGATTTCCTACTCTTAGGGATGCACCGATCCTGACGTTTTACTTACCCTGATTACTGACAACGTAAAATACGTTTTACTTACCCTGATTACTGACAATGACAGCACTCATTCTCAGAAAGCACATAGTAATTTTGCTGCCCCACCCCCTATTACAAGTATGGGCTGCCATGTGAACTCACAATGCATGTTCCCAGACAGCACTTAAGTTTGGTTAAACAGGAATATTAAATATATATCTGAGGGTTGAACACTGGAACATTAAGATGACTCTTCCTAGGTATATACCACAACCAATGCACAACCTAATCTGTCACACACTACTTTTAAATCCAGAGTGGGGAGTTAAAGATTCGTGAAAGGCAGTATGACATTGTGGTAATGAGTTTGCCAACAGAAACTTTTATTTATGCTTCAGTTATTTTGGTATTTCTGTGTGACCCCTATAGAGCAAGGATGGGTTACAGCAATTCAGCATCAAAAAAGAAATGCAAACACATTTAACTTAAAGGACAAAGATGTTACAAGGACATAAGATAGTAAACTAATCACAAATCAAAGAGGACTAGAAACTGGAAGAGAGCTGGTCTCTAAGCAATACTGTTTCGAAACATTCCTCTAGTAGAAATAATAGAGGTGAAGCAACAACTTGAAAGGTAGAGATTGATCACTGAATAAAAGGAGTTGTAGTGGCATGTGCATAATCCTAGAGGCCAGCACCCAGTGGCATATCCATACTCTTCCATCTTGCACTTACCATTCCATGAATTACCTTTAAAGCAAGGCTGTTTTGATCACACTGTACTGCAACTGGTACTACATAAACTACAAGCACACTGTAAAATTAATTAGCCAATTTTATCACTCATCCCTTGCTGAAATATGATAGGATCTGGCTTACTTGTAAGACTGTACATCCAATGGTCTTTCTTAAATTGTTCTGTTAGCTTTTATGCACTTCCCTTAGTATAGGCAGCTCCCTGTGAAGTGCTACAAAATGGAGAAAATGAGAAGACAAGGTAGATTCAGTTTGATAGCTTTATATATGAAAAGGTCAGGGTAAGCACATTTGATCTTTGCAATAAAGAATTAAGAAACTTTTGTGGGATGTATGCATTGGAGTTCTTTGCAAGGAAACAGTCCTGTAACTAGAAAAGTAGCATGCCTAACAGAGAAGTTAGGCAGATCACATTCATGTAATATGACGGGTGAGACCTCCTCATCTGTTATTATTTGAGCTTCTGAATGAATTTGTCTGTCTGTTATTTCTTTCCCTTATTTTATACTTCTTTTTCACTTGTCTCTTTCATGCAGTGAAGAAACTTGTACATTTATTATTAAAAAAAAATCATTATCATTTTTTTAAAAAAAAATCATTAATGATCATATCATCATATCATCAATATCATCTTTATCATTAAAAAACAAAACAAAACAAAACAAAAACAAAATCAACCAACCAACCAAACAAACAAAACCAAAAAACACTTAACAGCTTGTGGATAAGAACGGACAAATCAAGAAGTTGTATCAGCCAAGGACTTATTGATAGAATAGCCAGCAGAACTTGGGAGAAAATGCAATCATTCTTCACTACCATAATAAATGCCAGCCACTAGCTAGTCAGTCAAATACATTCATAGGGAAGACTAATGAACAACTTATCCTAGCTCTTCACACAGGTTGCTGTGAGACTTGAAAATAACCTTATTTCACTACCCTTAAAAAGTAATGTTCTGTGATCTGAAGTTCATTCTGAAAACTGGAGCTGTGTTATAACAGATACTATACAGTCCCACCATGTCAGGGTGCAGTGTAAGGCCTATTAGTGCTCATCATTTATCTTACAAGTAGCACAAATAACCTTTTTGTAACTGATATTACATTCCTAAACAACACATTCAGGGAATTCTTAAAATTCACATCTTTATGTTAAATGTTTCTAGTGGAGTTAATTTTGTACTTCTTGAATGTCTAACAAGGGTTTTTAGTCTTGTTCTAAAATGTGTTTATGATAAGTCTTAAGACAAAAAAAAATCTAAAACTCCCTAAGCAGGTTTGAGTTTTTATGCTGTGAAAAACATAACCATTGGAGTCTTATATGTGGCCATTAAACTGATGTTAACTAATTCAACTTTGAATTTTAATATCGAACATAAAAAGCTAAGCTATTAAAATCCTTTGCCATCAAATTCGATTGGTCTAGCTGTTTACAGTTTTTGTGTCTTGTTACATTTCTATGTGTCTAAGCCTCATTGCAGAAATGAAGGGGTAAGAGCGTGCTGAGAAAGAAAGACGGGTGTCATCGTTCTCACTCTCCCTAAAGCCTTCTTTTGTAAAAGTATTCAGTATTTAGTCATTTTGAACTATGTCATGTTCTGAGTGTCCTATCGTAGATCGGTATGTGTTTACATATCTTATAGGGAGACAGAAAAATAGCAAGAGATCATGGCAGCGTAAGTCTTTTGAAATCAGTCTAGTCTCATTGATTATACCAGTTATTAATTTATCCAAAGGTGAGCTGTTTTGTGAGCTAGCATGAGAAAGTGATAAAGCGGAATACATCACATGAGTTATTATATTAACAACATTCCCAGTCATGGTAGCTGAATAATAGCTCACGTTCTCCTTCTGAACACAAAATTTACATTACAGAACCAATTAATGGGACTAATGTATGAGAGAAGATGCAGTGGAGGACTCTGCTTGAGAAGCATAAGAATGTTCAACTTAATTATGAAAAGCATTTTGAAAGAAAAAAAAGAGGAAAATGAAAACTTTGGTTTAGGTGACAGCAGGCTTTTGAATTTCTGAACTAGAAGATATGTGGATCACACAATGTCTCACAAGTAGGTGTTAATTTTCTGGTATGTGAAAACACAACACACTTCTGTGATCTTTGAATTTTTTGAAAATGCTACAAGTATTTTGATGTAATAGTCCTTTGAAAAAGAATGGAACTCCATGTGTTAGATGTTACTTCACTTCCCACATACCTATAAATGTGTTATTGCAGACAGAACTGGTATCTACACTTCTTATTGCAATTAACCAACACTTGCTATTATAGAATACTACTGAGTGTGGGATACATCGTTATCAATTTTATATTTGGCCTGAAAGTCTGTTCAACATGTATACATCTACAGTTTTTGTGTGTGTGTGTGTGTGTGTGTGTTTGTGTATGTGAGTGTATTTTGCTTTTTGTTTTTTAACTTAAAAATTAATCAAATTCAGCTAACTTATTTTTTACATCTCTCCCACCAAAATGTTGACAATTTAGTATGTACTTTGGAATATTCTGTTATAACAATTTATCAATGTACTAAACTTTAATTGTATGTTCAAATTTTATTCATCTAAGTGTTATCCAACACTGATACCATCTTTTTAGCACAATTTCTTGTAACTATAATACAAGCAGACAAGGAGATTATGTTTTATTTGCATGGACTGAAAAATAGACATTGTGAATCATACAGACCATGTCAGCGATCTGCTTTACAACTTCTGTAAATTGCTTCTTCTGAACATCCTCCTTATGGAAATAAAAATACTAATACTTTAGTTTGATATACTCTGTATGAGAATATGGAGTATTGCAAGTATTATACTTGTTCAGGTTTCCCATATTAATCCTTGCCATCAGAATAAATTATTTGTTTATTTTTATTTCTAAAAGAAATACTTTAATAGTGTCTTAGTCTAGGTTGATTGTTTATCTGTATTGTGTTTTGTTTTGCTTGGGTGGAGGGTTTCTACCTGTTACAGCAGGTAACTCTATATCAACATTTTGTTGAGTTGAAAACAATGTTACTGCAGCAAATGCATTAAGTAGCAGATCCCTACAATCAAGATTCATAAATCATTTCTGAATATCAGAACTTTTCTGAAAATGACAGGAAAGTTGCTGTGGATGTCAAAACACCTTTCTCATTAATTTAACCCCTTGTCTGTGGATAAGCTTTGGAACAACAGAAACAAAATTGTCTATTGGGACTGAGATATTTACAAGGATTTAAAATTCTGGATTCCAAATATCTGAATAAGAGTGAGGAATCCAAATGCCAAACTTCAAAATGTTTTAAAAAAAAAAAAAAAAAGTATGAACACTATAAATAAATTAGAGAATTACAGGAAAAATATTTCTTGCAGATATTGTAGTAGTTCTCTTTTGCTTGTGAAAAAAAAGTACGTTTTCTTCCATTTTCACCCTATTTTCCCTAGATTATTTTCAGCAATTTTCATATCCTTAGAAAATTTAACTGACATTCACTTGTAAAAGATAATAGAGATCTTGAAAAAAAAAATGCTTATAGCTGTGTTTGAAACATATAGTTACACTATAAATGAAAAGTACATAAAACTAAGTACATAAAAAAAGTACATAAACTAAGAGAATCCAGGCATTCTTAAGGCAAAACTGATGTATCTATCTATCTATCTATCTATCTATCTATCTATCTATCTATATACACACACATATGTGTACATATATTATATATCTAAGTACAATAGTATGAATATATACATATATATATGTATATATATGTATGTATATTTATATACATATAAATCGATTTCAGAAAGAAGAGAAACAGCTAACTTGTTTACGAAGAAACAACAATGGAAAATCATGTCTATGTTCTAGCTATCAGTTTTTATGATGTATTAACAACATTTTTATTCAGTATGTGATTTTCTCTAGTAATTAAAAGAAAAAAAAAGTCACTTGAACAAAATTTCTTAGCATTTCTGTAGTAGCATGTCAAAGATCAATTGCCTTGAAAACGTGATTATTCTCTGAGATGGTAATTTTTGATAGGTGGATGAGAAGGGTTTATAACACAAACACTTATTTCCTTAGATATAGAAATTTACATTTTTAATATAATATGTTGGTAAATACTTTGGATATATTATGGANTATATATTTTTTTTTTTCCATTTGCTCACTCCTCTCCTTCACCACCACCCTAGTGGGATGGGGGAGAGAATCAGGAAAAAAATAAAGTAAAAACTCATGGGATGAGACAAGGACAGTTTGATATCACAGAAAATGAAGGGAAAATAATAATAATAATAATGGTAAAAGAATACACAAAGCAAGTTATACACAATGCAATTCCTCACCTCCTGCTGAACAGTGCCCAGCCGGTCCTTAAACAGCCACTGTCACCTCCCCAGCCAGTTCCCCCAGTTTTTATTGTTCAGCACGACACCACATGGCATGGGATATCCCTCTGGCCAGCCTGGGCCAGCTGTCCTGGCTGTGTCCCCTCCAAGCATCTTGTGCACCCCCAGCCTCCTCAGTGGCAGGGCAGCACCAGAAGCTGAAAAGTCCTTGATTTGGTGTAAGCACAGCTCTGCAAAAACTAAAAGATGGGTGTGTTACTAGCATTCGNTGTTGGTAAATACTTTGGATATATTATGGAACATATCCAAGATTTTTTTTTAATTTAAATTTTGTCATTTAAAGAGAGGCTCAGTAAAAGTAAAATTACTTTCATACATAACTCATTCTAAACTTTATTTGTATTGTATATATAGTATATATATTTTTTTGTATTGTGTACNTAAACAGCCACTGTCACCTCCCCAGCCAGTTCCCCCAGTTTTTATTGTTCAGCACGACACCACATGGCATGGGATATCCCTCTGGCCAGCCTGGGCCAGCTGTCCTGGCTGTGTCCCCTCCAAGCATCTTGTGCACCCCCAGCCTCCTCAGTGGCAGGGCAGCACCAGAAGCTGAAAAGTCCTTGATTTGGTGTAAGCACAGCTCTGCAAAAACTAAAAGATGGGTGTGTTACTAGCATTCGTCTCATCCTAAATCCAAAACACAGCACCATACCAGCTACTAGGAAGAAAATTAACTCTATCCCAGCTGAAACCAGGACAATATTCAAAATATTATAGAAAAGATACAGAATGACTAGGACTATTGTTGTTTGTTTTTGCTACAGATGCTGGGTCTCAAGTTCAGTATGTATATGTAAACAAAAAGACATATAGGCACACCTTACATGTGCATTCATTTGATATATTGCCACTTGTTTCATTTCAGGCTTAAGTAAATATCTGAATTTTATTTTACTTTCATAAGTGTTTCATGTACATCATATTATCCAAAGTTAAAATGGCCAGGTTAACCGCTCTTCTAATCTGTCCTCAGAAATTAGACAGCTACAAGAGGTAAGGCAAACAAGAACTTTGACTTTACCCTCAATATCCTCTTACAATCACAATGGTTCATACCCTGCATTTGAAACATCAGTGGAAAGCTGCACGCAGATTTTTCTCTTCCCTTTTGTCCACCATTGCCTCCCCTCGTGACCCACACACTGCCATTTGTCTTGAACTTCTTTCCTGTCTTATACTGAATTCAGATCAGAAGAAAAATAGCTCAAATTTTCTTCCTGAGACTAACTTAGAAGAAGGTGATGTCTCTGTGAAATGTTGTGTTAATAGAACTTATGGCTATGAAGAAGCAATAATCTTTGAAAGTATTTTACATGTACATTTAAAAAAACTTGTCTAAAGGCACTTTGGTATAATATAAAATGAATAGACATTCTCATGTTCATTATATGAATTTTAGTGAATATAAATTGTAACCATAAATACATATCAAAAGAGCTGTCACAGTTCATCAGGCGAATATATAACTTAATAGGCATACCTGTTTTGAAATCTATTACTTGTCTGATATCCTGTATTTTATATTTCAATATTTGTATATTTAGGGAAAAACACAGCACAGAGAGAAAGTTCAGATGTAAAACAGCCTCTTTAAAGGAATTCTTGAGATTTAGAAGATATGTCAACTGTTGTATCATCATTCAATAAATAACCAAAATATTCATCTAGCTTGCTTGCTTGCTTATACATTACCTTATATAATGATTCATTTGTGGGGGATTGAAACACTGTGAAGTTTCCCCAGATAGCTTTAGTGTGACCCAAGTAAACCATTCCCTCCTTCACTAAGTTTTCTGCTTTTTTCTAGGTCTTTTGAGCAAAAGCACTGCAATTTTATAACTTATTATAGTAAATGGTGCACTTTTCTTAACTGAACTGTTACTCCATTTGCTCTTTAGTGGTGACTAAATAGCAATTTGATATGACCCTATCCAAGAATTACAGTGTAGGCCTGTGAGAGAAAAGAACATACGTACATTGTTCCAACTGCAAACAAAATTAAGAAAATAAGAGTTTTCTTAAAAAAATCTTTTAAAATATAAGTGCATTTCTAAGGGTGAATGTCATGTTGTTTCAGGGTTTTTCTGAAACTCAGAAACAGTGGTGTAGGTTAATCACATTTCTTTCCTGCAGCTTAAATCCTTAAAGTCAAGATGTTCTATTTTTCAGTAATAACAATTTAATTGTCATATTCTAGTTAAACATAAATTTATGCTTTACTTTGAGAAGAACACCATACCTTTTCAGGGGTTTGAAATAGAATTTTCCTTTATTCAACCTACTGTACCTAGCTGTTTTAAGTAACCATTTTTCTTCCACTTCTTTTTTTGTTTTTGTTTGTTTTGTTTTGTTTTCTTTTGTTTTGTTTTGGAGTCTCAAAATTTGAATCAGTAATTTGAAAAAGCTGAAATGAAGATAAGACTTTATTTGTTGGAAGTATCTTGTCCTTTGAAAGATGTTTGAATGCCTACAACAGATCCCAGTTTACATTGTTGTAGAGTCTTGAGTATTTCTGAGGTCATTTTCCTTTCACTTAAAATATTAAAGGAACCTGCCGCAGGTTAACATTGATTCATTTTGCTCTTTTGTAATAGTTATTAACTTGTCATATTACATTAACTCTGTAGTAGGTGATGGAAGACTCAGAGAATAAACTGATGATTGATAACTGAGAGAAAAAGGTGTCATCATAATTCTGACAGGACTAATAAATGCAATATACCTGTATGAAAACAAAGGACATCAAATTGCCACATGAGGGACTGTGCTTCCCTCTGTTCCTGTGGATAAATTGCCCTGAAAAAATGGAAAATTTAGTGACTTACTCATTTTCTCTGTTTCTCCATCATGCAAATAAACACTATCAAATCATCAAAGTTGCTTGCTATGAGGGACAACAATTTATGTGATGAACCATTTGAGAACTACAACTGTACTACAAAAGCCAACAGGATCACTATGCTGTAAAATCTCAGAGAATGATCTTAGCATGGCAACTCTGTAATAGGCATTAAATACCATTGCTGAGAAACAATATATTAAATGATGCAGACAGAAATCTTTCAAAATTCCAAAGTTACTTTTTGCATTGTTGCTTGTTTTCTATGAATAACAATGCATATGATAGAAATCAATATGCACTAGAATGTTTTATAATTGCAAATAGCATGCTGCTCTATCAACTGGGAAAAAAAAAAAAAGCAATTTATTTGCATGTTATTTTATGATTATACATTTGTATAACATCTTTCATTTTTCCTTCATTTAACCTGTATGATTTAAAGATAGCATATCCTTTTATATGAGGTTATATTATAAAAAGTTTTCACATCTAGTGAACCATGACTACTCAATATGCCTATTAAAATCAGTGATTTTGTTCATTACTGAGAAGGTTCACTCATTGCTCTAATTGGAAAGACACTTATGATTTTTTCTATTGTAAACAAAACCAAAATCTTTTGTATATCTACAAAGAGACTAACCAGAAATGAAGCTGTAAAACTTCAGGGGAATGTTTTCCATTCATTCCACATACAACACTTCCATTAAAATTAGAAACAGCACATCAGCTGCTGGATCCTAATGCCTATTGTGGAGTGGAAGTCTGAAAGGTACGTTATATATTCATTCTGTGTGCAAAATTGCCACAGATGTCAGACGAAGAAAACAAATGTGTTTAGGATTTGCCCCACCGGTATTGTAAGTCGGACTAATAATCCATTTAGAAACAATCCCAGGCCCTTGAGCATCTGTGGAGTTAAGACAAGAGAAACTTTCTTGTAACCTCAGGGGAGAAACTAACCCCTACCTACAGCTTATGCAGATGCCTATATTTTTGTTCTCTCCCTAAGCACATTTACATTTATACCTTTGTTCAAATCCAACATATTTGTCCCAGTGGGACATGAATGGACTGAGCATGCACAATATATCCATGAAATTTTAGGCAGTAGGACTGGGGAAGGAGCATTCTCCTCTACCAGATAAACGACAGGTACCTAATGTTTTCAAAGCTTACTAATATTTCCCAAATGACAGCACAAAATGCAGCTAATAAGAATTAATGTCAGCCACAACACAACCTGTCATTAAATGGAGTCCTCTTTTTATTTCCTCCATGATGGATGTTTGAGTAACTTACCACTGTTTAAGGATTATGAGAAAACCTACTTGCAGGAATTTACCATTATGTGCACAAACAATTTGCATAATTTAAAACTGGACATTCTTTACCTGTTTTAACCAAATGTTTGATCTTCACCCAAGCCTGAAGTATACATCTGTTGTTAGTTGACCTTCCACAGGATTGATCAGCATTCTAACAGCCGTGTATTCCTGATGAGAGTTAAACTTTCTCTTTGAATTACAAGAGCAAAATAATTTTGATTGTTTTTCACTTGGACTGCCTACCGTCATCAGTTTTCTACTACATGACTGAGAAAGAAATTTGAAAGAAAATATACTAAATAATCATAGAAATATAAAACTAAAAGAGTGGAGATAGTACAGTTTGGTTGGGGAAAAAAAATGGCAAGAAAATATTCAAGTCACATGGCCTGAATGTTTGTCCTCTGCGTTTCTGAAATGTCCAAAGTCTTGACAGGTAAAACTATTCTCCGATTTTATTTCAGAGTTAAATGTTCTCATTTTAATTGTGATATACAAACGTTTTACTTGCTTTAGATCTGGAATCAGATCCTTGAACTGCTGGATTACATCCATACAAAACAAAATAACACAAAACAAAACAAACTGACACCAGCGAAAATGGAAGTCATTTAATAATTTCAAATCAGACATCACAATAAAGCAGAGTTTTATGGAGGAAATAATTCATGTGAGGTAGAATGAAACTGTGGTTGCTGTGGTTTGTTCCAGAAACTACAGACTATGGTTACTTTAAGTGCACTGATAAAATTACTAAGTTTGCCAGGTAGGCTTCTGACTGCAAATATTTTGAGGCAATGGTCATAACACTAATAAAAGTTCAATGAAACTTTTAAACTATCTCACACGACCAGATGCATTGGGATTGTATTTTAAAACCTACTGTTCTTATTGTAACCTCACTGCACGCTATTTGCTACTGCAAAACCACTATGTCAAAGTGACATGCTTTTTAAACAATTTAATGTTTTCTTCAAGAATAAAAAATATCTGTGAGTAAAAAAGTTTCTCAAAGAGATATGTAGATGATCACTTCTCTTAAATATCCTCATTTCAGAGGAAATGCCCTTCTAGTGGCAGCACTTCAAACAAACATATACCTTCCAATAAAATTTCATAAAACCTCTGTTTAACCTTGTGTCACTTTCTTTTGTGCACTTGCGGAAATATACTTGCTACACAGCTTGAGCAGTACAATGATATTTTGAAGGGAGATGTTAAATATTTGCAATGTATACTGAAGTTAATTATGTCCTTTTTTAGGAATTGCTCCAAAAAATACTCTACATCCTTTCTGTTGTCTTCCATCATTACCTCCCAACAGTGAAGCCTCTTATGTACAGGGTGTAGAAACTTAGTGACAAGAGATGAGGAAAAGGCTGAGGTGCTTAATGCCTTCTTTGCCTCAGTCTTTAGCAGCAAGACCAGCTGTTCTCCAAGTACCCAGCCCCCTGAGCTGGTGGAAGGTGACGGGGAGCAGAATGTGACCCTCATAATCCACGAGGAAATGGTTGGTGACCTGCCAAAGCACTTAGATGTACACAGGTCTATGGAGATGGATGGGATCCACCCAAGGGTACTGAGAGAGCTGGCAGAAGTGCTGACCAAGCTGCTTTCCGTCATTTATCAGCAGTCCTGGCTATCGGGGGAGGTCCCAGTCGACTGGCGGCTAGCAAACTTGACGCCCATCTACAAGAAGGGCTGGAGGGAGGACCCGGTAAACTACAGGCCTGTCAGTCTGACTTCGGTGCCGGGGAAGCTCATAGAGCAGATCATCCTGAGTGTTATCACGCAGCACTTGCAGGGCAACCAGATGATCAGGCCCAGTCAACACGGGTTTATGAAAGGCAGGTCCTGCTTGATGAATCTGATCTCCTTCTATGACAAAGTGATACACTTAGTGGACAAGGGAAAAACTATGGATGTGGTCTACCTTGACTTCAGTAAGGCTTTTGACACCGTTTCCCACAGCATTCCCCTAAAGAAACTGGCTGCTCATGGCTTGGACTGGCGTACGAATCGATGGGTTAGAAACTGGCAGGGTGGCTGGGCCCAAAGAGTCGTGGTGAATGGAGTTAGATCCAGTTGGAGGCTGGTCACTAGTGGTGTCACCTAGGGCTCAGTATTAGGGCCACTTCTCTTCAATATCTTCATCAATGATCTGGATGAGGGGATCGAGTGCACCCTCAGTAAGTCTGCAGATGACACCAAGTTAGGTGCATGTGTTGATCTGTTTGAGGGTAGGAAGGCTCTGCAGGAAGATCTGGATAGGCTTGGACCGATTGGGGTTGGGAATGGAAAAGGAAATCCACAGTATTCACATTATAACCACATATAATTCACCTGAAAGATTTCAGTAATTTAGTTTTCATTATTATTATTATTTTTTAAGTTCTACATAGTAAAATATCTGTAAGTGGCAGGAAGGTCTATTCAACTGACAGCATCTATTTTCATAGAATCATGGAATATCCAAGTTGTAAGGGACCCACAAAGACCATCAAGTCCAACTGATAGGTCCCTAAAGGGCAACCCAAAATCAGACCCTATGTCTGAGAGTGTTGTCCAAACGCTTCTTAAACTCTGTCAGGCTCAGTGCTGGGACCACTTCCCTGGGGAGCCTGTTCCAGTGCCTGACCACCCTCTCAAGGTGAAGAACCTTTTCCTAACACCCAGCCTGACCCTCCCCTGTCACAGCTCCATGCCATTCCCCAGGGTCCTGTCGCTGTCACCAGAGAGCAGAGATCAGCGCCTGCCCCTCCGTTCCCCTTGTGAGGAAGCTGCAGGCCGCCATGAGGCCTCCCCTCAGCCTCCTCTTCTCCAGGCTGAATTTTTAAAACACTTGGTTTCAGTTCTCCCAAACCTTCAACAAAGAAGCCCCATTCATGTGATACTTAGTTTACAATTCAGAATGAAAAGTATTATGGACTAGAAAGATGGATGTTTCTATTTCAAAAGAGAAATGGTCTCATTATTGGACAATCTTGGAATGTCTTTTCAGAAAATAGTATTTTTTCCCTTTTCCAATGAACATTTAAGTTCCTTAGCATTGGATATAACAGCATTTCTTTCTCTTTTTCCATCTTCCCAAAAGTGTGAGAAAGAGTTAATAGATCACAGATTATTTATGTCTTTCCTTGGTGGAGAAGGCGCAATGTAAGCATATAGTAGTGATTTGATAAGCTCATTTTTCAAGTTCAGATGCAGAAATTAGGTCAGAATTCATTTCCAAAAGCAGTGGTACTTATTCGTAGTGTTCTTACCTCCAGTAGAGAAGAGTTCTCAAGTCTGCATGCAATCCCCTCGAATCAGCCTCACAAAACAACATAGTGATATTGTGATTCACCAAAGTTACCTTTCCCTCTCCCTAAGGCTTTTTGGATAAATAATGATGAACATTACATCAGTAAATGTGAAATACTCACTGCTTTGTTTTCACTTCTACAGCTTTAATTAGATGCTATATGCTTCTTGAGTACCTAATGAAAACTCTGTGTTTCATAAGCTATTGTAAGTTTGCCCTTATTAAAGATATGATCCAGTGTATTTTTCTTCTTATGTTGTTGTTTTAGAAAATGGATGTAGTAATGAATAAAACCATCTTTATCTGTTCATAGTCCTTTCAATGTCTCTAACACTTTCTGTTTCAGTTTCTATTCAATTTCCATTTCTATGCAGCTAACTAATAATTCTCTTTTGTTAAGCATGAATGTATTTTTAATCTATACTCAACCAGACAGATTACTT
>VXAA01002957.1:333211-385415 GCA_013399115.1 Anseranas semipalmata | reverse complement strand
GCATCAGGCACGGCATTGCTAGCTGGTCAAGGGAGGTGATTGTCCCGCTCTACTCTGCGCTGGTGCAGCCTCACCTCGAGTACTGTGTGCAGTTTTGGGTGCTATAGTATAAAAAGGACATAAAGTTATTACAGAGTGTCCAAAGGAGGGCTACAAAAATGGTGAAGGGTCTAGAGGGGAAGATGTATGAGGAGCAGCTGAGGTCCCATGGTTTGTTCAGCCTGGCAAAGAGGAGGCTGAGGGGAGACCTCATTGCGGCCTACAGGTTCCTCACGAGGGGAGTGGAGGGGCAGGCACCAATCTCTTCTCTCTGTTGACCAGCGGTAGGACCCGAGGGAATGGAGTCAAGCTGCGACAGGGAAGGTTCAGGTTGGATATCAGGAAAAGGTTCTTCACCGAGAGGGTGGTCGTGCACTGGAACAGGCTCCCCAGGGACATAGTCACGGCACCAAGCCTGTCGGAGTTTAAGAAGTGTTTGGACAATGCTCTCAGACACATGGTCTGAATTCTGATTTTTGGGTAGACCTGTATGGAGCCAGGAGTTGGACTCGATGATCTTTGTGGGTCCCTTCCAACTCGGGATATTCTATGATTCTATGATGATATATGCTTTTTTTCTTGCTATATTTCTGTTTCTTAGACTAGGTTGAGTGTTCATTAAGGGGTTCCTTTGGAAGGCATGATGTTCTTTTTCTTTGGAAATGTTTAATAAATGTTATTAAAAATTCAACACAATCCAACACCCAGTGGTTTCTATCATGTAACTTTTAATTATTTCTTAAATTCCATTGTAGTTGCTTTTAACCAAAACCAGCCAGTTTTAAGTCTACATTAAGCCTACGTTAAGGTCTAACTTTGTATTTTTGGTCTAGAGTTTGGAAACAGAAGTGTCTGATACCCAGAGAAATATATATATATATTTTTTTTCTGTGTAAATCAAACCCAACTTGATGGATTAGGTGGATTTGTTTTTAGTTATTATGTGTGGGATGGAAGTGGTGTTGGAAGGAAAACAAGTGAAAAGGACAAAAGCACAAAAGCTGTGGATTCAGGCTGGTAGACTGTATTCCAGAGACCTTAAAGTACTCTTTGAAACTTCTGGAAAGTTTAGTTCTGAAGATTAGGGCTCAAAAATGCAAATAAGAAAATAAATGTAGAAATACTTCAGGTTAAATCTTTTCAATCTGTTTTTCTCCATGCTGCCTTCCAGCATCCTGTGTTTTCTCTTTGCATTCCATTCTCTGAAAGCCTTTTCTACTTTAAGAAACTGTTGAAATGCTTATTTTATGATCAGCATAGTATTCAAAGTTCTCCAACTTTTGAGGCATTGAAACCAGTGTTACGCCGTTCTTTCTAGCTCTACTGTTCCCTAAAACACTGAGAGAGGTAAAGATGAGAAAAATAGCTTCTATGCACATACCCTGTAGCTTTTGTTCAATACACCATAAACGTCAAACAAAACTACTCTGTTTTTTAAACACGAAAAGCATTTGAAAATAGTCATCAGGACTGACAGCTTGTATGAAGATTCCATCCCTGCATAATTTAAAGCATCATCTGTATCTTCCGCCATGCCCTCACCCCAAGTTACCTGAAAATGGGTTTTGTAATGAGGGTAACTTTAAACAGAAGGCTGCTGGATACTGTCATAAATCTCATTCCATATAATTAAAAAAATATTTTAAACTGAAACTATGTTTTTAAAATGCAAATAAACCAGCTGCATTAGAATAATCTAAGTAGAGATAAATAAACCAGCTGACCTAGAACCCTTGACCTCATATTTACTATCAGAACTTTATCATGGTTACTTGTGCAAGGCTGACATAGAGACAGTTGTTATTTTTGTTTCTTAGATGTGGAATTGGAGCATGGTGAGATTGCTGCTTGCCAAACGTAACAGCATATGTTCAGGGTCTATGGATGAACCCAATTCTCCAAAGCCTATGGGCTAGTGCCCTGGAGCATCGATCATTCTTCTTTTATGACAAACTATTAGTATATACTGTATGTGCCAAGCTATTGTGGAGAGATCTATCACAGCCAGTTGGGAAATCTTTTATACTCTTCTCTCACTCTCCGGGGAAAAAAAATAGAAAATTTTAAGTCTTGTCTGCATTGAAGTGAGGTTTCTGTGTTTATACGTTAAAGCACCTCCTATTTGTCTAGTGGAACTTGAGAAGAGTTCTCATCTCGACAAAGATCTGAAGTTCACTGATCCGTTTGTACCTTTGAAGAGCCCTTTCCAACCAAACGCCTTCTTGAGTAAAAATATGCCATGAATTTATTGTAAAAGGGAAAAGATTAAGACTGGGAATGATCATTTCCTGGCCAGGTGACATCTGGAGGGCAATGGGATATGGTCAGACACTATTGTTGGAATCACCTTTTGGCTGTGAAAGAAGAGGGGAAACAGGAAATTGAAACTTTTCTTCTTATCTTTTCTGAAACAAAAATACTGGAAATAGGAAGAAATCGACAGTAAGTACAAAAATCAGGGCAGGGTGCAGATTACTGGAGGCCCCCTAATTCCTCCAAGGCGTGAGGCAAAATGGGAATGTAAAGTTTAAGGTCTTGATTTTCTCCACCTTCCCCCTGTGCCCCCAGGCTTTAATCTTCAAGAAGCCAAAAAGGAATTGAGATTTCAACCCTGTTGTTTGAAGCTTAAATCAGAGGACTTGATCTCTGATTTGCTCCACTGAATCCCTCTGAAGTGAATGCACATGGGAAGAATTGGATCTGGTGGAAACCCTCTCCACAACCCTGGTGTTGTTCCAGCTGTTGCTACAGAAGTGAGAACTTCTGAATTACTCTTAATAGTGTCAGGCCTAGTATAAACATGCAATATTTCAGAGGTGCTTAAAAGTTCTCGTAATGATACATTACTGCAGCTGGTACTCCCCACCTCTGCTGCTTGTGTGCCCTCTGCTTAAGTCTCCATGTGTTTACATCAGGGCCAGAGAAACGTGGGCCTGGCTGGGGGGCTTCTACACTGTCTGGACATCCACTCGGACCTCCCTCTTCCATGTAGAGCCTCTCTCCTGTTTAAAAAAAAAAAATCATGCTTCCCTTTAAATTTATTCACTTTTCCAGTGAAGCCCAGTAGCCAGCAAAAGGACTTGCAAACAAGTGAGTGCAAATACATCAGAGAAAGTGATATTTAATCATCATATACAGTAATATTGACACTAGTGGAGATTACATTTAGTTTTAGAGTTTTTAAGGGGTTTTACCAAATTTTATTAACAATTTCCTGGGTTTTATAGCATTCATCAAAAAATAGCCTGGCCAAAGTAATGGAAACTTCGAGAATCCTTTCAGAATGGTCAGTTGCCTTAGCTCAAGTCACTTTATGCAAGATGGAGAACAACCATGTTTAAATCCTTTATTTGACTAAGGTCCTGTCCTCGAGCCTCATGTGTCTCAGGTAAAAACCCGTGTCTTTTTTATCTTTCTTAGTTTTTCATGAAAGACTCAAGGGAACTTGGTTCTGTTGTGATGCAGAATGGGAAAAAATGAAATTGTAAAGTTTCATGGAACATGGGATAAGTTCAGCTCTGTTCCAGAAGATGCTGAAGCAATGCTTTCAGTATTAAAGCAAAAAATGTTACCTAAAATGACTGTACTTTAGAACCTCAAAAAGAATCCCAGCTTCTTCTATACTGCTCATGAGGAGCGTAGTCAAAATTCTTTAAAAAGCATAATCGTTGTAAATAAGAACTTTTGTTTCCTCCAGTATTAAGTTACAAGGACCTACTAAGCAAGAGAGAAAACTAAGCCCTCAAGCTTATACAACTTTCTTGAGGGGGAATCTTTATAGAGAACTCTAATGATTTCTGATGAGTTGCATATGAGTGCAAAGTGTGGGGACACAGATCTGCCTGCAGGACTGGGACTTAGGGGGAACAGTGAAGCTTTTCATTCCACAAAGCTGTGAAGTGCACATGCACTAAAAATTGGGTAACTTTTTCCCCCACTGATATCTTTCAATGCTGTTACTT
This sequence comes from Anseranas semipalmata, assembly GCA_013399115.1. Taxonomy (NCBI): domain Eukaryota; kingdom Metazoa; phylum Chordata; class Aves; order Anseriformes; family Anseranatidae; genus Anseranas; species Anseranas semipalmata. The sequence goes on along the minus strand of VXAA01002957.1, from coordinate 381,414 downwards.
GTAACTATATTAAGTATAAAAAACTGCAGAGAAATGCATTTTTTTTTCAAGTGGAAAACATGTCTTTATAAGAGGTTTCCATTCATGTTAATAATCTACTTCTTAAGCGTTACTCAGCTTCTTTGCATTCCGTGGTCTGAAAAGGTGGCGGTGCAGTTCTCTGCAAGGGAATTTTACCTACACTCAGTTCCCATACCTTAAGTCCACTGTCCTTCCTTTCTGCCCTGAAGTACGTGATAGGACTGTGCTTTCGGTTTGTTTGCAACGGTGGTTTAAGAGGAAGGTCAGCCCAGTAAGATCCTGAATGAGATGCAAAGGGAGAAAATTATCACTGAATAATTTTGCCAGGGTAAATGCTGTCAGTCTGTAATAGAGGCTTCAAAATTTTAGAGCATGCAGTGTTGTCTGAACCGTGTTCTGACCTATATTTAACATACAGCAGTTGGAGCTGGGAGTGTGGTGTGGTGCTAGTGCTGTAGCAGGCAAACTGGGGGATACTGGGCCAGTCCCAAACACAGCACTGTGCCACATCTGCTCCATATTCAGCTGAGCCTGGGGATTAGTTTGTGAGGTCTGTCGTGCCCTTTGAACTCTTCTCTTCAGACATCCATTCAGAAGTAATACTGTTACCCTGTTCCTTACTCTGTCCCTCCTACCAGTAGAAATGATAAAAAAATACTCAGTACACAGGAACAAAAATTGTAACTAGTTTTAGAGCATGCAATGTTGATAGGCATCATATGCATAGCTCTCTATATTACAGTATTGAAAATAGCAATGAGACATTTACATACTTCAGAACAGATCTGACTCTTACTCCATTTTCTTTTCCTAGTGTCCATTTCATAATGACTACAAGCAAAGGCACTGTTACGCTTCTTCAGTGACATTTATTTGATCCTAGTTAAGTAGGATTTTAAGAATTTTCCTTGAAACCACTGCACCAAAATAACATGAATTTGGAAAGAGGAATGAAATAATACAAAAATATCCCTTGATGATCTTACCAAAGTAGAAGCTAACCCATCTAGGCACCGTTTGCTGCCTTTTTTTTTTTTTTTTATTTGTTAAGGTCTGCTTATATTCCAAAGTACAATTAAGAGAGTATTCAGAATTAAGGGACTGGAGAAGTCAAGACTGAAAATTTTATTTCTAGAGGGAGACTGGCAGCTTAAAATCATCGCTTTTCTTTCTTACTGTTGTTAGCTGTGTGTAGTGCTTTTATAGCTGAGTGCTGAAGAAAAAAATCTATGTATTTTGTATGTTTGATAGGCCTTTGGTTGAGGCACTTTGTTTCGCTGGTATATGTATTTCACATTGTATGTTCATGTCTCACACAGCAGTAGAAAAAGGAAAAAGCAACAAGAAAAGTGGTAAAATAAAGATTGTGAGAGGAGAAGAATGAAGATGTTTATAAAACTCTGAACATGCGTAGAGCGTGTTAGGAACAGCAGTAAAACCCAGATCTCTGCCTAGCTATTTTTATAAAAAAAGGCCTAGATTTTACATGGTTGGTACATCAAGTTGCTGTATGTTATGACTTAAATGGATACTGGGGGGGTGCATGATATCTTGTAATGGTGGAAGAGCATATATTACACTTCATATTTCCTGCATATGCTGGAATTTTTGCCATAGGTATTGTGTTTATCTTGGCTGACCCACACTTTTTAAATAATCATGTTTAAATAATGATTTGAGTTTTCTCTCTTATAAACAGAATTGCATTTTTGATGAAATTATATTGATCTGCTTACCCAGCATTTTTAGATTCAGAAAAAAATGAAAGCTTGAATTAAATATAAAAGACATATAAATGCTCTAATGGTAAACTTTCAGAGCTGTATTTTATTCTGTATTATGATTCAAAGGCTTTTGGCAGCTTTTTAAGGAACTGTTACTCAGTGATACCTGGTTATTTATGCACTTGCTGGTAATGCACTTCAGTATCTCATCAGTCCACAAGGCATCCATAGCAGTAGCGGTCCTGCAGAAAGTCCCACAACTTCCTCTTGTGTGGGCACATTACATCTAGTGGGGAACAAGGACGTGGGGGAGAAAGAGAAGAAAGGCTGGTACATATTCAGATTTCACTTTGATTTGGAGTTGAGATGTTGTGTTTTCTTAGGAAGTGTAATGAAGACCTGCAACTTCTGCCCCTCACTGTAACTCCTGTCTCTGTGGCCCTTCTTTTCTGACACTGGCTTTTGGAAGTGAGCCAGTGTGAAGAAGAGCATTGAGTGAAGAGCTGCTGAAACAGCATCCAGCCAGATGATCCAGCCAGAACAAGATACTCGCCACCTGTGCAATGCATCTTCTCATATGTCATCTAATATAAAATGAAGAAACCTAGTCATTGGTCCTGTTCTGTTGAAGGCAGTAACAGAATAGCCATTATCTTTATGATGGCTCATGACCCAGTCCTGTGCAAGACTTTGGAGGATCCTTCTTGGAGGAGCCTCCCTTTCCTTGAGTCCTGACAGTGCTGAGATCCTGTCCGTACCTTACACCTGCTGAGCAGTCCTCACGACAGCTTTCGTCATGCATCTTCCATCTCCCTCCGTTTACCTCACTACTACCCCAAAAGCAAAAGTTTACTTTTGTTAGTATCATTGAGTGGGTAGTTCATTATTAAGTACTTTTTTTGTTGTTTGAAGGCTCGTTATTCATTCTGGGTGGAGGTGTTTGGCTTCAGTCACGTTTATCTATCTGTGTCCGCCTTTCAAGGATTTCCATGGTATTGACATTTCCATTAGAGGAATTTGAAGAATGTTCAATTACATACAGGCCATGAAACATATTTACTTCTTCTTTTTTTTTTTTTTTTATAGTCTGCCAACTGTTCCTTGCCAAACTTTAAACCGGGCTCCTATGACTCTTAGATATTTTTTTATAACTGCTATATTGTAATATATACAAATAGTGCACATGCAAATAAAAGCTCATACCATAGCATTAGAAGACAGCACTAGATTTTATCTGGGGGATTATTGTGGGCCTGTTTCTAATTTATATAATGTTTTTGTTAATAGCAGTACCTCTTTAAAATGCCCAATAAAATAGTGTAGCATTAGTTTAAATAGAAATTTCAGTCATTTTAGATATCCCCCTGTTGTAACAGGTCAGGCTTTTAACAGATGTCTCAATAACTTTGCTATTAGCAGGAATATTTCATGAATTAAAATCAGGCCTTTTTGTCTCTGTCACTCATTGAAATGACCTACATATTTGGCAGATGGAGAGGACTTGCTTGTGCATTAGTACTGATGGGTAGGGTTTTTTCAGTTGTGTATTTTTGGAGAAGAAAGATTTAACATAAGTTAACATAGTTTATTTTTTATTAATACCATACTTCAGTTTCCCTTTACAGAAAATTCATATTATGCACATCCTGCCTTTTAGGCATGGACAACATCTAGGACATTTCTCTTGGGCACCAGCCTTCTGTCTTAATGTAAACCTTTCAGTGAAGCAGTGGACAACTTTTTTGCAAGTGTATGGACTAATGGAGCTGAAGTAGAAGGTGTAATAATTCAGTCACTGAATAGGTTCTAGATGAGATTTCCTCCTGAGACCTGTGCCCTCTCAGGCCTTTCTGGGGTGCAGATTTGCCTGCTTATGTCTTTTCATTCCTCTTCCTGGCATAGTGAGAGTTTCAGCGTTATGCTAAGGCTCTTGCTTAAAACAATTCACTGACATGTTACGGCAGCACGTGTTTCTGTGTTCTTTGAAGAATCAAAAAGGACCTCTCGAGTTGAAAATTCCATTGACTCTCGTGCTGACAGCAGAGCCTGAGGCCTGCTGTGAGGAGGCAAACTGCAGAGACAGATTTAGTTGTAGATTTGGTCTGTTTATCTACTGCAAAATCACTCTCTGGCGTCCTGTGCACTAGTGCAGGTTGAAATGATTGCTTATTATTTTTGTTGTAAGTTTGATTGGAATATAACTAATTACACGAGCAAGTAGAAAAGCCCCACACATAAATGTGCTTCCTGAGAAAGCAATATATCCCACAGTCATTAATCAAGAGATAAAAAACACTGTGGGATCATGTGAAGTTACTTGAGGGATACATTTGACCTGCTGTCTTTTTTTTTTCTCTGTGTATACTATTGGCGCAAGTCAAGGAAGTACTAAGTTTCTGTGATTTCCATTGAGATCAGAGAGAGCTGCAAGTTCTTAATATTTCTTCAAATCAGGCTATTTGAAGTCAAGTGTATCAGTACTGTCTGATCAAATTCAATGACATTTGTCCAACAAATTCACAAAATAGGTAGTTACGGCCACTAAAACGGTATTTTATTGCTGAAGATTATCCCTGTTTGCACAGAAGTTTAACTTTTTCCTACCCAGTGAGAACAGTCTACAGGTTAGTTGGCAACCAGGAGAGCTTTCCCAGTGAACTCTCAAACCATAAGAATATGCCAGGGATTGAAGAGAAAAATCACAAAAGGTGTTATGTTATCATAAGCTTGTCCTTTCCAGAATTCCCTGCTGTTCCCACAGCCTACACTCTCTAGGACTGTGAGTGGAGATACAGGTGAAATAGTTATGTGATGATGATGATGCAACTAATAATAATAAGAAGAAATACTGTGAATTTCAACTCTTGACTAAACTAGTTGCTTAGGATAATATGAACAAATGCATACCAAGGATTTAGTTTGCCTTCAAGGCATGGGGTTAAACATCATCTTGCTGCATATCAGTGTTCTCTCTTAAATGGGAAAGGAGATTTTTGATTTATTAGAGGCTTTCTTGTAAGAGTGATTGGAAATACAGACCTGTAGAACACCACTGGGTGTTTATTATTTATGGGAAAGGCAAGGGAAGGCAAGGGAAGGCAAGGGAAGGCAAGGGAAGGCAAGGGAAGAGAAGAGAAGAGAAGAGAAGAGAAGAGAAGAGAAGAGAAGAGAAGAGAAGAGAAGAGAAGAGAAGAGAAGAGAAGAGAAGAGAAGAGAAGAGAAGAGAAGAGAAGAAAAGAAATTGATACCCTTTTAGCATTATCTTTTAACTCTTTTTCTCCTTGCGCAAAAAAATGACTGTGGGGAGTGAGAAAGACACTTAGAGACAACAGGGGAAGGGATGTGGTACATCCTGCACCCATTAACACTGTCAATTAGCACCATTTATCTTGAAATTTGGCCAGCTTGGAACATAAAGCATGTACGGCAGGGTTTGGGCCAGACAGAAACATAGAAAATGATGGTATTTGTGGAGACACTAGCCAATGTGGGGGAGAGAGCAAAGGCACACAGTAATTCTAAAAAGAGCTGCATTTTTTGTGTGTGAAAATTTGATTATAAGATGATTCTTTCAACATAAACACAATTCTCTAAGGACTTATTAATGCTTCAGTAGCATAGTGGAAAGACACTAGTGCAGTCCGCTTTAATAGCTTTCTGGCTTGAACCCCAATACATAATGTTCTAGTAATAGTTTATGGGTGACTGCAATAAATTGGTAGCAAGTGTTTTCCATTTTTTGGCTCTTCTTATCAGATCTGCTGGTGGAACATTTTGTTCTGAGAATATTGCAAAGGCAACTGATCTGCTTTGGATGTGTGCTCAAGAGTTTTGTGTCTTTTAAAATATATGTATATATGAGCTTTTCCGTCATGTTCTGAGATGTACAGTATAAAGCTGGGGGCCAGTAAAATGTTACGGGGGATCTGAGCAGTTGGTTAAACCCAGCAGGACTCCACCTACCCTAAGTAATGTTCTGTGAGTGCTGCCAACAAGGCACAGTTTTCCTCCCCCCTGCCACTTCCCTTCCCAATACTTTAATTGTTCTGGTCTTTTCATGTAACAGTGGAAAATTTGTTCCTGTCCGTGAAGGAATAAAGATCTTTCACACAGGTTCATTTTCAACCCAAATGGCTTTTTGAAATAGAAAGAAACAGAATTTTTTACACTTTGTGGTGAGGGAAAGAGCCACTTCTGATTAGAGATGGGCCTGAAATGGTCACCTTTGATTTCTATTGGATTTGGAGCTGAACTTAACTGTAATTACAGAGTGAGATTCCATGGCCTCTATTATGCAGGAGCTGTTGCCTTGGTCTTCAATTAATTCACAGCTCCAGATCATCTCTACAGCGAGCCTAATTGAAATATCCTGCTTTCATCTCCACTCCCACAACTAGAAGATGAGTTTGGTAGCTGAACTCAGATCAGAAATGCCTAGCTGGTTTCTGTGTGTAAGACGCCAAACAAAACCCATCAGCCTGGTTGCCTCTGGATTTTAATCCTCTGGATATGACAAATAAAGTCAAAGGTGCAGAGTATTGGCCAGTAAGCAAGCATTGTCTATTATTTGGTGAGTTGTGCCACTGAACATCCAGTGCTCGTTCCTAGCTCCATTTCGTTTCTTCAAACAGCAAGCATGCTGGCTCTTTGCATAATCACCCAGCATAGTTTGTAGATGAGATTCAAAATGAAAATGGGTACATTTCTCTAAGATAACATTAAACACGTGCAAAATTAAAGGACAGCCACGTACCTCCTTCATTCCTTAAGTCTTCTGCATATACTGGAGCATTTGTTTTATATAAGGGTTATATTGCAAAGATAACGGACTTGGAGCAAAAATCAAGTCTTAAGGAATGTAAACTAAAGTCTGGAGATCTTTAAAGCACAGAGTGAATAGATGCTTGAGAAGTACTTGAAGTAACTGAATGTGGACTTTGCCCAGTTAATGTTAAAAGTATCCCAAATGACAGCAGGGTAGTCAGTTTGGTTGTCCCATCAAGCTGCAGAGAGAGATGGAGATGAACAGAAAGTACTGAAAACCTGGCCCTGAGACAATAAATGGAAGTGTGAAGTGAATGAGAGTGAGAATTGATGAAGGAAGTTAGAAACAGAGAAGTGCAAAATAAGGATTACCATGCCAGAACCATTTTTATTGTTTTTTACACTGTCATAAGCCTAATAAATGTGGATATTTCTTCTCTGATAAGTACTAACCATATTATAAAAGCACGTTATGGACTTACTGGAGGAGAAGAGCATCTTAATGAAAGGATAGTCAAGGTGGACTCTGGCCACAGTGATTCAGTGCTAGTTTTAGGCAGATCCCATCCTGTGGGTCTGGTCTGCTTTCACTGTCCATTGTGAACAGTGAAAAGGGACCTTTTTTTCTTGTTGTTTACTTATTTAACTGAGCAAGTAAGATTATCAACGACTTGGGGGCAGTGCTCTAATGCAGCTTGATTTTCTTATTTTCCAAGGAAAAGAAAAAAACAACCCATTTTCAGATACTGTTCTAGGAATCTGTTGCATATATTGCATTTGTGGAAGAGCCGCAGTTTTCTGTCTTTCATCCTGCATAACGGAGAAGAGGCTTCAGGCAGTGCTGCTAACAATGCACTAGGCTTTCTGTTTCTCTCTGCAAACAGAAATATATCCCATTTCCTGTTAGGGATTCTGGGCAGCGTCGTCCAATAGGTAATTTCCTGTAGTAAACATTACAATAATTAGAGTAACCGTTCCAGAGCACTGAACTTTCAGTGTCTTTTATTATTGCATCGCAGAAAGCATACAAGAAGCAACCCCAGTCAGATGCAGCTATTGTTGTTCATTTCAATTGTGTTAAGGCAAATATACAATGTGAAGAATGTAGAAACTAGACAGTCACCTATTTGTAACCATTTACATCATTAACATGCCCTTAAAATACATGTGCAAGAACAAACGTGCAACTCAATACAGAAGTTGAAGAGGTTAATCCAGCAAGAATAGTTAAAACCCATTTCCTTAAAAAACAATAAAAAAAAAAATAAAAAACCCCACAAACTTGTGCTTCTCTTCTTTATGAAGTAGTTAATTTATTTATATTTATTAGGGAGCAGGTTTTTAGATGAGTTTAGGAAAATACATTACAGACGATCAGTAAGGTCTAATGCAATAGACAATATTAAAATCAGCATAATATTTAAATTAACAAAATTCAGAAATGTGGTGATGTTGAGAATGCCCTGCAAGAAGACTCAGTGAGATTTGGTTCACATTACCTGCCCTGGCTTTTAGAGGGCAATATTTTCCTCATTTTATTTTGGATAGGTCAGAAGCAGAGAATTAGAGGGAGTGTGTTCTATTTAAAAAAGAAAGTGGGAAAAGAATTTTTGAGGTATCCCTTTATGTTTAGTGTATTTCTTCATTGTATAAAGTGGTCTACTTACAGTGCTGTTATGTGTTTGGAATAAACAGTGGAGTGCTATATTTCACTGTAAGGTCTGTCTATAGAAAGTACTGGCTCTCAGATCAGCTGTTTACATTTTTTTGAAAAAGCTCCCATCTGTTACATCAAACTTGTTAATGTAGGTCTACAGGATACAATAACATTAATGCTCTAAGTATCCAAATGAAATGTCAGAGTCCAGTTGCATATACTGAATTCAAATGTGACAGTGTCCTGAAGCCACCCCTTCTACTAACAGGCCATTTAGTAATCTGTGTAAGTATCTGTAGATGTCTAAGTCTTTGAAGGTCTGTGAGGGGCCAGATGTACAAATGCAGTCACAACATCAAATCCTCACAAAAGCTTTTCCACCATGCTAGCATGACCATATAAAATTTGGCCTCATTTTTTTTTTGGCTCTGCAGCTACAGCACCGTCAAGACCTATTTAAAGTGAAAATAGGCTTGGTAAGGGAAATCTCTGAGCTTCATGCTATTCCTGGTGAAGTTAAAGGCAAAGTCATCAAATAAACAGGGTTATTCCTTACTTTCATGTATATTTTGCCATGAATTAGAAAACAAACAAACAAACATACAGACTTGGTGGGTTTTTTTTTGTTTCTTTTTTGTTGTTGTTATGGTTTGCTTTGTTTCAATTTAGTACATAACTGAGTCCTTGATATTTTTATTTCTTGTATGAGCTACTCTAATTTATTCTTATAGTGGCCATCTGACTAGAATGAAGATGTATGCCCCTGTTTTGATCCTTGTAATGATGGAGGGTGAAATGTAAGTTTGTTATATTACCTTCTTGTTTCTACTCTTTTGTATCCATGGTTTTTTAATTTACATTGCATTGTGAATGAAAACCCTTATCTTCTGCTATGTTTTTTTCCTGCCACTCAAATTTTGCATCAACACAAAAGGTTTGTTCTTCAGTTCGTGTTCAGTATTTGGTCACGTTCATTATGAGGTGCATCTAGAATACACAGATCACATAATATACATAAAATATCATTTCTGACTGCTTTTTCCTTGATATCTTATTATTAAGGGCTATTTTTTAGTGGATAGAAACCCAGTCTATGCATAAAACTGCCTTCAAATGAGCTTTGCACATCTAATCATATCTATTTTTATTCCCAAATGCTCGGTGATCAACAGTAATTTCAAGTAGAATGGTTATCAATCATATTACTCATAAACACAATGCAACTGGCTAAATAGGACCAAACAGAGGGTTAATAGTCCAACAATAATTAAAATAATCCTCTTCAATTCAGTAATAACTTTGGCCACCTGCCTTCATCCAACCCCCAACACCACCCTCAGTACTCCTTAAAAAAATATTCACATTACAGACAATCTTGTGTAACAGATTAACATAACATATCTGGAACATTACTCAGATTTTTGGGCAGTGGCAGTCTGAACATGTTCATAAGTTAAGCTTTTTTTTCTCAGACAGCATCCTGCTGTTAACTCTTGACTTTTTAAATTGGTGGGGCTCTGTGTAACTGGAAAGCTCTGCTTGTGTATGTGTTGGAGGGAGTCTGCTGAGCAGCAATCCCACATGTTACAAGGGGTTTACACAGATAATATTGTAAGGACTGAAATTTTACCGTCACTTTCAGATTTGAATGGCTGTGATACCCATTTGATGTATGATTTAGTCATGATAGTGGGTGACACAAATCTGGATGCACAGTTGGATGTGTGAGGTAAACTTCAAAAACGGAGGATTTTTTCATTGAAAAAGATGTAATGTCACTGGTTCAGAGTTAGGAAGCCTTTTTTCCTTCTGTTCTTTATCTCACCCTGACTTGTTTTTCAGATAAGTTTTTCTTGCTTGTAAAGCAGGAATCATGCCAGGGAGATTTGTGATAGAAAGTGTTTGAGGCACCAGTTATTATGGTAGTATGGTATAGTCTTTGTTTATTGTCCCTTTTTCTAGGTGACCAGACCTAGACACAAAATAACTCTGTGCTATAAAGGGGATTTAACATAAAAGTCCCATTTTTTGTAACAGATTTCATCTTGCCTGTTGGTAAAATATTTGGCCTCTGTAAATAAGTGGTAAGTAAACAGTCAAGCAATTTTTGCTAGTACATATTGTAATTCCCATTTTAAAATCACCTAATAAAGATTGCCTTTTAAATAGAGCTATTTGGGTATATCAGGGGCATGTTGTACTACACACAAAAAAAAAGAAAAAAAAACTCTGTCATTTGAAAGAGACCATTTAGCCTCTGAACATATTTGCTCCACACTAGATAATAGATGTTATTCTCAGATAAATAGAACATGGTTTATATCCTTCTATTGGAAACTGTTTTGTTTTGTCTGAATATTTCACCCACTCCATCTACCTGCCCCCAAAACAACAAACGGTTCTGACTAATATGTGTTGTAAGTAAATTTTAGGAGTGTAATATAAATTATTAATTTAATAAAGTTAATATTTAAATAACTCTTTAACTATTAACAAAAGTGGAAAGTTCAGAGTTAAGGTATTCTTTTTTCTCCCTGCAAAAATAAACATTAACAAATAAGTCTAATTCCTATGCATAATGTGAGTTGGTTTGGTTTGGAAATTTCACTTATGGAAGTAGATGGATATGAAGATGTTCCTCTGGCAAAGCATTACGATTACTTTCAAGCTGTTAAAAAATTGTACAAAAGTGTTATTGACAAGTTAGTACCTGAAGTAAGAATTATTAGCATTATTAGCATATGGGCTCTTAAAAGATACTCATCACTGAGTCAGCTGAGATCTTTTCCGTTTGTTTTCTCATCGTCTTATCTGGAGAAAGAGTAGATGCCACTGAGTGTTTTTTTTTAATAGGTTTTGTTTGTTGAGCATGGCTCTTTTTGGAAAAGGCAGGTCAAATAAATAAATTGTGTGTGTATGGAAGAACGCAGTAAGATATGCAATGCAACTTTATTCCTAGGAAAGGCCATGCCACTACTTTGGCCCTGGAAGGTCCTTCTGCTCTTCAGTAAGTGAGCTGGTCAGCCACTCATTGCAGCCGTGTTTCGTGGTGCAGGAGACAGGGGTTGGAGTCCTCTCCTTAATGCCCCTCTGCCCGCTTGTCTCAGCTGTGACACGGTGAGAGCTGGTCTTCAGCTGCTGCACTGGATGTTGATTCTTCTTCATTCGTAATGGCAATACCAGTACTGTGTTGGGAACTATTAGCATATAACTTTCATTTGAAACAGAGGCTTGCTAAAACTGAGAAGCCGTGAGCCTGATAGTGGTGTCCCTAGCTGACAGCTCGATGCTAACTGCTGGGATTGTGAAAAGTACACAAGATTCAGGGTAGTTCACTACACAGCAGTGCTTTGCTTTAACGGAAGACTTCCATGCTTTTACATGCACCTAACGGGGGCTTTTTGCCAATATTCAAAGAGGAGAACTTTGAATTTGCAAAATCTGATTTTTGAGGTAGTGTAGCTTTCTCATACCCTTTAGGGCTCGGACGGTGATCGAGTGAAAGTGCTGGTGTTTTTTTCATGCAACACAATCACAATCCTGTGATTTTTTGAGAGAACTCTTTTCCCTGTTTTATTTGGCAAAACCATTGAAGTACATTACTTAGCTTTGTATGCACAGAATGGAAGCTGTTAGCCTAAGTCATTCTCTTGTTGGAGGTACTGCAGCTTTCATTCCCGTTGTCCATTTTAATGTTGGAAGAAGCATCATTTCAATTTTCTGTTAGCCAGCTTTCATTTTGGAAGAGCTATTTGAAATACTACTTCACAGTTAGCTCAGAGCTTCAAGATACTACCGTGTAGCGTAGTGCCAGATTAGAAAAATTAGAAGTGTGCAAGATGGCATAGAAAAGTCAAACATTTTTTGACCCCCAAATCTGATCTTTGGATTTACAGAGACAATGATATAAACATTTCTGTTCTTTAAAGGTTATTTCAGCCACAATCAGATTAATTTTCACTGGGATTCAGAGGTACTTCCTTCTCTGAATAGTAGGACTTCTGGTCAAAGTCTGGTAGCAGACTTTTATCACCTTTCTTTGAAAAATCTCATTTTTATGTGAGTTTTATTTATAACCATTATTTATATCGTGTCAGCAACTTGAGCATTCTTACTGAGATTCCACTGTGGGCTAAGTGCTGCACCAGTCTTGGCTAGACCTAGCAACTTACTGCCATTTGCTCGCATTGTCAGTAAGTCAAGAAATGGTGGTCAACATTTGGGCAACCCAGAAGCAAAGAAGCAGTGAGTTCTGTTTGTCTGATTTGTCAGTACCTTAATTGGTCTAGCAGTATGCACCTAACTTTTCTCGTGTGTGCACTAGCTGATCAACACATGCAGACCTTGGCCTGCCATGGTTTTGCCTCTTAGAAAACATATCAAGGGAACTCTGAGGAGATCTACTTTGTGCTCGGGTAGGAATATATATCTCACTGATCTAAACATCAGGCACTTAGTCACAGCATCTGGGCTATCTCTATTGACAAAGGAAAAGGAGATTGACTTGGTGATTGACTTAGCTATGTAGCTGAGAAGAGAAGGAATCACGCTCTCAAGATACTCACCTCATTCCAGTGTTGGAAGAAGCAACCTAGACAACAGTGTCTTTTAGATGTCCAAGGTTAGGTGAGATAAATTTACCCTTAATCTCTCTGTTTTTTGTTTTTTCTTTGTTTGTTTGTTTGCTTTACTGCTTTCAGAGTAAGAATGATCTAGTTCTATTTGGTTTTGCTTCATTCAGAGTATAGAGTACTTTGAGATTCTTCATGCTAGAGTTATGCAAATGCAAAGTAGTATGATGTTTGGAATTGCTGAGTTAATGGGGCAGATGTAATACTGGGATTTTTGTTGTGGCTTTTATATTAATTAATAGATAGGAAGGAAGGCTTTGTTTTTAAAGCAGTGAAGTGTAACTCATGATAAAAGTTCAGCACTCTGTCACTGATTTCCTGAGTAACTTCAAGAAAGTAACTCCAATCCATGTGTCTCAATGCATATGAAAAAGTAGTTCCTGCACTTCCACTTTTTGCGTGTCTTGTCTGAAGAGTTCTTTCAAGTGACAGCTATCTCACAGTCTGTGTCACTGCAATGCCTAGTACATTGGTCTCACTGGAATCTCTAAACTCTACTGCGATATAAATAATTTATTACCTGAAAAACATAGCTTTTTATAATACAATATATTTCAAAAACTTTGTCTAGTCTCATTTAATGTAAGAGGACAAAAACCTGAATAATCCATTGACCTCTATTAAATGGGGAAAAAAATGGAGGTCATTTTGTGTGTGTTTGAGGAAAATATAGATAAAAGTCATATACATAGGTCATATATGTATATGTAATAAAATAATAGTATCAAATGGATCACATGCTTTGAGGGGGAGCACTTCAAGAAAAAGATTTTACTATATAAAGTATTTGTACTGAAGTGTTCATAATTTAAAAACTCTACAGCATAATAAACATAATTCTTTAACAGGAGTGAGTTGAAATGATTTTTGAATCTTATTGATTTGGGTAAGATTACAGCAAAGATTAGTTTGATCCCAAGCTATCCATTCACTTTTGCTGGTGAATCTTCAGCTGAAAGTGTACAGTCCCTTTTGAATTGTTTCCATCAGACCTTAATCTATACAAACTTTATATTTATTCTATAAAATAGGAGGCATTCTCATAATGGAGATGTCTAGCTTGCAATATAGCTCCCAACATGGTTTTAATCTGAATACTGTGTATTGATGTATCTCAGCTAAGGTTTTTACTGAATGAACTGTCCTGATGTCCTTAAAGCAGGATGAACGTTAGAACTAAAAATGTCCTACTGATCTGAATATCTCAGTCTTCATACTGATTAATCTAATAGTTATTTTTGTAATAATATTAATTTTTAATTAGACCTGTTCTTGTTACTTGGTTTTGAAGAACCAATTTTTACATATTAATCATTATAAAAAATAAATACTGCACCTGTAATGAATGATAGAAATGATAGGAAAAAATAAAGAAAAGGTTATATCAGGATTGGAGCTGTGTTGTGGGTATCATATTTAGTACTGTTGCAAGCATGTATTATAATTCCCCTTATGTTTAGACTAGAAGAACCTATTGCAGCCTGAAGGAACTGTTTTGTGCCCAGAAGTCATTGCAACATGGCAAATATTGAATTTTTAATGTCCCCTACTGAATCTAACTGAGCACATTACATTTTCACATACATTTTCAAAGATTTTTTTTTTTTTTCGTAGAGGAAATATGAACTGAAATCCTGCATTGTGAGTCATTTTAGAATGTAAGTGTTGTACATGTACTGGAATAATTTTGAAAAATTCACTAAAGTACATGAATAAAAAGAATGTGAAATAGGCCCAATTTTGTTTCGTTTTTGTTTTTCAAAATAAAAATGATTTTGAATGTCACTTGACAAAAACATCAGCTGAAGAAAGTGAGAAAAGCTTTAGAACCGATATTTTGTTTGGGATGGCAATAAAGGGTCCTTTGTAATAATACTGACAATACTTCACCAGTAGAAAAAATCCTTTTGTTGCAATCATATACTTTTGCAGAAAACAAGTCTGGTATTTGCTAAAGCCTTAACGTCTGTCTTAGCTACCAGTAATTTGAAAGTTGAGAAGGACCTAGGTGAAGCCATTCTTCATGCACTTCCAAGGTAGTAAGAATTGCATTGGGACTGCTTATGGGTCTTTTCACGTAGGCCTAATTCAGATGAAGCTGAGGAATCTTCCCTCATATGGCCCTTACAAATGCCTGTTGGCATATGTTTGATTCATTTTTTAAACAGGAGGAGAATGAAAATCAGTATACTTTTCCTCATAACTAAGAGGTAAAGATGAACAAAAACTCCTTTCCAGTGGTAATTTCTGAACGTCAGCACTCCCAAAGTAGACATCGCTATAGCTAGGTAACTGGACGCCTTACTCAGAACTGCTCTCCAGCTGTTCCAGGAAAACTTGCATCTGCTTTGGCCGAGTTATTGTCCTTTGGAACAACCTGCTGCTCATGCACAGGGCATCTTTCACTGGGGCTTCCAGCTAATGTTGTTTAAGAGCACACTGGCAAGGGGCTGCTTAATTCACATGGACGTATTGAATCTACCTGCCTAGTGAAAAAGGTCCCTAAAGTGCTCATAAACTCTAACAAAGATCCTAGTTTGTCTTTCTGGGTCTGGAAAAATATGAAAGGTTTGGGGGAGATTTCCTGAGTGCTTTGTTACAGTTGTCTCCACTGCGAGACTTCAGCAAGAAAGTCATCTTTTCCTTCAGCTGGACAGCTTCAAAGGCCTCCAGAGGAAGATTTGAGATGAAAAGTTAAAGGAGGGATGGGCTTTGTACATAGATCCCCAATTATGCCTTTTTGGTCTAGACATTATAAGCTAGCTTGTAACTCCATTATCTGTTACTTTTTGTGTTTTCTCTACATGTCTTCTGTTTATCCTTATTTTCTACAGTGTTAGGTATATTTAGAAATACATGTATTACTTATACATTTTTCTTTATGTATCAAACAGAATTTGCAAGTCATTTATGTGAGCAGTACACAGTAAACCATTTTCTCACGATGTACTAAATATTAAACATACAGCATAATGTGCTAATAAAATGTTGCTAACGTAAGTAGGCCACCTAAATTAGAGGCTAAGCCAGCTCTGTGATTAACTATCTCATCTCCTGAATTGCACCTTTGGAAGGCTTCAACACACAGAACAAAGTATAGTACATAACTATTGACAAAATTATTAAGAACTAAAACCAAGAAAAAAACAAATTATGTTGGACCATTATACAAATCAAGAGTAGATGATATAATATCTCACATTTTTACAGGTTTGTAAAAACGATGAAGGAATAGTAGTCTGTTAACACCTTCTTAAAAATTATCCTAACATTCTTGTGGAGACTTCTGCTCGTGTGTGAAAGCTTTAGAATAGATTTTTAGTGGCATGTCTCACATACGCAACTTCAGTGTATATGCATATGCCTTTATTAATCCACGGCTTCAAAAGCAATATTATGAAATTGTTTCCAAAGAAAGGCTAGTTAAGAAAAATTGTCTGAGATTCACAACCACATTTCTTCTATGATAATGATTTAGCATTTTTCTGGATGGCAGTGACTGTATGATGGCCTGAGGCTACTGAGATGGAGATAGCATTGTTCTACACTGCTGACTGCTGAAGACTTCAAAGGGTATGCACCAACTTCATCGTGTGCAGAACTGTCACTGCTTTATTATACCTCCAGGAAGGAGCTCAGAACTCCTTCATTTTCAACACGTTAACAGAAAACACTGAATCAGATCAGCACTTAGGGAGAGTGATACGTAGGAAAAAGAAGGAACGTAAAGATGGTTGGGCCTAGACCAGTTGCTTGTAAGATCATCAGGGACCGGTGGCATTGACTTTTATTTGAGGCGCAGACAGGGTTTACTTCAGCAGGGTAGCTTTACTGAGTAAAGAAAATGGGCTCGAGCCTGAGATTATTTTATCCTTCACTGTAGCACTTCTGACTGGAACCTTCAGCAGCTTCCCTCTTAA
Source organism: Anseranas semipalmata (assembly GCA_013399115.1). Lineage (NCBI taxonomy): Eukaryota > Metazoa > Chordata > Aves > Anseriformes > Anseranatidae > Anseranas > Anseranas semipalmata. The sequence continues at coordinate 364,697 of VXAA01002957.1, read as the reverse complement.
TCCAGCTCCTTTCTAGCAGATTTACAGAAACAGGAGAAGTTGCATATGCCTCACTCTCCTTTTCACTCAGCTGCAAGTCAGAAACAAGCCAGCTCATTCATTGGTGAACACGTGAATGCAGGATCTTTATACTAAAACTTTTATTTCTTTATTTAAAATTCCAGCAGGGTTCAGTGAGAGGAAGGTATTTGGGGGTTAATAAGAAGTGTGTATTCTTCAGAACAACCACACCTCCAAAAAAAAGTCCACACAGCCTTATAAAATATCCGCTTTGTGTCCTAAAATAAAGCATGTATTTCATGCTCTAAAAGTCTGAGGTTTGTAGCTGAAAAAGATTAAGTAAATAATTCAGAATTTGTTGTGTTTACCTGTTAATAATTAAGCAGGCTAGTCTGTGTACTTTTTATAGATGTTGAGCTTTATTTATTTATTTTTATATACTTGGCTTGTGTTCTGATTTTTAAATTTGAAGAAATTTCTGCCCAGTAAGAGATGAGAGAAAAGTCATCAAGGAGTTAAGTGTTGCACAGTAATCAAAATCTGTGGGGACACATAATCTCTGGAGAGAATGGAGAATTGTCATCTCTCTCTCTTCCCTTCTACTTTCCCCCAAACTGATTTCCAGTGCTTTGAAGGAATTAATTTTTAAAGATAATAATGATTTTTTGGACAAAGCAGTACCTTTGATTCTTACTTTCTGATGCCAGTGACTAGGGATAGAGGAGTCTGTCTTTGTTACGCGGTGACATTTGGTTTATCTCAGTCAAGGAAAAGTTTCGGCCTTGTTCTGTTTCAGAAATAGAACAGAAATTTGAAGGAACAAATAAACTAACAGGCACATAGTATTTCTGTTTTCTTGTAAAGTAAGTTACTTACATTTTGGTGAAAGGTGACAGCTCTGAAGTCTGAAATCTTCTTTGTCATTTCAGTAGGTACAGAGAGGCCAGCAGCAGTGTGAGTTTCTCTCAGAAATATATTTAGAATAGTTCATTGTGAGACTGCATTCTGTGGTAGCTGATAGTTCAGTCTGAGCGGATCAGTCAGGGCATCTTTGCTTTCAGTGGTAACGAACGGGGCAATAATTTCCCAGGTTGCTCTCGAATCTCAGTATCTGTTTCTTGAGAAAAAAATATGATTAGCAGCAAAATTATTCTATGTTTTCCACCCAGTAATTTTCAGTTGTTGTTTACATAGCCTAGACCTAAGCATAGATTGAAACACAGAATAAGAAGAGATCTGGGTTTGTCTTTTTTTTTTTTTTTTCTCTGCTGCCAGGCAGGGATCCACCCCACTGTTGATCATTCCCTCCCCACCTTAAGCAAAGTCATTGCCTAATTTTTTGAGTGTTTAAACTGTTCCTTTGGTCTTGGCAGAGTAAGATAACATTTGATATTTTCACTCACCTTTTCCAAGGGTGAGAGAAAGCACAGGGTAGTGAGAAAAGTCAGTTGAAATGATTGGCATTAAAAGACAAAAGCTGCTGAAATGTGAGAGTGATCTTTGGACTGTATATTAAAAATCAAAGATTTAAAAAGACTGTTTATGTGCGAATTAATAGCCTGATTTTGTTGACAGTTGAAGTCTTCATCTGTTACCATGGCATGTTTTAATTCACTGTCTGCATTGGTATTTCCTTCTGAAGAATTATACATGCTAGTTACTAGTACCTCTGGTATTAAAAATACCATTTACCTCTCATGTTCCAGGCTATATTTTCTGTTTCAGTAAAGATACAGTACATAAAGTTAAGAGGAGGTTAAGCTGGTAGATAGTGTTACAGATGCTCCCTTACTTCCCTTTCCCCATCGCATGACTTTTGCCTAAAAGGTCATTTTGTTCTTGGCCTAGACGGTTAATCCAAGTCTTCCGTGTAGATAAATATGGGCAAATAGTCCTCTTAAGTAGAATTTATAAGTGCACAGAGAACTTAAGCTGTTTTCTAAAAGATTTTATCCTGCATTAAGAATGGTGCTGTAGCACTGAGTATTGTTTCTTTAAAACCCTTTCCTGCCAAAAAGCCAATTCATATCCAGTTTGTTATCTTATACTTGCAGGTCAAGTCAGTGGTCTGTTTTTGGCAGTCTTCATGTAGAAATTCTCTAGAATCTGTCTTTATGATGGAAATTTAATGTTAGTCATTTGGTTTATTTTTTCCCCCGAGACAGACCAACCTGACTTTTGAAACAACTTAAAGAGATCTCAAGTCTAGTTCTCAGTGGACGGAAGTCCGTATCACGAAAAAGGTTACTACAGTCAGTAGTCTGTTGTTGTCTGTTGTTGTAAGTCCAATGGAAGAGGCTGAACCAGCCACAAAATCTGACTGCTCAAAATGGTCCCTCAGTTCAAGGCAGACGGGTAGTGGTGAGCCTATGGGAGTAAATTCGTTCTGCTCAAAGTACTTTCCTGAAAATGAGAGGATTTCAACCTCTAGGCTTTCTAGATAAGCCTTTTTCATAAGCATTACATTCTCACTTGAGTTTTTTTTTTTTTTTAAAGAGCATTGCTGTGATGCATTGTCCATTTTGCTAAGGACATACTTTACCCAATGTTCATGCCAGGTTGACTGAACCTCAAAAGACCAAGTGATTTACTGGTAGTCTCACAGTGAATCATTGTCTAAAATCCTTTTGGCTGCTATATTCTTAGCATTAATCAACAGTGATTCCTTTCATCCACTTGCTACTGGAGTTTAGTTTGCATGTATGATGACTGCATTTGGGAGGAATTGAACTGGAGTAATGCTAGTATAATTTATCTTATTTGAATTTTGGTCTTTGGATATAGAGTCTTAAAAAAAGAAAATCCTCACAGTTGTCATCCTATAATATTTTCTCGCCCTTGGGAAAGGTTCCATAAACTTGACAGAAATGTAAATAAAATTTACACATTCTTTACATATTCTTAAATGGAATGTATTTATCTTAGTTTCACTTAATCTGATGATAGTTCACTGAATAGGATTTTTTCATTCATAGCAAAAGTCAAAAGGCCATGCAGCTTATAAGTTATTAACATAAAGAAATGAACATGTACATATAGTTCTTTCCTGATAGCATTTGTATACTGTTGTTACTGTATAAGCAACTTGGCATAGCAGAAGAGGCACTTCTAATTTAGCACTCTTTAAATCTTCCATTTTTATATTTCTTATCTTTATGGTAGATCTTGTTTTGATTAGACATTTTAAAAAACAGCTAACTTTAGCTAATTGACTTCATCATTGAAAACACATTTTTCTAGAAAATTACTGTGATCTACCTCCAGCCTCTGTGAGGATTGTGATATGTTTTGTGTCCTTGAGGTCAGTAAGGCTGTTTTGAATCAATGCTGCAAAGTATTCACTTTTGCTTAGTATATGGGGCTTAACTTTCAAGTGGACCTGAAGTGGATTTCCTGAGTTGTGTGCATAGGTTTTCATGACGTCATATGGCTACATCAGATTTTGAGGGTATTATTTGATATAATTTGAGTCACCAATAAGCTGTTGATCCAAGTGAAACCACTGAATGTAAACACAGAGGTTGGAATTTGAAACAAAATGAATGGTCTGTAATTTTAGATATGATAAGCTCTGTTAACAGTCTTGGTCCAACAAGTGACCGTCTCAAGTGTGAGGCTTGGTGAAAAATTTTAAATCCCATATAAAAATAGTTTTTAAAAACTGTGTGGCAGAAATGCTATCACTAATTAAACTCTGGCATTCAAAAGTTTGGAAAGGATCGATTAATGATGGTGAAAATAAAGAAATGTAGCTGTTATAGTTACACATACCTTTGTATAGCACTTTCTGGAAAGAACTGTAACTGACAAAAAGATAGCTATGTATGTCGTGGGTAGTTATACAAAATTTCAAATGCTGGTAGACCAGAGAAGAGAAACTGAGACTTTTGACTTTGCAGAGCTTGAGGAGATAATGTCTAAGCACCACCACCGGTCCAACTGATCAGTGAGTTTAAAACAGAAAAGATTTTCTTTCATCTTGTGATCAGTTTTCCCATGCTTTTTCCCGCTTTTCCTCTCTTCTGATTCCCCAGTGTCACCCTCTCTTCCTGGTCTCACCCAATATACTGTGGAGATATTCAAGCCATCTCTCACTGCAGCACACAGTTTGCCAGCCAGTACAGAGTGTTTCAGTTGTTAGATGAGTTAGACATTAGGCAAACAGCACAGTTTCATACCTACTAGTATCACTTAAATCAAACATACCCTCGTGCAATACATCTAACAGCATCTAAAGGTCAAAATCTGATCCTCATTACTCAATATTTTAGGCCTTCTGTTTTGCTTTATTCATTGTCGGCACAGAACTGACAGACTATTCGAGATCGTGGTTGCGTAATGTTGGAAAGTGCTACCAGCTGCCGCCCAGCGTGTCTATTCAGGCAACAGCAGACCTTATGAAAGCTAAAGCACATGCTTCACAGCCTTAGTTCCAGCAAAATAAACCTTCTTCCCTGAAAACAGTGGAAGCCACCATCTAACAGACTAGGCTGTGCACATTCGCAACTGACCCACGTAGACTAGGGAAATTTCCTCAAATGGTGGACCTGGGGCATGGTTTGCTTGTGATGATCAGAGGTAGAAAGCACCCAGAAAACAAAGGGAAGGCTGCAGAAGTGAAAAGAAATTGTGAGTGTGTCACCAAGAAGGAAACAAGCACCTATGGTAGCAGCTGTAGTAGCCAGGAACTGGTGGGAAGTCAGGCTTGGAAATGATGAGCCAGAAGGACTGCTGTTGTTATGCCTTCTTTGACTTGAGAAAGCAATGCTTTGTGTCCTTTCTTTTCAAATGGGCAAGGTTGCTCCAAAAAGCAGTTCTTTTCTGTTAACAGATTACTTTTAGCAGGTAACAGATCACAGGTCCATTAACAGATTAACAGATAGCAAATCATCTGAGCTTTGGAGAGACAAGTCTATGGCAAATAAGTGTCGTTGAATCAGTTCTGCAGTATGACAAAGGGGTCAAAATCTCAGTGATTAAAATGGCTTTGTGGGTAGTTTTGAAAACCCCTCACCAGCGAAGGATTATAGAATACCAGTAGGCTTAGTTAGCCCATTCTTGCCATACTTGGGCTGGTTATTAGATTAGGACATGGGTTCCTAGGTGGAAGGTCAGCAGATCAGCACTTGAGAGCAATGAAAAGATCTTGCTGCTCCTGTGAGGAAGCAAGAAGCCTGGCTGAAGTGGGTTTGGGAACTGTAATCTGCGTGAACCTCTCATAACAGGAATTGGAAGTTACACCAATTAGGACCCTAAACCATATTCTGAACTGGTGGAAGTAGAGTGCCTAAGTCTAATTTCTGACTTCAAAATACTCCTTCCTCAACTGTTTGGCAGACAGTTCTGAACATTTTGTTAATTAGTGTTATATGGTTCTAAGTCTTCTTTTTAATTCTTTTTTTTTTTCTTCAAAAAGCAGCCTATAGAGAGATTTTCTGAACATTTTAGTCATTAAAGCCATTTATAGCTGACAGATGCAAAGACATTATACACAATTTTTCATTTATGAAAAATAAAAGAACCTCTTTAAACCCTTGAACTGTTAGAGTATTTACCAGTAACTTTTTCCACAAATGCATTTGAATGGCAAAAATAAGTGGTGAAATTTTGGTTGTGACACCCATTTGTTTTTATCCCTAGCAGGAATGAAACTACACTTAATGGAAAAAATAAGAGATTTTTTTTGTTGTTTTTTAAACATGAAGTCATATGAGTTGCTCCCTACTAAATTGGTGTTCAGTTGCGTAACTTTTCTCTCTGAAGTACACATATAATGTGACATGTTGGATACTAATACATTTAGCTTATTTGTTCGTCATCTATGTGCTAAATGTCAATGTGTAGGACTTTTCTTGTCTTTCCTTCAGATAGCTATATGTTTATATATATGCAGTATTCCACCCACTTCCCCCACTGAACTCCTAGTTATTTGACTGTTATGAAAACTCAAGGTGTTGTGTGTGCAAATTCCCAAACATAAGCTTTTTTTTTTTTTTTTTTTTCCAGCAGCATAAAAAAGAAGTGTTGAGAGCTGCTCTTAGCCCTTTTGGAGTCCCAAGTCAAAAGGTAAAATCAAATGCTACTTTTTCGGTTTATACAGGTGTTGATACTGTAATTTTTTGGAAATGCTATTTTCCTATCACATTTGAACTGAGATTTCCCACAGGAGAAAAGAAGGGGTATCATAAGAAGACTCAAAACATTATTAGATCTCTTTAAGAGTACCAGCATATCTGGGCCTAAATTATGCAGGTAAGTTACCACTGGTAAACTGCAATTATCTATTTTACTTAATATAAAAACATTGGCGTTAGGAGTCAGTGGGACTTTCAGTAGGGTTTAATATTGCTAAGGATTTAATGATTTTTGTCTCACTATAACTCGATAGTTTTTATGATATATAAAGTTTTTTCAAATTACAGTAAGACAAATCCTGTAGCTCTTTTCTCAGGCAAGAGTCCCTCAATGGGAGTTTTGCCTGAGTGAGAACTGAATGAGGTCTAAATAATTAGCAATTAAAATATTCAGTTATTGTGCTACTGTATATAACAAAGCACTGGAGGTATTAAAAATTGCTAATCTCCTCCTTATTAAAATGTTAACTGCTAAGCATAATACAGCTTTGCATTTTCTATCATTCATTTTTGCAGTTCATTAGTAGAGGTGAAATGTTTGTGACAAATAGTCATTTGAACTTTTAAGGGATTGACTTTGTCAAGCAGAAGTGTTTGTGGAAGCCATGGATTTTAGTCAAACACTAAATAACGTACAGAGAGTAACTTTTGATATAGCATTTGTGTGTATTTACAGAGGAAGCCAGCTGGTGAGTGTGGTGGTTTTACCCTGCTGGGCAGCTGAACTCCACCACAACCGCTCTCTCACTCCCCCTCCTCAAAGGAAGAGAGGGAGAAAAAAAACTCACAGGTTGAGATAAGGATAGTTTAATTAGAGAAGAGGAAGAAAAAAAACCAACAAATATATATATATGTACAAGCAAAGCCTGTGCGCAAGCACAGAGGAAAAGATAAAACAAGTGATTCTCCCACCAACAAGCGATGCCCGGCCACGTCCTGGGACGCAGAGCCTCAGTACCCGCAGTGGTTGATCGGAAGGACAGACGTCTTCGCAACGAGAGCCCCCCCTTCTCCTTCCCTTTCCTGGCTTTTATTGCTGAGTGTGGCATCATATGGTATGGAATATCCCTTTGGTCGGTTTAGGTCAGCTGCCCTGGTGATGTCCCCTCCCCACTTCTTGCCCACCCCCACCTACTGGCTTTGGGGGGTCTGGAGAGAGTCCTGGTGCTGTGCCAGCACTGCTCGGCAGTAGCCAAAACATTGGTGTGATACCAGCGCTGTTCTAGCTACAAGGGCTGCTGCAGGGAAAGTTAACTCTATCCCGGCCAGACCCAGTACAGTAAGCTACTCATCAGGAGGTGGAACTAGACAGTTTGGATATTCAATTTGTATACATTTTGATCATCAGCTTCTTGTAATGAACTCAAGTAAAGAAAGTATAGATTAAGGATTGTCCATGGTGTATACTGGGCAAATAATCTTCAGTGGGAGGGTTGAGAAACTAGCATGTGACTGATTCAGTAACAAGTTAAGAAGCAAAGTTGGTGACATCATTCAATTGTGCACCCAGCTCAGTTAATTAGCATGTGAGCTGTTTATTACTAAGGTAGTCGATATCAGGGCCAGAGTGTGCTCTACAAAAGAATAAAAAGAAGTAAGATATATCTCCTTTCTCCTTTGGCACAAAGCGGCTGCAGCAAGATGTGTGGAGAGAAAGAAAGGTATTTGATGAGTGAGAAAGGAATGGTGAGAGAAGGTGAAAACTGGTAGATGAAGAAGGTGAATATAATGTTACTGGAACAATTTGGTGACAGGTGAATTTTCCAAGTGAAGACAATTCCCCAAATACTGTTCTTCTCATACCCTCTCCCTGGAGTAGATTATGTTGCCTCTTATGCCTAAACATTTCTTCTAATCTTTCTGAAGAGTCACTCTAGGCCTGGGCATTTAATTGTTCCATGTAATGCTGTTGGCAATTCAGGCCATGATTCTGCAAGGATTTACACATGTATTTCACTTAGAGCATTATGAGTAATCCTGTTGAAGTAGATGAGATTAATTGCAGGACATAAAGTAAAGCATGTATATTAGTCATTGCAGTAAAAGAGGTGTAGTTTTATGTGTTTATTTGTTTGTTTATGTTGAGTGTGGGAAACTTTTTAAAGATACATAAATACATGGGATTTTCTACCAGTTTTGAGGCATTTAAAGAAGGGTAGATGGTAACAAAATAAGCTTTTCTGCTTGTTCACCAAATCCACAATTTTGTCAGGTTCTCAGCTGTAAAGTGTGAAAAAGAATAGGCTGCTATCATTTTCCTTTTTACATGCACAGTTAAAGCTCTGGCTAGAATGAGATGATCATATAATTTATTATAGAGGAATGAAGAGGACAGAAATCAAACAGGAAGACATGTGCGCTTGTGTGGACTCTTGTTTATAATTTCATCAGATTGGTACACACCTCAGACATTTTATTTAGTGATAAGATATGCAAATTGTTCTGGAGCCAGCAGCAATACTTTCACCTGAATGTCAAAACTGACAGGGATTTTTAAATCAAACCTCAACAACAACTTGTATTTTAAAGCAACTATTCCTGAGATATAACCAACTGTGGGTGAGTAAGTGCAGAATTGTTTTCATACTTCATACTTCCTTCATGCTGTTGATTTCCCTCCCTTCTCTTTTACCTCTGTGGAGGAAGAGAGTTGCAGACTTACCTGTAAGTATTGGGTGTAACTACGGGCAACAGTGCAGAGGAGCTTTATATTTATGTGGAAGCATGCACAGAGACCAGGAATGCAGATTGAAAGTGGGAAGACTTACAAAATGAGATTTACCAGAGGTGATATCTTCTGTTTTTCCAGATGCCTACATCACACCTTCCATATCTTCATTTCAACTGGTTTCCCTCTCTTTGGTTTTAGTTTTATTGCGTCTGTGCTTTTATTTAAGAATGTGATAGCAGAAGCCTGTGGATACAGTGGAAAATTTGGATGTTAGCTTTTCCTTGGGATCAAGTACCAAAATTCCTCAAAGCTGTGGATGTTAGCTGCTGGGTTTTTGTTTTTGAGTGTACATACAGTCATGGGAGAAAGGGTGCCACTGAAAATACAGCTTAGGATTTAAATGTTAGTTGTGTTTATGTTTGGAATCCTTGTTCAAGTCAAAGTCCACTGCATATGATGTGATAATGGTTCAATCCTGTGTATTTTCCACACCCTTGGTTCCTCTTCTTCCTTCTGTGAATGTCTTCACATAACTACATCCAAACTCTTCCATCTGAAGTTTTCCAAGGGCTTTTTCTTAAAACTTGTTTTCTTCTTGCTGTTTTTAATATATGTATTTATTAACCAGAAATATATCTGGGCTGAAAACATTTAACAAAGGACAACAATTTAAGTATTCCTGTTATTGCGCATGAGTATATGTGTGGATGTGTGTGAGAGAGAGAGGTGATTACAGAGATTATGAAAGATTGCTATTTGTTTTTGATTACATGCCTAGTTGCTTATGTTGTTCTGGCTCTCTGTGTTCTGTTACATCACTTGGCCATTCTGTCCTAATAAATCCTTATGTGTGATAGATGAAAATGTCTGGTCAGTTGCATAGTCGGTACCAGCCTCTTAGAGGTGAGATTTTGCTTTCCACATTTAAATAAGAGCAACATGTTTTTTTTCCTACAAGATAGGAAGAAGGATTTATATCTGTGTTCATGATTAGAGAGATATGACCTATATAATGTGTCTATACAATATAAGTCCCACAATATACGCTCAGGGAACTGAATCCCATAGGTTTCAGGGTCCCCAGAAGTACTCTTTGTGGAGAAGGACTTCTAAAATTCTCAAGGCTTGCTACTTATGCAGATTTAGGCCACTGCAGAACATTTTGTTTACAACAACTAGTTCTAGGACCTACGTTGATGTTGTGGCTACTTAACTCCTACCCACTCAAACAGAGGCACTTCAAAATAATTAAAGTAAATGAATAATCCACACACAGAGCAAAGCCTTTCAGAGGGAAAGCGAGTTTATTGAAAGAAAGAATTTGCTTTTCTTACTAAATAGTTTTTTTTCAAGGTCTTCTTAAATAAACAGCAAATGCTTTTGTAGGAAAATAAAAAATAAAAAATAAAGCTTAAAATTTGATTTTCTTTTCTGTCATGGCTGATGAAGTGAAATCATTGAAAGCTAGAAGAGATCAGGTTGAATTTGGTTTCCCGAAGCTGAAGTCCAGGCAGTAGTGTATTGCCTCACTGCAAAATGCTGACTGAGGTAACAGTGAGAGAAATACAGTGGCTGTTGTGGTATGCTTGCCTTTGATGCACTGCTTGAAAAGAATTGGAAAGATCTGAAAGAATTTTGAAGGAATTTCTGGAGCTTTCTGGGGACTGCAGGGTAAAGCACCAATGGAGGGGGAACAGCCATGGTGACTTTGATTTCTCCCTGACTGGCTAGAGGGAAACCCATGGTTTAGTCTTTCAGCTAAATGGATGCCCTTTAACCATCTGCTCCGGTATTAATACTATGGCTGCTCCTAACAACATTGATACTTGCCAGTTGCCATTAAAGTTGTTTACTTCATGCTGTATAGAAAATAATTGCCTATAGCTGATACCAATAACATTGTTAGTCTTACCAAAAACCACGCATACATATTTGATAAATGGGGATATTTGTCACATTCTTTCAACATCAAGCTTAACATAAAATCTTTGCTCTTGCAAGTTTCTTCCTTATGTGCAAAGTCCAGAAGGGGAAATTCAGCTTCTTTCTTACATTGGCATTAGATTTCCTGTTTTTTTTCTGTGCTAAGTTTGATTCCAGGCCTCCAGCAGCATTCCAGAGGGAGAGGCGACCAGCATCACAGCCTGCACTGCTGCTGCTCTACCTGCCATGAATAATAGCCCACTGGGCTAGTTAATCATTACACTCACTTTTTCCTGTTCCTTCATAGCTGATTGCTGCCCAGGGGACATGGGTTACCACAGCCTGGCTGCCAACACAAAGTTCAGTAGTGTGTGTGTGTTTATGTTTACCTGCATATATATGCACTGTGTTTTTCAGCAGTTATTGTAGTAAAACTAACAATGCAAGGTCAGTGTGTATACTTTTCTATACAAAAAGAAAAGGTGGGAGAGGTAATGTTTTATTTTGGTAAAAACATTTATAGTCCCTCTAATCAACACACCAGCAGAACAGGTTTCCTCGTTTAGAACTTTAAAAGTGGAGTTGCAGGATGTTAAAATTTTCTTTCTTCAGTGATTCATGTTCATTTGCCAGGGGCAATGATCTGACACATTCTCTCTGAAAAAGACAATGTCCCTGTCCACTGGGAGTGAGAAAAAGTATGGGCAAGAAAGAGAATGCCAGTGAAGTCTTTTGAGATTCAAAAGCATGTATTTAACCACCATGGGTCTTGCTCAGATGTATGTAGTTGTATTGGCTGCCAGGGTGGAAGCCAAGAAGAAATTTTCCTTTAAGTCATTCAGATTTTCTCCCATCTTAATGTGGGTCATCTTGTAATACCTGGAGGATGTGGCGCAGATGACACATTTTCAATGACACATGAGCATTTTTGCCACATAGAACAAAATTTGGTAATAAATTCTTTCTTCTCTTTCAGTGAGTCAGTTTGCCTTCACTGGAAAGAACAAATAGTAATTCTGCTGTCCAGATGTCAGTATTCAGGTGTCCAAACAGATTAAAATACTGATCTTTCATATTTCTGGTGTTTGTTTTGGGAAAGGTAATTTTCTTCAGTGGATAGCTCAGGACAGTGGTTTTTGTTCGTTTGTTTGTTTACTTCTGGTCAGATTTGCTCCCCCTGGTCAGATTCCTGTTCTTGTCTTTTTTAAACCTAGTAGGCACTTGGCTACCACAGTTCTCCATGCGAGTAGAACTTGGGTTAGCAAGGGTCTAATTGTAAAAGAGAGTGGTAAGTCCTCCATCTGGTGGTACAAGATTTTCTCTTCAAAATATTACAAAGTTCCATATATATATCTTCCATTTAGTACTCTGAAATCCTTTTTAATTTCCCTCTCTCCCTCCCTTCCCGTTTCCCTCCTTTTCTTTCTCACTCTGCCTCTGCCTCTGCCTCTGCCTCTGCCTCTGCCTCTCCCTCTCCCTCTCCTCCTTTGTCTCAACATCTCCCTCTTTCTCTCCTTACCCCCTCTTTCTATAAATGGACATATATTTTTTTGTTAGAGCTGATTCAAACATTTGTATGGTGACATTGTGATGAAGCCGCTGAACACCTTCCATATGCCTCATTCAAGTTTGTAAACCTTCTAGTTGAGACCAGCCTATGTTATGCAATAGTATCAATAGCAGAGCAGCATTAGCGCTTAACTCAGTGTTATTAGCAATGTCGGTCATTTAAAAGACCAAACCCCTCTTCCTCCTGTACCAGCAAATAAAATAGCAGACAATAAAATAAGAGACAGCAAGAAGTCAGCAGCAGTATGAGCTCAACCATTTGCATGGAAGCAGCAAGCACATTTTAGTGCCAAGTTGATGATACAGACCATTCTGACTCTGAAAAACAGCTTTGAGCCCACTGCAGCCATTCCCTCTGGTTGTTTTGAATCAAATCTGTATCGTTCTTATTGATATTAATCGGACTTTGGGGATTATATGAGTCCCTTTGCATTCAGAAGGTGTATCTTAAACAAGGCAGAGAGAATTTGCAAAAGTAGGCAGTCTCTTCTGAGAGGCAAGCAGCTGAAAACTTCTGCTTTTTTTTTTTTTCTGGCAAGAAATCAATTTTGAACAAAACAATAAATAATCAAGAAATGTTGCTACTTATCACTTAAGGAGTGTTTTCATTACATATAGAATCTTCCTTTATTTTTGTAATAATCTGAATTATGGTCATTTGCGGAACTTTGATCAGAAGTGTTTTCCTTCCTCTGAATGAAAATATGTTTACAATGACATTTATGAGCACATGTAAATATTCTTTATGAGACAGAATTGCCCCAAGATCTCAGTACCCATGTCTAAGAGTTCTCTTGTAACTTACGTTCTAACAGTTTGATTGGTAGGTGGTTAAAACACAATGTTCCAGTCTTGAGTGCTTGCCTGAGACATAAACATGAAGTGAGCCTTTTCAATATATGCTTTAAGTCTCCCTGAGATTCTGGAGGCTGCCAAACTGTAGTTTCCTCAGGTAAACCCCTTAACCAAGACTGGAGACTCTCATCTTTACTTCAGAGGTCATCAAGAGAGTGTGACCTCTTTGTTGAGACACTATACTGCAGCAGAGATTCTTGAATTCATTTAGAGGTGACTGAACTTCCCTAGATCTTGGAAAAAAAAAAAAAAAAGATTTTTCTGAAGCAAACGCTGGACATTTGAAAAAAAGCTTTTCTTTGGTTGTTTTGCAATTAGTTTTAAAAATCTTTATTCTCCCAAGTTTCTTCATTATAATTGGTGAATCTGAGCAGAGAGGTGTGTGGAGGCAACACTGTAATGGGAAAAGCCTAGTTATTATCCAGATTGAGCCAAGTAAGCAAGCCCACCTTTCTCCCAGGCTCTTCAGAGAAGTGTGTGGGTTTTTTTTCCAGCCAGTGTCTGGGGAAGGGAGCTGCACAGATTTTCATAATAATGCACACATCCATCTTCTCTCAGGGAGATCTACTTCTTATGGTTTGGAGATCTGTCTGTGGATTTTTGAGGAGACGGTTGCACGTGTATGTATGCTGAACATCAGTGGCCTGCGGGTAATCCTGTTGTCTCTAATTCTAGGACTTTGCTTTAGTAAAACAGGTTCAGTTACCCGAGCTTTGTTTATGGCACTAACTGAAAGGCAGCAGCAGGTGAGAAGTAATTTGAATATGCCTTTCCTGGTATTGGCCACTTGTTAAGTAATGTTTGCATTCCCCAGTTAAAATTTTTCATAATATATGCTTGAAATCATGAGTTCTTCAAATTTTCTAGATCCTTAGAATCATTCTGCAGTTTTTCAACACATTAAATTAAGCTAGCTGCTGGATTTTATATTCAAACAGTAAAGTGACCCTTCCTGCTTCTGCTCCTTTTTTGGATACAAATCCTTCTCAGTTCTCTGAAAAAATATATGTGCATGTAAATAATTTTCATCTCGTAATGGAGTCCATGTTTATCTGAATATTGATGTCTTAAATGGCAAAGAGAAGAATATACTGTCACTTTGAAAGCAGCTGTCTACTTTTTCGTTATATAGTTGTTAGTTTTACATCATAGACTTGTTTTTAAATGTTTAGATCACATTTTTCTGGAACGCAGTATTGAGAAGGAAAGACCTCAGTTACAAAATCTCACTTCTCTTTTAGAATCCTTTTCCATAACATCTAGTAATATAGGTGCTAGGGTTATAGTTTGGCCCAGTGTAGAAATAATACACTTAAGCCTTAAGAAAGAGATTTGAGCTTAGATTTCGAAACTTGTAAAGTCAAAGCATGTCGATCTGGATTTAGCTTCCAGAATTAGAGTTTAGCCTTTAGATAAAATCTTACTTTTGTAACTAATACTTTGACATACAAATAATTGGGTGTTTTTTAAAAACAAAAGCCATGATTTAGCTGAAGGTTTTCCCCCCTTTTTAAACAATTTTCTAACCAAAGATTTTTTCTTGAAGTCTTGCCAATGGCAAAAATAAGTAGAGAACATGTGGACTCATGCAGAGTGCTCACTAGGCCAAAAAAGAAAACGGAAAAAAAACAAACCCCTTAAGCTATGCCTAAGTAAACTTCACGTTTCTCTGATATGAACAGAATGCAAAACTTGCTTCTTACTGCCTCGGAAAAATCAAGTGAACTAACCTCTTCATTTACAGAACAATTTCTGTGTGTTCTAGTTCCATTTCTCACTGGAAATCAAACTGCTTTGTTTTTAGGCATTTCTCTTGCACATGTAGTCCCTTATGCACACACACACACACACGCACGCACACACGCGCACACACACACACAAAAAAAACCAAATCCATACATCCTAGGGAACCAAAGACTTAGGAAGGTGCATTTTTCATAGGTTATTATAAATATGTATAAAAAAATTCCCATCACATGAATTTCCCAAGGGGATAATACATGAAGTCCCAAAGGAAAATGTTATAGCAAAAAGTAATGAAGTAAACTCAAATCTAGATTATCCTTTTAGGAACTTGCAGGCTAAAGTAACAGCATTACACAGAGACTAAAAATGGAGCAGCTGGAGTCTAGCTGGGTTTGGATCTGAGGTTTTGGTTTTGACGATTTTCTAGTATAAAGTTATAAGATGATATTAGTGTAGTCTCCAGTTGTTTCTAGAAACTTTTTAGTTCTGGAAGTTTCCTGCTCATGAAGTATGAGTAGGACAAGAAGCCTTCATTGTTTTGTTTAACTTCCTTTAAGGTATTAATTGTTAATGCAGCTTTGGATGAACTAAATGAATGTAGTAACTCCTACAAGAAACATTGTTGCAGATGATCTCTTCAAACGAGAAACAAGTGCTTTATTTTATTTTATTTTATTTTATTTTATTTTATTTTATTTTATTTTGTTAAGAGGAGAGAGGAGAGTCTTGGGGAATGTCTGTTTTTTGTTGTTGTTGTTGTTGTTGTTGTTTTTTTCTCTAATACCCTGCCTACACTAAAATACCAGACAGTAAAACTTCCTCCTTACACAAAGCTGCCATTGTTTTAAGACTGTTCTACTACCACTGAATCTGAGTTGAAACAGGTGCCTCACTTGCTTGGCTCTCCTGGAGCAGTCTTATGCATTAAAGCACCACACATACCGTGCACAGTGGCACTATTAACGGTGCAGAATGAGGCTGGGAGAAAAACTCATATAGGAGCTACACACCTAGGTGCAGTTAGTAAACAGAGACAGTTACCCTCATTAAGCATAATTAAACCTAATATTGACTGTAAACTGTTACTTACCTTAAACTTCTCTGCAGACATTGTGGGAAAGGGATTAACTTAGCAGATAGGTACACTAATTACTACCTTCTTCACATTAAAGTTACCATCAGGAAGGCCTATATTCATAAATAAAACATAGAAGGGGATGAGAGGCTGAGAAATATGTAAATTCATTTGCAGAAAAAAAGACCAAATTAAAAAAAGAAAGTTGAGTGATGCTACTGGAAGCAAAATGGCACTCTAGCTAATTACCATGAAAAGTATGATAAATCATGGACGTGTATCCTTGACTTCTGACTGATAGAGCCTGCAGAGTGCAATCTCTCATGCGTAGCTGCCTCTGACTGATTTAAACCCATACCACTATCGGGTTTGATGGAAAAGCACAAAAGTGTGTTATTTTATTTCCTTGGGTATTGTTGCTACCTTTTTCTCCTAGAAATGACTTGCAATTATTGTGAAAATACAGTCTGATTTCTTGTCTGCAGAAGAATTGTTGTTTGATGCAATTGACAAACAAAGGCTCTGAAGATGGTCTAGTTATGGTTTAATAGCTGCATTTTCAAATGCAATTGATCTGGTATATCGAGACAATTACAGAAATATAATAAAATGTCAAGGGAGGGGTTGCTTTTGCTTTGGTGTATTTATTCTCAGGGAAGAGATCTTGTGTCCCACAGGCAAGATCAAAAGTCAAAAACAATTTTATTTATGAATTTCTGTTTGTTTTCTGTAGAATTTTAAGTGAGTTGCACCACTACTGTGCTTCAGCTTTTTGATCTCTTTCCTCCCAAATTTCATAGTTTTCTGCACTTTACAATCCCTACAAAGGACTGCACACACTTATTTAGGATTATTGAGACGAGAGAAGCTTCCAGGATAAGGCCTTACTATGTGTTATCATGTCACTGCTGTTACTGCCTAATCCTGTAAACACTTTACATAATAATGATATGATTGCTGTTTGTGGGGTATTTTCTATTTTTCTTGTATATCTGTCCAGAGTAGTTTTTGCTTGAGTCATATCAGAATAAAAGTCCATTCTGCTGAGCTAATTCACAACAGAGTAATGGGAGTACAGGTTTATCCTTAGCTTCCTGAGCATTGCCTAAGCCCCACAAATAGGGGAAACTTGAATAAACCAGTGTTTTATAACCAAGGTGGAAATTTACCATCACAGTGGCATTCTTATTAAGTGGGTATTTTGACACAAAATTATTACTGGCTTCTACTGAGTATTATTCTTTTTTTTTTGATTTTTTTTTTTTTTTTTTTTTTTTTTTTTTTTTATGAAATTCCATCACTGGACACACCAGAGAAGAAATCTGATATATGTGATGCTCATAGTTTTGCTGAAAGAGGGAGTGGGACAAGTTAAGTTACTAGGTGAACATCTGCAGATACTATCTAGTGAGTACCTTGTTTTGGTTGATTTTTCTTTTTGTTTGATTCATTTCTCTTTTCAGTTTCTCTTTTCTTCTAGAAAGATTTATTTCCTGTAATATTGATGGGGTATACAGGTAGGAATGTGTAGTTTCCCGATACTGGTATTATGCTTCAAGAAACAATGCTAAGTAATTAACAGTATTTTCCTGCTCTGGTAACCCTTATTCTTCTTCTACAACTGTTTCTGTAGCCAGCTCCAGTGCATATCAATTTTACCTTTGCATACTTTTTGCAGTTTCACAGAGTTTTGACAGAATAGGTTTTGAAGAAGTGTATCAGAATTGAGTCCTAGAGCTGCACATTACTTTCAAGATCTCATGGCCAAATTCTGCAGTAACATATGTACAGATGTAAGTTGGTTATAACACATAGTTAGCAAATAAAAGAGATGCCCCCTGAGCAATAGTGCCAAATTATTACTACCTAGCAAAATCAAAGGCTAAATTAAGAGCTATTTACGAGTAAATACAAGTTTAGAGCCTAGGTTGTTCCAGCACAAAGAATATCTGCATCCCTTCTCACGTTTAGCACTACAGAACTGAAGCATGGAGCTTTCACCTGGGGTTTACTTTTGAGGAGCCATTTGTTCTGTTTGCTTCTTTGGGGAGATTCAGAACAACTCTGTAATGGGTTGTTGCTTTTTTTCCTGGTTCCCTTCCACATCTTTTCAAAGGGGGGAAAGAGGGCTCAATGGAGAGGAAAAAGAGAAACAGACTTGAGACATGAAGGTTATGAGGCTGTATAGCCTGTGTATTTCTTTTCGTCATCAAGATGCCTGGCCAGATTTCCCCAGATTTACTAGCTAGCTCTGATGGGGAATCTTGGTCACATTGCATCTGTAAGAGTGGACAGTCTAAATGCTGGGCAAGGATTTCAGTATTTAGCCTGTTAGGAACATGGTTTTTATAATTAGAAATAAAAATTGGGTTTATCAGCTTCCTAGGGAAACATTCAAAAACAGTATTTTTGATAAATAATAAATATTAGGAAAGTTTCATTACATAAGAAATGGCAATACAAATGCCAGCCATGCTTTTGGGAAGGAAAGAAATTACTCTACTTTTTATGTTAGCACCCTAAAACTAAATTGGATTCATTCCTCTCTTCTGCCCATCCAGCTGGTGTCCACTGGACACTTTATGTCTACTGGACACAATAATAATTGATCCCTTTGATCTCTTGTCAAACTCATTGCCTCCAGTCCTTTTAAGAGTGCACTTGATGATTCTAGCAAAACAATTATCTAAGTAATAATATGCTTGAATCCCAGTCATCTGCAAAGCATAGGCCAAATCCTTTGAATCCATACTCAAGCAAAATTTCCACTGAAGTCAAAATTAGAAGCTTTGTCACTTTGCAGGTTTTTTGTCAGACAGAAATTCCCTACTTACATTCTTCCCCTGTGGTAAGGATGACTAAACACATTTGTGGATTGTTATAAAATTTGGATAGAGATAATCCATTAANTTTTTTTGGTGAAGGATGCATCTCATTTAAGCAATAATATTTCTTAAATAATAGTTAATTGAAATATGTCAAGGTCTCAATTTCCATTTTCATCAATATCTGAACATCTGGGTCCTAAGACCAACTTAAGACAAAATGACAGAGTGTGGACATATCTCTGCCAAGAATAATATACAGAGATTGGGGGCCAGGCTTTTTAAGATGGATGGTACTCTTCATGTGAGTTTAAGACATATCCTTAATCAACTGGTTTAATTTTATTTGAATTAAGCAGAATGTGTCTCTTTAAAATTCTCTTACATTTTCTAGTGGATATGTAATAGGTTTCAAACCTTTTTGTCGTGTGGATCATATCTGCCACATTAAGATATGCTCATCTCTGAGAGAAAGTCCATAATTTCTTTTCTTCATCCAGAGTTGTTCCCTGTGGAATGCTCTCTGGAATGATAGTAATAGAGCTTCCATCATTTTCCTTCATTTGTAATATCAGAACCTAATAGCAAATGTGCTAGGCTGCTAAGGCATTTTATCACAGAGGGATTTTTTAAAAAGAATCTGAGCATGCTCCACCAGTATCCTGGCATCTT
This sequence comes from Anseranas semipalmata, assembly GCA_013399115.1. NCBI lineage: Eukaryota > Metazoa > Chordata > Aves > Anseriformes > Anseranatidae > Anseranas > Anseranas semipalmata. The sequence continues at coordinate 345,227 of VXAA01002957.1, read as the reverse complement.
CCTGGTATGTAAACAGACAGCTTGAGGGAAATTCAGCTGTCACATGACTCCTTACGAGAAGTAAGTTGCAAATTTTGCTCCTCTGTGGGTCAATTCAGCAGTCTTCTGATAAAAATTCCTTGCTGAGCTGGGGCCTGAGAGAGAAGAGAGGCTGTTGCTGCTTTTTCCATTACTAGCAAGAGAAAAAATAATTCCTTCTTGTCAGCAAACTGTTTTAATGAGAGCTAGAGGGAGGGTCAAGCTATGAGTACAGGTGGGGGAGGAGTGTAAGAGAAAGCTGGAGACTACCATTTTGGTATGGATGAGGAACTTGCAGAAACACCTCCAAAACAGAACAGGTTTTCGTTGTTAATATAAGTGATTCAGTTACTTGTCTTTTGGCATATTAAATACTACTACGTATTGAGCAGAGAGACTTGCAGTCAATCCTTTGAAAGCTTTAAGAAATCAGTGTGTCCATTGCTTCTCCTGTTTCCTATTTGTCGCCTTACATTTTCCTGTTTACTCTTATCCTTCCCCCATATGTTGTCTTCTCTAATGTTTCCTTCTCTCACCATTTTTCTTCTTTCTTTGTTTCCTGTTTCTCAGTAGCTCTGCTCTTTTATGGCTAAATTCCTGAATTTCTTGGTTCGTCCTTACACTTGCAAAACTCCTTTTGAGGTCAGGCAAGACAAGTGCTTATCTTCCTGTGTTTTGGCCTTGGCTTGTTAGCAGGTAGTTACATTATATCCATAGCAAACTATTTGTATTCTGGGACACATACACTTCAGCCAACATAAGGCCATTTAGTTTACGTTTACTTCTAGATGAGTCCACTTACTTCCAGTCCTCCTTTTGGAAGCTTGTTAGGCATGTGCATGCTGCTGTAACATGCAAATTCTAATAAGTAAATGGAGAATAAGTATTTTTTGTCTAACAGGTTACTACATTTATTTTAGCCATTTAAAGGCAAAGATGGGAATGCGCTTGTTTAATGTTCAGTAAGATCTCAGTGTTGAGTGTCCAGGGGGTATGAAGTGCTTAAAACAAAAAACTTGGGAGCCGAGGAGATAATTATATATGAGAGGAAATACTGGAAGGGCAGGGAATACAAATGCAGGCAGGCCAAGATAGATTCAGTGCCACAGAACAGTTGCCCATTTACACCTCCCTCAAACACACAGACAGTAACCTCAATAACCTACTTGAGTTAATGAACATTTTGACACATCTGAAAGATTTATGCAAGTGATCATTACTTTTACCAGATGTCTGAATGTCTGAGCCCACCGTTGTTCTTTAAAGCCCCAACCTACACCCTTTTGTGTTGGGTAGAAAGTAGGAAATGGCATGTCATTGGTGAAAAGGGGTTTTATTTGGGTGCTAGGATTTTCCTGTTAAGGTTATTTCCTTCTGCAGTGAAATGAAGCATATGGGGTTTTTATACAAAAAGTATAAACTATGAGTGTCAGGCTATTGTAAGAGGAGTCAAATCCAATGCGCAGTTGTCCATAATGAGTCCTGCACCCCGTTTCTCCCTTTGCTGAAACAAACAAACAAAATGACTACCCTCTCTATCGGAAGATTGTAAAGTAGAGAATATCAGTGTCTGAAACAAGGTTCTCAGTGTGGTGTCAGAAATCCAGTGCCCCTATTCCAGCTGGCTATGGAAACGTAGCTAGTTAGCTCTACAAGCCAGTGTGGCCTAGCAGGAGTAACAAACAAACAAACAAAAATGCCCACAACAAAACCCAAGCAGTAAACAAAAGCGTGAATATGGAAAGACTAAGATAACGTTCTGAATTCTGCCACCACTGTCTCTCTGGACCTTAGAAAGATGACTGCCTTCCATTTTCTGATTTCTCAGCATACCACAGTGAGAATGGTGCTACATAGCTGCCACTGTAGAACCCTTAGGAAAAGTTATGAATAAAAGTACAGGTATATTTGGTTGGACTTGATGATCCTGACTGCCTTTTCCAACCTGAATGATTCTGTTCTTCTTTGACTTTGACATGCAGGTATAACATCAAGGATTTTTCCCTTTGTGTCTCTGGCATGCTGTTACTCTGTAGTAGAATGCTTGCAGATGAATGTGTGCTTACCCTCTTTCCCCTAGCATCCACTGCTGGCAGTAGGTCTGAGGATTCTCAGTTAAATGGATTTTTGTCTGCCCCGGTGTGTGTGTTCTTCTGCATGTTAGATCATTACATTTTTGATGCAATAGCTTGTGGTGTTTTGAGGATATAACACAGCTACTATATGCCTTTGGGTTAACAAATTTTAAGTATTTGAATCTGTTAGGAAAAATGAGAAATGATGTCTCCTGAGTTTGGAAAGACTACCAGTGACTTGTGGAATTGAATAAAAATAGATACTAGTAGCTGTACAGCCACCAAACTGAGCTTGGAATGCCAAGTGACCCTTTCACGTTGTATGTGGAACGGTGACTCCAAATGAGAAGTCTTTCTATCCCTGCCATGAGGTTATGAGACATGGCTATGTAGTAATTAATACCACTTTATCATTTTTTAAACTGATACAGAAATATAGTATCAGATGCTCAGATGGCATCAGTTGGCTTAGCTCCACTGAAGGCAACAAAACGCGATGCCAATTTGTACCAGCTGAGGATCTGGCCCACAGTTAAAAGGAAAAAAGGGACAGGCTGCCAATATGGCAGGGAACATATTGAGATTTATGGTAGTGACTTAATCAGTAAAAAGTTCTGCTTGAAGTGGTTGTCTCTCTACACATTCACATTAGTCACTTGAGCTGGAGACATTTGAAGCTCCAAGCATTGCCTGTACGGGCACATTCCCACTCTTGTACCCTCTTCCACAGTCCATGCTGTGAAAGATCTGAGGGCATCCAACCTTCTTGCCTTCTTCTGGTTGGCTCTGCCTTCACAGGTCTACCACAGATTCAGGGCCATGCTTTTTTTTTTTTTTTTTTTTAAACNTTTTTTTAAACATAGTTCTCATTTGAATGACCTTATTTTTTCCCTTTTGCTTATATATTTGGTGTTGCTTTCTTAATCATACCTAAACATGGGGGAAATTTCACTCACTGGTGTTGTAAATCTTATCTAGCTGTCTTATTAGTATTAAAATATATTTATCTTGATAAGAATAAGAAAATCTAGTTTGCTGCCTTTGTATTCAAATATGTAGGTAATTTTTTACTTGGAGATAAGGTGACTAGCTAACTTAATGCTTGTAAATTTTTATCTGCTATAAATATGATAGAATAACTGATAGAACTGATGGATAGAAATTCTGTTCTCTGTATTACAAAGTTAGTGAATGAAGCAGTTATTAAAGATGATGTAGCTGTAGAATATCTCCGACTTTGTTCTCCTACAGTAATATAATTATTTTAGCAGTTGCTTTCTAATGAGTGCTGTCTCTAAATAGTGAGTAACCAGTTCTGATCTCTTGGTTTTGATCATTACTGATGTCCAGAAAAAAAAAAAAGGGGGGCCTGGCAGTTTCCACACTTGGTCCCATCTGTAATGTGACCCATTTTTGTAATATGAATTTGAGGAAAAATCTCTATTCTGCTCTGAAGCAGTTGCCCTAAAAAATGTAACTAACTGATTGATGACTTGGAATTTGACCTACAATGTGTATGTCCAGCTGCTTTTGTATTATACCCTAAAAGTACATATTTAAGCAGGACAAACTTTCAGAAGTAGAATTATTTAAATATCCAAAGCCTACAAAGTATGTTGAGTTTTAAACATGTAATGAATTTGCTCTTCTGTGCTCTAAAAGTACAGAAAAATAAACTAATCATTAAAACGTCTCCAGATGTAAAGCTCAGCTGCAGTTTTTAAGAAGTTTCAAAGGATGCTTTGAATGACAGTCAGTCTCTTACCAGGATATATTTTCCTGCACTTCAAAGTAAGAGCAAGTCTTCTGTGGCATCTGTATCATGTAGGTACCGAAAATAATGTTGGGGAGGCAGGACACAAAGTTCCTGTTTTTTTCTTTGACTTTCCTAATTATTGTATATTCCAAAGAATGCAATGATACTTTAACCGAAGGATTGTTGCCTGTGTTAGAAAAAAATACAGGGCCCAGTCCGTATCTTACTGAGGTCAGTGAAAAAGATTCCTGTTGCAAGTTGAAACTAAAAGCATGTAGTATCTTCAAATGCAGTATACTATAGGTATAATTGTAGTCGATTCACTTAAACAGTACATAGAAACACTTAAGCACAATGCAGAGTACTTACAAGAAAGGTATGACTTGTATTAACATATTGCAACAAACCTTTCAAGCAATACTTATTTCTGTATTCTCAGTATTTTTCAGATTCCAGTGCACTTTAAGAGTTTCCAAATGGAAATATATTTTCTAAAGAACCTTAGAGTTGTTATACAAAGTATCATTATCCCCATTTGATAGATGGGGAAACTGAAACACAGAACAGTTAAGTAACTTTCTCAAGGTTGTAGGATAATTCATTGCCAAGCTGGGGATAGATTGTTTCTTGACATTGAGTGTTCCCTGCACTATTCCACTGCTTCTCAGTGTTAAAAAATGCTGCAATACTTTTATGATACAATTTAAAGAAGAAGCTCAACTAGTTGTCTCATCTTTACAAGTCTCTTGAAAAAACACTTCTTTAGTTGAACATCTTCATTTGCTATCATGACCCTGTAAAAAAAATTGAGTTTTTATACACACACGAGAGGAAGTCTGAATACCGTCTTTGACTTGCCTGAGATTGCAGTCAAAAACAGAGGGCAGAATCTGGCTAAAAAATATTGAGTTGAAATTCTTATAAATGTACTTCAGCCTTCCAAATACTGTTTCTTGTATATTGGACCAGAACAGAAGGTTAGTAGGAGATGGATGTCCCTAGTTATAAATAATTGTGACAACAACTAGCAGTACAGTGCACTTGAAAGAACAGTTAAGTCTTAGTGCAAAACGAATCCTAACTACAAAAATGACAGCCTGCATGGTGCTGTGGATAGAGGGCAGCTTGTAGTGCTATTCAGAATAATAATGCTTGCTTATATCAGCTTAGAATATCCCAGAGTTTTGTAAATATCTTCTGGAAACTAATCTGATGTTTGTCATTCTGGTATTGTTTCTTAAATAATCTCAACTGGTGTAAGAAGACCTAGTTTATAAGAAATCTGAAGTCAGGTTGTAGCACCTCTGGATCAGGATATATAATCAATATTCTTTTAAAATTACAGTAGCTTTTACCTTACAGTGGAGCATTGATGGTATACTTTGTGGTCTGGCTGGCACCAGTAAAGACTATGGGTAATCCAGTTTCTTATTTTACTGAAGCCACTGCAGAAAAGGATAGATTCTTCTTTCAGACTTTTCTAATCTTAGCTGAGGTTCAGTGCCTTGATGTAATTTGAAGGAAAAAGAGGGTAACTTCACCCTGAGATTGTTGCCAAAATACCGATTCTTGGCTTGTTCCACAATTTCTAGGATCCTTGCTTAGAGTTTAAAGAGAATCTTTTGAATCACTTTTATCATTAAGCTTCATTGCACTGTGTACTTAGCTGAACATATCTACATTTTGAATGAACAGACAGTTTCTTTTGAGAGTTTCATTCTTTCTTTTTTTTTTTTTTTTAGATGGGAGATGTTTCTATTGTCATCATCTCTTTACCAGAGGGTAGTGTTTATTTGCCAAGTAATGGGATGCATTGGCTATTGTCAGTATGATTCCTATATTGTCTTGTCAATAGGCACTTCATCCTTCCACATCTTTAGAGCTGGAGGTGCATTAGGGAGAATTGAAAGCTTGTCTGTATGTGTGTCACCTGCAGATGCTATATCATCTCAGGCACAGAGAAGGAAGGATCACACCCTGCACTTAACATGGAGAAACATGAAGTAACTTGTGTTACTGTCTCAAGATCTTGGAACCAATCACATGAATAAAGCTGAAGTGGTAGTAAGTAAAATGTCTTCTTGGAACTTCATTACTGTATATGCTTTCTGAAGTCTATGGAGACAAAACAGATAAGAAACTTTACTGCCATTGATTTTTTTTTTTTCTGAAAGAATTGGTTTACCAACTCAAGAAGAAAGTAGCTTAAAAGAAACTGAGAAATCAGCCTGTGTTGAACATTTCCGTAGAATCTGTAGTCTTATACTCCTCAGTCTCTTGCCGTTACTAAAATTGCCCATTGCTTATCTGATAGAAAATAAACCTAAGTCCCAGTTCATGAACTAGGCTTTCAGTCAAGCACCTCACGCTCTTAGTGTTGAGGCACAGCTCTAAGAGTGGATAAACCACAACTCTGCCATGTTGGCTCTTTTCTGCTGGGGAATTTTTAACAGCCAAGAGATTGTTTGGGTTATTTAATGCCCTTTCCCCCACAGCCCCTATGACATTCAGGACACCATGATGATTATTCTCCATTTGAGAAGCTCTGATGGTTTGAGATGCTACATCCTTCACTACTAGGATATTCTGGTTCAAAATATAAAACAGATAACGGTGTAAGGTGAGATAGCACATGAAAGGTCATTAGACAGAGCTGCTGTTCCTGCTTGGTAGTTGTAAAAGTGTTATTGGTCCACTGAATGGCAAAAGCATTATAATGAGTAATTCCAGTTCAGGTTGAAGTGAGAACATCAAACCACTTAACCCTGGACAAGACACCTGCAGACTTTACAATGTTCAGCTAGTACCTAACCCATGGCAATACTGCCCACAATAATTACATGCTACCAACAGCTATCTTGAGAATCAGTTTAGGCAGAGAGCAGTTGCTTTGCCCTGGGAAATTTAGATTAGATGCAAAATTGAATTTTTCATAAGGCCTTGTTTTTACCTAGCTATGAATGTTTCCTTAGCACAAGTGAAAACTTTACACATTTTAGCTCAAACTGTACTCTACTAAGCCTCCCACATTTATACCCATCTTCTTGGCAGTCATCCCAAAATATGTTTGGGTTGAGGCATTACACATTACATTTGGTGAAGCTTTAGCATTCCCTGTTGCTCACATCAATCCTTATTTCTGTTTGCTCTTGTAATTTACAGTTAATGAAAATTCTAAGTTTACCTTTGTTTTTGTTGGCATCTGTACAAGAGAACCCTTTAGCCTTTTCAGCCTCCCATCCAAATGGAAAGCTGAATCCAAAAGGGAAGGTAAAGTCTATCTGAGCAGCTTTGCTTTAGACAGAAGCCCTTAGCATGCATGTCAGCATTGCAACATTTTTGAACAAACAGTAAGAGGGCCTTGCTCAAGGCTTGACCTGTGCCTGCTTTGTGAGCAGCCTTGTAAGAAGCAGATAGAAACTAGACTAGTAGTTGATGATAACATTAGAGAGCCAGATCCTAATAACCTTAATCAGTTCCTGCTCTCTTCCAATTCAGGCAACATTCTGCCTGAAATTAACAGGAGTTTGCCTGATTATCAGCATGGGAACATGGCTAATAAACCCATACAGATGACCTTAACAGAGTGTAGGCAATATTGACAAAACAAACTGTTCTGGAGTTATTGCAGTCTTTTCTAACAAGCCTATTAGGAACAATTTGCCTAATTTTGTCAGATTTTCAGGAAGTACTTTTTCTGTCTACCTATGGTACCACCTATGCATTGAGCTGTGTGCTTACAATATTAGAGTGGTAAACAGGCTGTAAACATTTGGTGCATACCTAATTTCTATACATACCCAAAATTGGATAAAAGCGTCTGTAAAGACACTTAGTTAACATACAGTTTTGAACAATAAAAATTCCTATACAGATATAGGATTATTTTTAAAGTAAGCTTTAAAATGCACCTGTCATTTATTATTGGTACTCATTATGTGTTCTGAAGCATTACCATTTACAATAAAAAAATATTTTCCAGATGAGAAATACTGACAAATTTAGGAAAAATTTTAAGCCAGAGTTTTAATGCAGTTGTGCATTTCTGAAAACAACAACAACAACAACAAAACAGATCTTCACAAAGGCAAGCCCGACCAAGCCTTCCTCTATCTGCCTATAGTGCTATGTATAAGCCATTTTTCTCGTGTTATAAAAGTGTAGCTTTAACGATAGGACCTCAAATCACGTTTTAAAACTTCATTTGCTGCTTTCTGGTTCTTCTTGTGTTGCCATTGCAGAGGCTGTGCAGTCTGACATGCTGGAGGACCAGGCATGGGAGAAAGCACTGTTTGCACCTGTTTAAAATCTCCAGTGCTTTGTGTGGTTCCTGGGCAACAGGCAGGAATCCTGAAAAGCTAGGCTGCACTTGCTCAATTGTTGCTGGCAGCTGTGACTTTGAGAGAGCACATAGCAGCTCGTTAGCAGGTTGCTTGTGTTATGTGACATGCAGTGAGCATGGCAAACTCTTAGCTGATCTCTCTTCCTTTGCTGCCTACGATCAAGGCTGGGTTGCCTGGGGTTGCAGACTTGGCCAAGGAAAGCGTTATAGAGATGTAAGGTGAGTTTGTCATTGGTAAGGGGCAGGGAGGTGAGGCAAGTAGGAGTGAATCAACGTTTTCCGATTGGAAAAGGAGAACAACAGCATAGGTTCTCTACACCACTTGCTAGTTTCCTCTAGCTGTTATTTTCTTTCAGAGTGTATTTGCAATGGTGCAACATACAAATGCAGGGGATAACATAGATTTGAGAGTGAATGTGTGTGTATGTGTGTATGCACGCGTCATATGTGCATTGCAGTGTGGAAATATAAGATGACTTCTGGGGATGATTTTAAATGTTATTACGAGCTTTAATTTCTAGGTCTTCTTTACTTTGAGGGATCGGAATCAAATCAATCTTTGCAACCTTGATCTTGGCCTATTTAGGCAGCATCTTAACAGCAGATGCAGTCAGACTGCATGTCTGACTGGCAAATTCAGACCATTTCACCTTCATACCTACTCAGTTTGTGCCTCTTGGCTCAAATTAAGCATCTGTGTGCTCTTCTAAAAGGGATTTAGTATGTTATAAATCTCTTTAAACCAACAGCAAAGCTACGGTATTGTTATGATCTTTTGAAATCTTCACCATGAGACAGGAACAGATCTGCCATTGTCATGAGACTCTATACTGGTTTAGCCCAGGAAGAGTGATCTATAGTCCAGTTTCTTCCTTATATTTGTATCAGAGATCTCTTTTCTGCAGCTCTAGAAAATCTCTTTTAGGCACACAGTGCAAATGTTGACAGTGGAAATCATTAACCTAAGATGAAGAAAAAGCAAAAGGAAATCTGCCTATGAAGCAAATTAGATACACTTGTAAAAGAAGTCCATCAAGGGCTGTTTAACACCAAGATAGGAATATAACCACTTGCGCAGGAAATCTGTATCCAGCAGTGTGCCAGCAACTGGAAAGGTTTAGTGGAGGGCAACAAGACTTCTGATTTGCCCTGCCCACAGATTCATTCTGTAAGAAACTGCCTTGACTAGTGTCAGGGACATGCTGTTGAGCCTGTGCAGCTGTCTCTATGGTCTGGAAGAAGAGGTTATTTGGACATGGTAGATTTTTAGTTGAATCATGCTCCAGATGCATGCTGTGGTGCCTGTGTATTGTTTTTGACTTCTTTAGCTGAATAAAAGAAAGTACTCGTTGTTAGGTACTGAAGGTACCTAACACATTATCACATTTACATGCGATAAAGTGAGTAGGAGCCAGAGTTTGCCGTGAACTTGTACATTCAGCACATGAGTCCCTTGATTTATTTTGTGGTCTAGAGGAGGGCCTTTTGTTTCCTCAACTAGAAAATGGGGATAATTGGGGATAATTGATGTTTGTATCTCATATTGCTATATAAAAGCAGTATATTGTAAACTTTCTTTTCGTAGTCTTCTTGTGCTTATCTGTTGTCACTTCCTTTTTGGTCTTAAACTTGGATTATACTCTATTTCATCACAGAGGGCCTTCAGAGTTCAATATCTGACATTAGTTTGGCCATCAAATAATGGAATAAACTGAGATACGTATTTAGGTCTGTGTGCATTTTTACTGTCTTTTGTCATGCAGGCTGGAAACTAGACCACACTAAAGTTGCTAGCAACTTGCAAATTGGCATCACTTTAGTCAGGATTCAGTTTTCATTTGAGGACATTTGAATACATATGGTATTATTCTTGTACTTGTGATCCCTTTGGTTGGCCTTGTTTAGTGCCCTCTTGATACCATCTCTTCACTGCAGTGGGAGAATTCCAGGCTGCTGCCTCCTCTGCAGGTACAGGGAACACAGAAATTTGAGAAATGCCTTTCAGTCCTGCACCACTGTTCTTAAAATTCACAGAAATGAGATCTGTAGGACTTCTTCTGTTAGTGTAGAACATGTTGTTAGCTGGTAATAACAACTGTGCTGCATAGCATACTCTATGGGTTGGGTATTTATGAAACACATGATAATAGGTGTTGCATTTTTATGTACTGATTCATTTTATGTAGACTGTATAACACCAAAAACACCCACTCACAAATAAAATGCAATAGAAAAATGGCATTCAATTGTTAAAGGTATGACTTAAACTCTCACAACCAAGGACAATAAAGTTGGGAAACTCATTCTGTTTTTAAATCATACTGTTGTCTCAGGTATTTGAGCTCATGTAGTCAAAAGGACAGACCCCCACTAAGAGGATTACGTGAGCTGCTATTTGTAGATACAGTAAGTTGGTTGGATATAGTAGCATCAAATTTTAGTAGAGATATGTTTGACAAGAGTCTCTTTTTAATTTCCTACTTGGGACCCCTATGGTTTAATTCATTCTGTAAATTACTCTCACCTCTTTAACATCCTCAGATGCTGACAGCCTGCAAAATAAAATGTCCCCTGTCTCATGATGGCATACTTGCTATGTTACTATAGAATACATCTGCATTCATATGCCATGCCAGATCTTTCACCATTTCTCCACGAACAGAATTGTAGCACGAAGATGTGCTTGTGCGGGAGCTTCGCTACGCAAGAACAGCATGGATTATTCGCAAATATCAGCAAGTCTCTTTTCCGTAGGCTCTCTGGTCAGAATTCAGAACTACCAAATACGCCTTGAACAAGTTAGTGTGACAGTAGGGAACTGAAGTGGCTGCAGTATCGGTTCAGGAGAACCTGAACATTTTAGTGACTTTGACTTGGATCACACCTGAACACATAGAGGGAAGAGAGAGGGAAAAAAAGTCCGTCTGTGTGGATGTGAGCATGGACAGAGCCTGTCCTTTCTCTCCAGAGTCTGCCATCTTCTTTTTGGCCTTGTTTTGCACACTGAAGCTTCCACGTGTCCAGAGAGGGGAATGCAAGGGCTCTTCAGAGGCTAGTGTTCATTCTATTCTATAGTTCAACCATCTGAGCAGGTAGTGAGTGATACCTTTTGTCATACCTGTGGTCCTTACGATTAGTCAGAGCCTAGTAAAAGTCCACTTTAGTACTTGCTAGCCATCTTTGACTCCTGCTTTTGGAGTGCCTTGTTAATACATGTCAAATGGAAGAAGATGAAGAGCAGGGGAGCCAAAGAAAGACATGTGCAAAATTATTTAATAAAGCTACAGTGGCAGATGATATATAACATATATAACAAAAGCAAGTAGAAGCTGAACTTTCTTTCTGAAGTGCAGAGCCCTTCCTTCCCAGGTTCCCAAGTAGCCAGCCTGTTTCACCACCGAACTTCCTTGTCAGCATTCCAGAGCACACACAGCACTAGATAACATTAGTATTCCACTTTTCATTGTGTGTAGTTACAGGTTGCCTATTCTGCCTAGTCACTGAGGGTTATGTCTTCGAGAGTCCATCAAACATGCCTGACTGCACTAACACTGCTTTAAAAGAAAACATAGTTCAAGCACACATTGGGGCACTGAAATTTTTCTTCTGTTACAAGCATGATACAATGATAAAGCCTGAGCTAAATTTACTGGCATTTGCTATATTAAGGTTCTCCTGCACATAGTTATCCTGTTGCTCTACGTAGAAACTTCAGAGCAAAAAGTTCTGCTTTAAAAAAACAAAACAAAACAAAAAACAGACCCTTAGAAAACAAATCTGCATGAGATGATTTTCTTGTCCCTCTACTTGTGGCTTCAGCTTTTT
>VXAA01002957.1:305981-330905 GCA_013399115.1 Anseranas semipalmata | reverse complement strand
TTTTTTTTTTTCCTCCTTTCCTCCTCCCTGTAACTCACTGCAGTGGAAGTAGTGCCAAAACCAGCATTGGTCTTGGAGCTGATAAAGCGCTCCAGGTCCATATTCCATTCCCCTTCTAGACTAGCCACCTCATTACTGGTGCCTGCACTAATGTTGGTGGTTGTGAGCAGAAACAGGTTTATGCTTCTTCTCCAACTAACTCCTTCCCCTTCAAGCCAATGAATACCCTGCCAATACAGACTCTCTTCTTCATAAGCAATGAGACTTAATCATGCTCAGGTGTGCAGAGTGTCTGTGCACTCCTTAGAAAATTGGGCAGCCCATGACTTGCTGTATCAGATGCATGCACCAAATTTATCTACTGCTTAGTCCCACAGTAACTGCTGGCACAGTGAAGGTACTGTTCATGTCTAACAGATGACCAAATAGCCCTGGGATGCGCTCTTCAATATTTCTGTTCCTTTCCTCTGGTGTAGTGTCTGTAGATTTTGGTTACTGTGTTGCTACTGCAATCTCAGTTTTCATAGGGTAAGATTTCAAAGGGGACTGTAAGTCACTTGGTTGCCTTCCTGTATCGTGTGATTTATCATAATCAAAGTTCAAATTAAACACGATGGTGCACTTGGTCAAGTACAGTAACAACACACAGTGGTGTGGTTTTCAATATCATATTGCAAGATGGCATATTGAAACATTAATTTTTCTAATATATCCCTCTACTGACTTCCCCTCACTTTGTGCATAAAGTTTATGTGCCTCTCTCTCCTTTTTTTTTTTTTTTTTCTTAACTCCCTGCAGCCCTGCCTGAGAGATAAGGGCTGTACCTGGGTTCTTAATTCCATCTCTTTTTGTCTTCCCTGTTCTCCCCACACCTCATGTCTTGCTCTTTTCTTTTGCTACTTTAGTTTCTGTTTCAAGACTTCAGTTCTGCACTTTGTCTTGAAAAGTGCTGCTCCACTGTGGGGTCCTGACAGTGAGGAAGACACCTTCCTAACACGAGTGTAATTATGAACTCTTATTTTGTTTCCTTGGCTGTAAATATACTTGAGTGGCTTCTGTATTGCAGAAAGTTCTGTATTAGCCTATTCCAGTACCTACTTCCTTTGTTTTCCCTTCATCTGTTGCGTGTTACCACTTATTCCTAGGGCTGAGGCACATGGACATGCCTGCTTTGAAAGCTGCTACTGTATGCAATTAAAAGTCTAAAGCTGTTTCTTTCTCTCCTTTTAACCTCTATCTCTTTTTTATATCAAATATAAAAAGACTATGTGATTTGCCTGTAGATACCTGTGATATAAGTCTTTCCTTCCCTGGAATATTCCATAGCTAACGTGGCAGTCTGCAGGTCCCTTTGTTTTGGTGAGCTGAGGCATTTGAAGGGTGTAGCAGCAACTTCTTTAGGGTCCGATATACACTTCCCTTTCAGTGGAAGTGAAATACCAGTTGAAATATATAGAATGAATTGTTTCCACTTTTTCAATAACTGTAGTGCAAAGAGGATGCTCCTCTTTATTTCTACAGCACGGAAGACTACTATTTTAGATGTAGTGAGATTTGCTTTCAAGTTGCTTGGTATGCTTAGGTACAAGTAATACAAGGTGGTTTATCAGAGTCTGTGGAAGTGATGCTGCTAAACATTTTTGATAGTTGTCTAACAGAGCTGCAGAAGAAGATGAAAACCAATCAATGCAGAATCACTTTGACAAATCCAGTAAGGTGATGTCGTAACTTGATTTTTCTCATGTCTTGTAGTGATCTGTAGTGTTTTGCTTGTTTGGGGGCTTGCTTTGTTTTGTTTGCACCTGTGCTCTCATTTCCCTACTCCCTTCTGGTTACTCTCGGAAAAAAATGTCTACCAATAAAAACATCCATTCATAATGATAGCACTTGCAGCTCTTTGTAGTCTGGAAGTGCTGCAACTACAAATACTACCTACTGAATAAAACGTCAGCCACCAATTCTAAGAGGGGAAGTTAGCCATTTCTTAATTTAAACCTTGGTAAGGACTGTGGTCCTCAAGTTTTAGGAATATTGCTATAAAGCATTTTTGCTATAAGCAGCTACACTTGTTGTCAATAAAATAATGGAGAATAAATATGGAGTATTTATCACTTTCAGATGTTTTGGGTGCCCAGCGTTCTTGTTGAGATCAGTAGGAATATGGAAGGGAAACTGTTCTTGAGACCACAGTGAATATAACACCCATGGATATCTAAATAAAGAGCAATAGCAAATCAGAAAGTGTTGTTTGTATGCAAAAATACTTGTCTCCACGCCCTACCCCTCCCCAATAACAAGTGAAGAGTAAGTATGCAAGTGTCTATCTTAGGATTTCTTGGTGCCTTTTGTAGCCAGCCAGAACAAGAAAGCATCTGCCACTCTTATGGTTGTCTTGAAAATATATATAGTTTTAGGTCAGTAGCTATTGCTGGCTGATATCTTATATTCCCAGAATGCTTTTTTCTTGTACTAAAGTTTACTTTAGAAATGTAGGCGCTAAATAATTATGAATTCTACACTAAGTACAAAAGGTACTAGAAAACCAGCAGGATTTATATGAAGTCTGTGTAGCAAAACTGAAGAGAAAAATGTAGAGAGTTTTTTTTTTTTTTTTTTTTCAGCCTGCTAACATATTGGCTATACAAGTTGTGAATTAAGTTGTGTTTATAGCGCTGAACCATCTTTTTTTATACCTTTAATTTTAAGGTATCAGTTTAGAGACTGTACATCCTTGGATACAGTTGACTGATCGATTTTATGTCAAATATGCTAGCTTTTTGTGCTCATGGAGTGGACCACTTTCAAAACTAAGTTATATTAGTGACTAACACAGGAATGTGACAGAAAGGACAACAAAGGAAGTTAATAAATTGATGATAAAGTGGGATTATAGAGGATTGAGCATGGATATTAGAACCATTTCAGACACACTCTTTAATCAGTACCACTCTGCTCCGATTCTGTCTAGTGGCTTTCTAGTGGCACCACCCTGAAATGTATTGTTGAGTTTTTGGAAAAAGACCACTCAAGTTTGTCGCTTATTGGCAAGCATGTCTGCATCCTTGACAGAGGCCAGGAGGTTAAATGGATGATAGAGACAAGATTCTTCTGTTAGCCATGCAGTTGATCCCTCTGGAGGAGTCTTAAAATACACTGACAAAAATATTTTGAAAACTTGCAGTACAATGTCTGACTTATGAACAAAGATTTTATTTTCTGGGCTTCTCATTCCATCACTGAACGGATAAATGTACAAAATCAAGCAATCAGTGACTGATTTAACAGTGGAGTGAATATAAAAGATACCATATCATGCTTCTAACCAACAAATAAAGCTGTGTAAGACAATCAAACTAATACCAAGTACAGAGGAGGAAATGCTAGGAAAAGGGAATCAGCTCTTAATCTCATGAAGTGTTTTTTGAGAAGAAATCCTGGCCTGGTTCTCTCAGGTCAACCAAGAATTTCTTGACAGAAGAGTGAATTGTGTTGTGCATGGCACGTAAGTCCCGGGCACTTCCCAAAGCTTCAGCAGCTTCTTCCAAAATGCTGTGCTCAACAACTGGACAGAAGGCTATGCTGAATTAAATTTTATTGTTCTGGTGTTCTCCATCCATTTGCAATGCACATAATCAGGAATTCAGCTATGTCCCAAGAAACCTGTTTAACCTAATGAGAGCAAATGGCAATGGGTGTTCCTTACTTGGGACAGCAGTGCCAACGTTTCTGCTTAATCGGGACATATTTGGCTGGTTCCAGTGCTTCAAGTGGTTTTTAAACAGGTGTTTAATGGGTGCTGAGTTCTGAACTCTGCCCTTTTAATACAGAAGTTGCCAAATAAAGATAATCAGAAATAAAAAGATCTAATGCAGGATAAATATATTTTATCTTTGTATATTTATTTAGCATAATCTTTACCTTAACTTGAATCATGGGTGGATGGGAAGGTGTTTCTTCTCATAATTGAGAAAGTCCATTAAATAGAACAACAGGATGTCTAACATGGTGTCCTAATTAAAATTACCCTGTAATTTGAACAAAACATTCATTTGTATGTAGCTAAGGTTGACCTAAAACCCATCTAAATCAGGAAAATTATTAAACACTTTTTTTCCTGCTGAAAATGAAATTTAGCATTCTGCCACCAAACACCATGATTCTGTTATTATGTAGTATTGAATAGTAAGGGTTTTCTCTTCAGTGCTTAAAAAAAAAAAATCACGTTTTGAGAAAATTTAAATATAAGTTTCTCTCCTACCCCCACCATTTGATAGTGTTCATCCATGGCTGCGTTTCTGCAGTATTTTAAAAGCAGACCCAATGTTGTTCTGTGCATGCTGTAAGGCAATCTGAAGCATTTGGTTGTGGTTAGTGCACTGGTGAACTAATAAGCAACTGAGATAGCAGCTGCTTAGCAGGACTGATTGGCTCGGGCTTGACTTTGCTGTCTCTGACTACGCGGTTTCTGACTCGGTGTGCAAGCTGGGTAATTTTGTTATCTCGGGGTGTGTGGGCCTGCATACATAATCTACACTGTATACACAACTGGATAGTTTTTTCTTGTGTGTGTAAAAATGACCTATTCATGCTCTAGCTATCATGTTTTAAAATGCTGCTGTGGCAAATTCTATTTAATGTAACTTATCAAATAAAAGCGAACGTTTGAAAGAATTTGCTAGCTTCTGAAATACTTTTTTATTTAGAAGGGAATTCTCAGCATCTTTAACTTGACAAAATTGTACAAGCTGCAACTTGTTGCTCCTCAGGTACAAGCTGGTGGAATTTTTTGTGCTGTACCTCTGTTTCTCCCCACTTTCTAGGCAGGTGGGGAAGAGGGAGGATTTTCAAAAGCATTTGAAGCTGGCTTGAATGTGCTGCTGATGGTTTCAGCTAGAACTGCCTCACCATGATTTTAGTGGAAAGAGAATTACACCATTGTTCCTTTTGATAATCCCACCCATAATGTCTAACGCAAAATGTAATGAGACAGCTATGTGCAGAAAAGTGGAAATTCATAAATGCCAGAATTTAATTAGGTACAAGAGGGGCTACTTTTCACTGAATTATTATTCTGCTTACACCAACTTTATACTTTCATATCTTTGCTTCAGTGGGATACATAACAACAAAAGAAAAGAAAGGGAAAAATCTGATGAACAATTTGCTTCACTTACTTTTAGTTCCAAGAAGAATTGTTAATGTGAAGATAAAATTTGAGGTTGGTGTTGTGGTAATATACTTTTAAACCAATCAAGAACACTCGAATAGAAAGTATTCAAATATTGGCATCATTTAAAATTCTTAGGTTCTCCTCATTGTTTTAATGACTGTCAAAGCTGATGTAGGCCCTATTGTAACTTGGAGAAAATAATTAATTTAATCAAACAATTGTGATGATGAGCTAATGATACTGTTGCAATTAAGCATTAATTACAAGTATTTGCCAAAGTATTTTATAGGTGTATGCATATACGTATGTTAATGTGTATGCATGTCTTCCAGTGAACCATTGTTTTATAGAAAGAAGTATTCAGAAATACTACAGCAAGAATATATGCCTGAGTGAGTTGTACTGTTATCAGGAAGATGTATCTTATGGGCAGCTGAAAGAAAACAAAAGTCTCCTGTTGGTAAACCAGCCAAGCTCTTGTATAGGGGTCACATAACTTGAATGTGTATAGAATTGTGTAACAACCTGTGCATCTGCTCATGATTGATAGAGTAACTGTAGTTCTCTCTAGAGTGTATATAAGGCTGCTAAAAATAATTAGTTGTGTGGATGCCATTGCTTCAGAATCACATGCTGTTATGTAACGCTACATAAGAAGGTATTATTTCATTGCTGATGAAGGAAAAAAGCCCACCAGTTCTTATGTCCGATCTGGTATTCTGCCCTTGAGGCCTGGTTGCAACTGAGGTATAAAAATTCTGACTGACCGTATTATTGAAAAGACTGGTATTGGTTGTTGAGCTGATGATCAGGTATACACACCGATTCTTTTAGTTCTCTCAGTTACTGTAATTTTCAGTGATAATGAATCATATATGTATGTTAACTGGCTAGTGAAGGTGTTCATTAGTGACTCCTCCTGAAGAAATTATGGATGATGGTGTTAGGTGATTACTTACTGCCATCGGATCTCTCTCACGTAGGGTTTAAAACGTTCCTTTTTTTCGTCGCCGTTGTTACACCTAGAGCAGGCAAGCTAAAGGAAGAGATTTGGACTGCAACGTCTTCTGTATTGACCTGAAATCCAGATTTACATCCCACAACTGCTAGGGCAGAGTGACTTCAGAAATGGTGGTGGTTAGAAAGCTTAGATTCCACTCTGGCTGGAATTAATGCTTGTGTACTGGCAAAGTAGCACAAGAGATGCTTAATATCATAACTGAAGAGATGAAAAAGAAAATTCCTGCTTTCTATTTCCAAATATATTTTCTGAAGTCCATGAAGGATTTTCAGGAGCTTCTGGATGTCCTAGTAATAGTGGTTCTTAATCGTGCGCTTTATCATTTGCCTTTGGCAAGAAAGCTTAATTCTTTCCTTTTGAATGTGGGACCTTGCCTTATTGCCTCAGGGAAGCATTACTGTAATGCATGTCACTTGAGGCTAATTCAATCTGCCACTTGGAAATTGCCCCTGGTGCAGATTGTAGCAGTGCACCATTATCTCAAGCTATTTTTCATCAAAAGCAGACTGCATCTGTTCTGCATGATCTGTATAGCCCGTCAGTTTATTTTAGGTTAGCATGTGAGGTGGTGGCATTTTCTTTTTTTACCTGTAAATTCATGATTGCTTTGGCTTCCAGCTATGTGATAGGAGCCTTTCTTCCACGTCATACCAGAGCAGCCCTAGACATCTCACAATGTAGGTCCACAGCAGCTTAAATTGATTGACACCAAGGCCTCTCTGTTGTTGTCCCTTCACTTGTACGGTCCTGCTGCCTCCTTAACTCTAACCCCAAAATGTCATGACTGGATTTTGAGCTGAGACTGGAGGTTGATTTGGCTGAAAACATATGAAAAAGAAATTTTCATTCAGCTGAAAGCCTCCTGAACCAGGCAGTTACCTGCTTCTGGCTCAAGGAAGGGATCAGGCACGTGTGTCCAGGAGAGGAAAAGAGGCAAGGGAAGGGTGGGATTGTTGCAGCCGCAATCTAAATTAGCTTAGATCGCCATGAAAAAACACCAGTAAGGTTCTGGAAATAATCAGCCAATGCTTTCAGCAATGTAAGCCGTGAGTACAGAATATGACAGTTAAAGGAACTTTGGCTTTGGAATTTATTTTCTTCACTGTTTGCTAAAACCTGTATTTTGGTATGAATTGGAAACTCTGAAGATCACACGCCTCAACCTTTATATCCTTGAAAAAGGGAAAATGATTTGAAGGCTTGATTAATTTCTTTTATGAGGTTTGGTTGCTATATGCCATTAGAAACCGAACAGGCAGGAAGCCGAGGGGGGTGTGTGTGTGGAATTTTGTAAGCAGTAGGGAATTTTCCCCCTTGAAAAATCAGCTAAAACTTCATTAACATTTCAGCCAGCTTTAAATTAAAATTTGTGTCTGCAAATAATCTATAATGTATTTTGAGTGCCAGTGAGGCACATCAGGGAAGCATCAGTACAAGCTTCCCCTATGTAGAGCTTATGACGCAGATCCTCTGTCTTCTGCCGCAGTGTTCCTGTGCCACTGGTGTGAGAATGCCCACTGCATTAACCCTTGGCCTTCTGCTGGGCCTGTAAAGCCGCTGTGGCTGGGATGAAGAGAACCAAGCAGATGATTGCTGAGTGCTAAATACCACACCTGCCTGTTAAACGAGCTAGCTTGGCCTAGCACTTGTTGCCATGAATAGTCTTGTTCC
The DNA here is from genome assembly GCA_013399115.1 of Anseranas semipalmata. Classification (NCBI taxonomy): domain Eukaryota; kingdom Metazoa; phylum Chordata; class Aves; order Anseriformes; family Anseranatidae; genus Anseranas; species Anseranas semipalmata. The sequence goes on along the minus strand of VXAA01002957.1, from coordinate 323,043 downwards.
AGTAGATTTCAATAGGTCTGCTTACACTAGAAAAGGCTACACCTGCTGTGTTTCTGTAGGACAGGCCCATATAATATGCCAGTGATTGGTTCTTCTCTTCCCCCCCACCCCTGTGCTATTGAATGTCGGTATTTTGCTTTTTCAAAAGCACGCGTTACTTGATCTGCCCCACTGAGCACAAGTCCTTGAGTACGATGCTGGGGAGAGTTGGGCAGCGATGCTAGCAGCTCTGCTACGCAGGCAGCAACAAATGGCAGACTGTTCTGCTTCACTGGGTTTTGCGCATTTGAGGGGACATAGGGATGTGCAGCATGCAGCCTGAAATCATGCTTTTCTTCCTGCAAGACTTTTATGTCACTTCCGCATGGATTAGAATTGCAGCCATTCTCTGCAATTGGTACTCTCACTGTAAAGCCTTTGGAGAAAAAGCTTTTGCTTATGTATCATCCTTTTGGTAGGGCCTGTATTGGAGCTTCTGCCAACTGTTTCTAAAGGTTTTTGCCTTTGTGAGATCTTAAAGATCTTTTTCTCCTCTTCTAGGGAACTAGAGGGCTCGATACATCCCTTGCATCCTGCATTTACTCTGACCACAGTCCCTCCCTGTTCTCACAAGTGGAGCTCAGCTCTGCTTCCCTTCTTGTTGATTCCCAGTCAGCTACATGGTAAGTTTTCATTATCTCCGTGCTTGTTGCCACAAGGTAAAATTCTGGCAGACTCCCTCTAAAATCCATTAGCACTGGGCATTGAGGGCAGACTACTTCATGCCCATCAAAGATCATTCAGTCCTGTTCCAGGCTGACAGTCAGGAAAGGAAGATGGTATTGAATTAGCATTGGAGCTGAACTTCAGTATAGATTGTTATAGGAATAAAATATGAAGTAAAATATGTGACAGAATTAAATCCATCAGTTCTAATAAAAGAAACAGAAGAAAGCAAAGAAATCTTGGACCCTTAAATCCCATTAACCAGGCCAGAGAGAGAATGTGTTAAAAGGGAGCTGCACTGTATCTTTTTTCATTGTTTGATGAAATAATCTTTTTCACCCTTTAAGTGGTGTGTTTAAAAATCCTGGTATTTCTGAAACAAAGAGAATACACAGCCACCGAGCTAGCTGGATTTTATACCTTCCTTTTCTGAGTATTGTCCTTCAGTACAATACCGAGCCATTTCTTTGTTCTCACAAGCTAGCAGTTAAATTGTATGTAAATGTATGCAAATTAGATGCTGTCTAATAAAGAGAGTCATTAGATGGAAGAAATATTTAGTTGGGGGGGAAGCAGGTGTATTTTGCAATAGAAAATGTAAAATTGCAAAAACCCCTCAAACTTTGGGTGAGGGTTTTTTGTAAAGCCATTAAAATATTTTCTAAAAGACTTCCCCTACTCTTGGTCCTTTCTTCTGTGTGTTTTTATATGTATGTATATGTATGCTCCAGTGATCTTAAAACTCACACTGGCTGTTCTATGTATATATACATATTTGAAATGACATGTAAATACTGTACTCATAAATAATGTTCAATTTCTTTAAATCATATAGCTATGAATTTACATGCATGTACTTTGTATTAGGGTGTGTTTTTGCTTACTGAGTCTATACAGGTGGAGTCCGTGTGGTAAATTTTATTTTCATGGATTGATTTATTCATCATATGCCCTGACTGTGTACCTTATGCTCACTAAATCATCTTCCTCCATTTTATCAACCCCCTCCTCAACAATTTTCAAGCATTTTTTTCCACTTTGTTCACTAAATCTCAATGCCATGTATGTTTCCATTTGTTTGCTGGAATTTTCTACCAAGTAATCCTTTTTGAAGTATGGACCTGATTCAAGCCTAAAACAGCAGTGACTTTTCTAAACATGATGAAGTTGCAGCTTGGAGCACTAAAATGCTAGGAATGTGAAGCTTTGTGTCCTCAAAAGGCTGGAGATCCCACACCTGTGGGTGGAGCACTCAGCATCCATCTAGGCTCTGAAAGACTTGAAATTGATGAACCTTATGTTCTTGCCACTTTTAAGGAGATAAAATTTAAGGCTTTAATCTTTGTGCCTTAAAATCTGTAGCTCTGATCTGTCAGCTCCTCTGTTTGAGTGGATTAGTGTACATAGATGACATGGCTCAATTATTTTGAAGTTGTTATTGTATTTTGTTTCTGATGGTCAGTTGTCGTGGCTCAGGCAGGTGAGCCAATAGCTATAATTTGGCATATTTTTTCAGTTGCAGTTTTGCAAGTCTGGAAGTCTAAAGACATATATGTATATGTGTATAAATGTATGTATATAAAAATAATGTTGTTTAAATATTTACATATACAGCCAAGGGATTGGCTTCCTTCCCAGAATTACTGGAACTACCTTCCCCAGGAACATTTGGACTTGAAAAATCTCTACAGCAACACTTTTCAGAAACTAAACAACTTGTGAAAAGAGGAACTAGCTCTGCACCCTTCGCTGTTCATATGGGTTCTTTTGCTTGGGGTGATGGAGAGGCCCATGTGTATGAGTAATACATTTCCAGTTAATTATGACAAGATGTTCTTTTATTACCCCCCTCCTTTTCCTCCCAGTTTCTCATTGGTTTATTTTATGAGAGAACATTTATGAGAGAAACTATAGCACGATGGGGAATTTTTGCCATTGTTCTAGGACAGGTCTATGCAATGTGCTGCACCTGAGATGCATGCAGTCCAGAGGCAGCAATTCCTGTCTAGGCAGCTGCAGGGCAGATGGGCTGATCACTCAGAAGGAACTTGACTCCCTGGTTGTCCCATGTCCCAGCCATACTTGCTGAGCCATCAGCAGAGAAGCTGCGATGTGCATCTGCTACACAATGGGAAGTGTAGGCAAAGTCATTGTAAGGATACAGTGGAGGGTTGGCAGTAAATATTTCAGATATTCTTGAAGGAGAAGATCTTCATTCTATTCAAATTATTCTTGAACATTCAAGGTATTCTTGAAGGAGAATACCTCAAACAGGAGATGTAAAGTGAGGATTGCTCTAATGGGAATGCAAGAAGGATCTGAGCTGTAATATGAGGATGCTAGAGAAAGATGAGGGTAATAAAGTAAGGCAAAATACAGGGTATTGTGGTAAGTGGGAGGTATGAGGCAACATTAGTAAACAGAAAATGTTGATGGTTTACCCACTCACTTGGGGCACCACTCTTCTAGGCTGTCTGGCATTGCATGTCCTAGGAGAGTTGAGTCACTAGTGATGCAAATATTTAACACTGATGTTTTCGCACAGTTTACAGTCCATAGGTATAACTTCAGCCACCTTCCAAAATCTGAAGCTTGTGTTAATCCTGAAAAACCAATTGGGGTGTTCATATGGGAGGAAGGACAGGCTAGCGTTCAAGGACAATACTTTGTCTTGCAGAAGTACATGTTCTTGAGCAGGGTACAAAACACACATGAAGACAGAACATGTTCAAATGGGGGAAGAATGATGCAGGGCTAGGGGCAGACGTCTGATTAACACCATGTTCCTCTCCAAACTTCCTGTGTTCAGGGCAGGCAGAAAATTCAGTCACTGTAATGTGGGGACATGTGTTGCTACCTTGGCCATCTTTACAGTAAGGCTAATACAGCTTTCCTACCCTCGAAATATATTGCAGAGATATGTGTTAAAAGATGTGAGGTGTCTGTATCCTGTGATAATGAATCCAAAAGCAGTAGACAGGTGTGGGAATAAGTCCAGTGGTCCATCTAGTCTGACATCTTCCTATTAAATGTCTTGAGCTGCATCAGAGAGAGGCAAAAGAAATCATAAGTTGTAATATGAAACAACCGATATTTTCATCAGTGATCTGAAAATAAATGAGAAATTTTAACTTCTATTTCTCAGGAGCTTATGCATCTTTTTTTTTAAAAAAAAAAAAAGTTTTAAGAAATAAAATATGCTGCACTAAACTAATCCTAGAGCTGACGAACAGGCAATGGGACTAGCAGCTTTTGCTATTACCTACTGCTTATTATTGTTATTATTATTATTTCTTTTTAATTATGCAAAGTGCTAATCAGTTTGATTATGCACAGTGCTAATCAGGTTAATTATGCAAAGTGCTAATCAGTTTGATTATGCACAGTGCTAATCAGGTTAATTATGCAAAGTGCTAATCAGTTGTTCTCTAAGCACACGAGGAGAGCAGAGGTGCTGGCAGTGAATGGTGGTTCTAGATGGGGGTAGTCACGGCAGTCATTCCTTATTAAAAGAGGAGTAGGTGAGATGACAGTGGTTTTTGCTTCCATTAAGAAATAAATAAAAAAAAGAGAAAGCCATGAGAGTGATAGTTCTGGTGGGGTAATGTCTTCTTTCACAGCAAGGCAGACTTTTTTTCCAAGCTGGCTCATGCTGTTGGATAATTTCTGTAGGAGTTTGAGTGCACTGATTTGGGCAAATATATTGCAGAGGGGTCTTGTAAAGGGTGGGGTACGAGTTGCCCCCCACTTGAGAAACTGAGAGATGCATAACTAGAAAAATCACAAATTAAAGGAGCTTGTTCAATCTAATGAACAGTCAACTTTTAGGCACTGGTAAGTAGAATATTGATAATGTAACATGAATGACAGTTGATCGTATGTTCGTATGGTTGAAGGCACTGAACGAGCATTCAAATTGTATTTTTTTTTTCAGTGTAATATCTTTATAAACTGTAGGAACGTAGGGTGCCTTATCAGTGGAATGTATGTTAGGCTACATTTCCTCTTCGTCTTTAGTGCTAAATTACAAATTAGGATTTTGCGTTCCTGTGAAACAGGATCTGTTCTCAATAAGCTGTGTTCTTCTGACAATTACTGGAGATTCAGTGTGTCTATTTTGCTGTGCGCAGTGTCTAATATCTAACCAGTATTCCTTATTTGATTATGTTTCAGTGTTGGTGTGGGATACATAAGCATCACTTTGTACAGTTAGTAATAGAGATGACATTCCCCAAGTAGAGAGCTACTTGCTCATAAAAGTCTTGGGTAAAGGATCTTAAGAGATTTTTGAAGTCGTTAAAACAAAAGACTAGTCCTGTATAAGGCCTACAGTGGTAGAAGGTTATTGCATCAACAGTGCAGAAGTTTTCCTTGAAAAATTAATCATTGCAGGTGGCTACTTAGAGGATGTCTTGGCAAATTTTTAAGTACATTTAAGGTGGGAAGTAAAACATCATTATAGCTTAAACCAGAGCCTGAAAATTAATAGCATTGCCTTCTTGGCATTGTGAACTACTCCACAAGACACTGGCCCTCAAAACAAGTTTACTACCAGGTTTGTGGACACAAATACTCATCTGGTTTCATAAATTTGTTCTGGTTTTAGAAAGCTGCACCAATGGTCCACTGTCAAGTTCAGTGCCTTAGAGCTGGAATAAAGGAAAATGTGATCTAAATACCCTAAGAGAAAGGGAGGTGCACCAGAATCCAGGGTCCTGAGACTGCAGGTGCTTTTCTCTCTGATCAGAATCCTCTGAAGTTAATGCAAAGCTTCCCATAAACTGACGGTGAATCAGATCACTGCTGCCCTAGGTGCTGCTACAGAAAAGCTCAGTCTGTTGTCCTCAGGTCTGAATTGGACCTGAAGTAGTGCAGTCCACAAACAATTTCCACAGAATCACTATTCTGCTTTCATCTATTGTCAGTGGCCCTGTTTCTGTTTGCTCTTTCAGTACACTCCACTCCTCCCTCATCAGCTGTTTGATGAGACAATAGGAGAGTGTGTATAGTCGACCACAGTAGGGGGAAAAAATTCTGACTTCTTCATGTGATCCCTTGGCATCACACAGCCTTGCAGGAGGCTGATGCTTGCTTTGATTGCTGTACCCACAGAAATGCAGCATTCACACACTTGGATTATTCTGTCTTTTGGAGTCTGGGCTCCAAAATTGCACAAGAATGGAATTAGTTTGAAAGGTATTGTGATGCTTTAGGTGTATTCTTTGTTATTGTCTAAAGATTTCCAAACTGGAGTTTCATCCTTAGGAAAGAAAAAAACAGAAGTTTTTGTGTTGGTATGAGTATTTCCCCTAGTCCCCTATCCCCTACCAATTTACAAGATATTGTATAGTTGGAGAACACTTGCAAAACTGATAGCATAAACCACGTTATAATATTTGTGTGGTACAAATGTAAATCTATCTGAAGCATAATGATAAAATCTTGTATTTCACTATTTCAGATGACTGGGCTTCTGATGAATCAGGGAGCTAGAAAGTCAGAAAACTTGCATTCTGTTCCGATTTGTACTGCTTTCTTTGTAACCCTGCTAAATTGTATTATCTCACTCTGCTTCAGTTTTCCTTGACAGTGAAGTATGGATAATGATACAGACCCAACATGGGGTGTGGGAGGGTTGTTGTAAGGCAAATGCATTGTTTGCAAAGTGCTTTGATATCTCTGGATTAAAGGGGTTATAGAAGTGTGATGTATTATGGGGAGTTATCTGTGTTATTAAGGAGCATCAGCAAATCTTGTGATCTTGTGTAAATTTGTGCAAGATAACACAAAAATAGTTTATGTGTATCCCTTAAAAGTGAAATAAGTGGATGGAGAAAACTCAGTTGCCTTGGTGTTAGGCTAATGGGTTAGCAACAGATGAAGAAACCCCAGTAAAGAAATCTGTGATTTAAGAAGCAGGTCTTGAGTGAACTGAGGATTCACTTGCTTGTATGATGGTGTCATTGCTGCAAAACTCCTTTTGCATCTTCTTGAGGACCTGGTGTTCAGAGGTGCATGCTAACTGCCATGCAGCTCAATAGAAGTTGAGTCTGCTCATTGGCATTCGGAGAACTGGGAGCTGGGGAAGAATTAATAACAAAAAGATCTTAAACGTTCAGCCTGACCTTTTGAAGTTACTGACCTGCATTCAGGTTACAAATACATAGCAATTTTCTCTTGAGCTGCAAAGACTCTAAATATTAAATCAGTAACTCGATCAGGCTAGCAGCCCTTCTCTCTGCTCGCTTGTGCCCAGCTGCCACGACTGGAGTAAAGGATCAAGAAAACTATCTGCACACACACCTGTCTTATGGTGACTCAAGTACTTGGAAGAAGCCCCACAGGCATAAGCTAACACAGAGTGACACTTTGCTTAAAAAGTTGTTTTGAATGTCTTCTCCATCTTATGCAATGGAGATAAATAAACACTGTGTGGTGCAGCCAGGATGAGTATTTTTGCTCCTACAAATGTTTATACATTCTCTGGTGGTTGTGTTGCTGTTTGTTGACTGTAAATTCCAGACATGGATGTTTATAATGTATACATTTGCAGGAGTGGTGCAGTTTTGAGAGTATGGTGAGGGTAGTGCTTTTTATGAACACTACCAGCTGAATAGTGGGAGGGATTTTTTCTGCTTCCAGTGTGGTGAAATAGTCTTTGTGCTCACAGTGAAAGAGAGGGCTGCTGTAGCAGGAGCTTTAGCTAAGCAGGACATTTTGTGCTCAAATGCAGGTAGATGCACAAGAAAGGCCACCTAAGATTTGTCCAGTAGGAATCAAATTAGCTTCGCTTTGCATCTGATTGATAATTAAGTCTGTTGTGCTCTCAGTTTCATCGGTGGTGATGATGTGGATGATGCATGTCTTCTCTTGGGATTGGCTGACTGAAGTTGTTACAGATGACAAAATTCCTGATGGCAGAGACCCCTCCTGCCACTCTGTTGGTTTTGATTCACAGTTTCTCTCCCTGGCCTTTAAACAAAGGTCTTCCCTTTTTCACAACTGCTATCGTCAGCATCTCAGTATCTAGGGTAGTGGGAGTGTGTAGAAGATTTTGGGAACTGATGCAGACACTTCTGTTGACCGAACTGAATGGGCATAACTTCCTGAACATTATGTCACATTGAAGAATTCAGCTTAATCAGTCACCATTTTTTCAAATTAAGTGGGATTTTCCTTGAACCCATGTTTCTGTTGTTTGTGAAGGTTAAAATTATGTTTCTGATGCTCCAAACTCTTTCAAGCCTGCCTAGTGTTTTTCCTTTTTGCTCCATCTCGTGCACATTCTCTCCATTTGTTAGAGGCTGGTTTTGCTGTCTTGCAGTTACTGTACTGCAGCAGCCTCTCCCGTTTGTTTATAAGTTTGATTGAGTTTTAACCATTTGTAGTTAATTTTATTGGCTTTAAGCATATTTTTTCAGGGAGAAGTTCTGCTATGGGTGTGCTGCTTACAGATCTGATCCTAGATAAAAGTATTTGGCTTTGCCCACAGTAAAATAGTCTAATAGCATCTTCTAAGAGTTCTTATGCCTTCATGGTTTATTTGAAATGAAGCTTTGAAAGGAAGCAATGACCTTTGTGGCAAGGAGGTTTTTTCCTTTCTTGTCAACTGTGTGTCTCGACACCCTGATAATTGCTGTTCTGTGAAAATAAGGAGGACCTACTACCATTATCAGCTGCTTAATTCTCTCTCTTGAGAAAGAGAGGTCTGTCTGGTGAGTCTGAAGGTTGCCAAACTGTTGATAACCACTGAGCACTGATACGTTGGTGTAGATTCTCTTTTTCAGTTGGCTATTTAAAAATCCAGGGAATTAAATACACCAGCTAAACAAGGTGAAATAATATTTTGCTTATCTGAAGTCAAATCTCTGAATGCTAGAATTGAGGCTGGCTGAGCAGCCTTAATTTGCCTTCCCTGTGCTTTTGCAGTTTTTAATTATATGATCACATTGTTTTCTGTGGGAACCGATCTTCTCTTAGTACACCTAATGGACCTGGTTTGAGGTTGAGTGGAGGTTCGTTAGCACAAGGCTGTTTTCTATAAGATCAATTGCCTCACTTACTGCAAATACTGGAAAATGTTTAATAAATGAGGCAGCAGAGAGCTGAAAAAGACAGGGTGATCTTATTCTTAAGATTGTGGTGACAGCGTGCATGTGCTTGGAAAAAAAAGTGCTTTATTTGAGTTGCTTATAAAATGTGACATCTATAGGTGGGCTACAAAGAAAGGAGGTATTTTTGCCTTCTCTCACCAGTTCACTGGCTCCTTTTAACCCTTCACTACTTATATCCTTTTAAAGCATTCTATTCATTCTCTGAAGGAGCAAAAAAAAAAAAAAAAAAAAAAGGGCACGACTAGTAGTAACAGCCTGCGCTGCCTTTGCCTTCTTTTTCATTTTGTTGATATACAAATGACCTTTTTTTTTTTTTTCCTTTCCATAAAATAGCAGTTCCCAGGATTTTGACTTTCAACTGGTAGGAAGTGCACTATGTTCCACATTACTCACTGAGAAAAGCGCACACAACTCTTCATGATGCTTTGACAGTTTAGTTGAAGATGCTGCTCTAAGTAGAACTGGTCTGTCTGTAGCCAGGTCCATTTTCTAAGCACTGGGAATTCAGCTGTTTTCTTGTGAATTCTTCTTTTCATATTTTATTACTATGAAGAGAATACAAAGAGTGCTTGTTTCTCTCTTTTTTTTCCTCCCTCCAGTTGACACAATCAGTATTATTTGAAGGAAAAAAAATTACACACAGAATGGGAAATAGGGTGGGAAAATGTAATAGGATCTGCAAATCTTTTCTGTCTTGTCTGAGTAAATGAGAGCTGATGAGAGATGCAGCACAATGAGGGCTAGGGAATGCTAGCTGAACTGGTATATAAAGATTGTTTCATTTTGCTTCATTTCATTTTACCGTATTGAATTTGAAAGGGAAAATTGCAGCGGACATGAAAGTTTGCTGTGGAAACACCTCAGGTTGCTGTACCCTTGACGTGAACCCGGGCAAACATGAAAAGGAACGTTAACTAAAGTGGTGTATGAATTTTGTAGGTGTGCTTCTGAAGCTACTTTTTGAAGAGTGCCCTTTCAGAAACAGCAGCCCTACCTCTAGGTTATTCTGCTGTTTCTCTTTTTAATCTCTTTTATTGTCCACTTAAGTTACCAGTTCAGTAAAGGTGTGGGTTTTTTTTTTTTGTTTTTTTTTTTTGTTTGTTTTTTGTTTTTTTGGTTTTGTTTTCATGAGCCAAAACCATGTTGATTTTCAGGTATACATTTTGCAATGTTACATGGCAACATTTTTTATTTTCAAGGAAGGCTTTCAAGAAGACTAGAAGGAGATTATTTCTTCCCCTCCTTTTGCCCCCCCAAAGGTTCATCTTGCATTTTTGACAGAACTTTGGGGAACTTGGTCCCAGGTGGGATACTATTACAGCAATGCACTCATCAGTAGACAAATTTTACCTTCAGTGTTACAAACAGTAGTGTTTTTATCCAACTGGAGTGGCTGCACATCACTTGCTGAAGGGAAAAGTTGTAGTTAAAATCATGTGTTAGTTCAATCTGAAAAGTTGTCTTTTGCATATTATTATGCTACCTTACGCATGGATAATTTTCAAAAAACAGTGAGGGTAGGAGGGTAGGATTTGAGTTTGTTTGTTTGTTTGTTTGTTTGTTTTTTTGAAGTCAAAGTCAGTTGTGGAGGTCTGAAATAATGCAGTATGAACAGCAAACATTTCTGCACGAAGTCTCCAACAGCACAGATTATAAGATTTAAGACTCCTATAGCAGCCGCTACTCTGGGAGATATCTTTGATAAAACATTTAAAGATTAAACCTTTTTCTTTCTCTAATCTGCTTTTAAATAAGTGAATTATAGTGTTCAAAAGTAAAATTCAACACCCTGGCTTCAGAGTCCAGCTGGTGTGATCCCAAGGCAGGTTCATGTTGTGAGCAGATTTAAGACTGCTCTCTTGAAAAAGGTGTGTAACTTCTGTAACTTTGAGAAAGACATGCTTGACCAGCATTTACCTGGCAAGCAGTTTGCTTTCTATGCTCATTCCCTTACCAACATCCCCAAGACTGAAGAGGATGAAGAATTGGTGGGCAAGGGAACAGAAATGAAGGGGATTGTGTTTGCTTTCCTCCAAGCAAAAGGATGGTTTAATGGCATTTGTAGTATAGTGCTTTGGCCACTCTGAAAGCAAGGGAGAGACTGTTTTCCACCCCTCAACCTCCCCAGCCATTATTAGAGAACACCTCTTCCCTCCCAATGGAGACATGGTAAGTGCAAGGGTTATCCATAGGGAAGTGAGTGTCTCTGGATGTGACTCATTCCAAAGAGCATCTCTTGAGCTCAGTGTGTAAAATCTGGGTGTTTTGGAGGTGGAAGGGTTCCTCGCTCTTTTATCTCAGAAAAAAACTCCATGGTCTCAAACAAGTAAATCTTGGGTGCCAGAAGAAAAGTGAGGAGAAAACCTCTTCTCCCTGACTCTAGCAGTGGGTATCCCGTGGAAGAGGAGGCAATGTTACCAGTATGATGAGGTGATGTAATGGCTAGACAGCAATAGGAACAGATCTGAGAACTTAAAAGCTGGCTGAAATCCAGAAAGGGTTGGTGGTTTTTCAGGGGTGGGGTGAGGAAGAATGCTGTATAGCAACCAATCTTTTACACAAATTATTTCAGTTAAAGTCTTTGTCCTGTGCAGTCTGAATAGCTATCCTAGCTCATATACGATAGTAATTCAAGGAATATTCTTTTTAGCAGAATAAACAAATTTTTGCTGCTTGACATGTGAAATGCTTGTACTAGTAAATTCCACAGACAGCTTCCCCCCCCCAATATTGTTTTGTCTGATTATACAACCTTGAAAGTTTAAAATTGACTGGTTTACTGTAAGAAGCATTAAGTAAATGCAATCTCTCTATTTTTAATAACACTAGCTCAAATATCATGTGAGATCACACTAGTCCTCCAGTGTAATTAAGTTTATAGTTTTCTTATGCACTTCAAATGCCTGCGATGTGCAGTTAATAGTATTTTTCAGACAAGTATTAGGACACCTCGGCAATGATGCCAATGTGGGCTGGTGTCTATCAGCAGTGCAGACACCACAAAGTAATGGAAATTGCAAGACACTCCGCTATAATTTGTCTAAAAATATGCATGACAGCAAAGCTTTTTTACCTGAGTTTAGAAAGTGATAAGGCTCTGAATTAGAGTGAAGCTTCATAAATGAATCGGGCATGAAACAACATTTTCAAGTTTGGCTTGAAGTCCAGTGTTTATTGAGACTGAAGTATGGCTGAATATCAGAGATCTTCTGCATCTCAGATTTTGTATCGTGACCATACCTGAAGTCTAATTTCTGCTGCATAATTTTTAACTGTAAGCTGATAGATAGCTGCATAGGGAGCTTTGGAGTAAAAGTTTGGATGAACTTTTCCTCTGCGTGTGTATGTGCTATATATATGTATGTTCTAGTTTAAAGAAATCAAGATGTTCAATACAAGGGCATTTTTTAATTATTATTTCTAAGTAAAGAAAATTATAGTAAAGGTGCCTAAGTATTCCAATGAAATAGCCTGGAATTATTGAAACAAAAAATTTAAACTGTTTTTTCCCCTAAAGTAGGTTGATTTTTATTTTTATTTTTGAAAGATGAAGGCCAAAACTTCCAGTTTTGAGGATGAAGAATGTTTGACATGGTTCCAACTGACACAATTGTTGAACACTGGAAGTTGCAATCGTATGTAGCTAGGTTTGGATGCAGAGTTGGATTTGAGCCTGCGGTGTGTGCCACAGCTCTGTAAATTGGAAGAGGATCTGATTATTCTGGTGTCTTGGAAAGTCTGGGTCTAAGTCTGCAGCATCAGGAGTCTGGGAATCTTGAGATTCAGCTTGGTTGTGTGTACAAATGTTGGAAGTGAGCCCACAGTCACCTTCTGAAACAATCACCTCTGATTTGATAGGACTTTCAGGAGTCTGTACATTCGTGGTAAAGTTCACACACGTAACCATGCTTTCTCTAGCAAGCTGAAGTATAGCTTTAGCTAAGTGTCTAAAGGCACAGTAAAGACCAATAGCTAGTGTGTGGGGCAGCTTCTCAGTGGCTGCCTTTTAAGTTCATGAGCTAACTCCTATGCAATGCTTTGCTATGCTGTGTGTTGTGGGTGCTGCAGATCTGTGTAATCTCTGGCAGGTAGCCATAAACTAGCTGTTCCCTTCCTTTCTTAAAACAGCGCATGCAAATGCTAACCGTTTGTTTTGTTCATGCAAATTTTTGCCCATGCAAATTTAGGCTGCAGGTTTCCTTCGTTACACATAAAGAGGTTGGAATGTTCTTTTAAATGGGAAATAGTAACAACGATGGTTAAGCAGCACCATCTCTTCCTGTTTTCTCCTTAATCAAACTAACATGGCGCAGACTTCAGTGAGACGGCTGCATCAGTGAGGACTGCAGGATTTGGCCCAACAGGTATTAACTCATCAATCCTATGGGGACCCTTCTTTGCCTGCTATCTGCCTTTCAGAGGGACTGCTGGGGCAGGAAGCAGAGCGGCTGGGACAGGCTATTGGAGAACCTGCTTGTGGCATCAACTGCCCATCACTGACTGGGAACTGCTAGCTGACATTTGAGAGAACATGCTTTATATGAGAAAGTGATGAGTGAATGGAAATTAAAACAAAAGGATTGAAAATAGAGCTGTAATCAGTCTAGCCCAGTATCTCAATAAACCAGGGATGTTTTTTCACAGTGAATTTGGGGCAGATATCACAGCAAGTGCCACGATGGCAGGGTCTTCCCCCTCTCCCCCCTCCCCTTCCATTAAATCTACATTTGGAAGGTGGATGGTGCTGACTCATAAATTAAATTGGAGTAATACATACAGTGTATATATATTTCTGTCACTTTGTCTCAAATTAAACACGAACCTTCTCCCCTGACAAGATGATAGAAAAGTTAATTGCTCGCCCTGGCTTTAAATTGGAATTTGAATTTGCAAAATGCTAAAGGTTTATGAGATCTAAATCATGAGGAGCTTAAATTACATTCCTGTGATAAAATATTAATAAATCAATTAAAACATAAGCCGAGTATAATATTACTTTTTTGTAGGAACCTTGAACACAATAATTCATTAGAGTGTGCAGTAACAATTATTGTATCTTTTTTAATTTTCTTTTTTATTAGTTTTTTTTTTTTGAACTGGGGAAAAGGCAACATCAGATGGGAACACACCACACAATGGTGGAATATTATCCTGATACCAAATCTAGTCATCTCCTAGTAACAATGCACATATATGCAAAAGCAACTAAGCACCCCTAACTGCACACATCGTATTGTGGTTCACATATAAGAAGATGCATTCCATAAAAGTCAGGGGCTGTTTCCCCCTTTTACAGCATGGAAAAGAAAGGCAGCAGCATGAGAAGAAAAGTGATCATACTGCTCCTGCTTTTATCTCTCTCTCTCTCTCTCTCTTTTTTTTTTTTTTTTTTTTTTTTTTTTTTTTTTTTCCTTTTTTTTTTTTTTTTTTTTTTTTTTTTTTTTTTTTTTTTTTTTTTTTTTTTTTTTTTTTTTTTTGTCTCCAGTCTCTTCCCATGCTGTTTTATTCTTGTTCTCCTTCTAGTCTCCTTTCCCTTTCTGGGTACAAGATTGGTATGTGCAGATCTTTCTGTAAAGCTGGCCTGAGTTTTGTGTTGGGGAAACCTAGGCTAGAACTGGATTTTGTTACTAGTTTTTCAGTTATGTTGTGAACAGCTCTCGCAGCTCTGATCTTTACATAACCCATTTCTGTGTACTATATAAAGAGCACTTCAGGCACAGTATGAAATTTAGTTATTATTTGAGGAAGAGGTGTTATGCTAGCTCAGCATGCATTTCTTATATGCAAACATTAATAGACGAGGAATGCAATTATTATATATACCTGCACACCTCTAGTGCCTGTCACGGTGCAGATTCCTTAGTCAAGTGCTTTTCACCTTCTGAGAAATGACTGGACTGCATGGCTGATACAGCTATGCTTGGTAAAGGGTCTAATTGCTATCATTACATTATTTGTGTTGCATTCTTGAAATGTTATTTAGTACAAATTACATGCTAGTGCCAAATTGGCAGCCCTGGGGACTGACGCATGCCGCATATATCCATAGCGTAGGTACTGTGTGCTGTGCCCACCCTGCCCTGTGCCCAGGCGTTGTTAGCGCTGAGGAAGTGACTGAGTAGCCCCCTGGTTTTGCTAGCATAGGCAAGGCTGCTGGACCGCCGTTCGGCGTGCCCTCTCCTCCCACTGTGCTGCAGCAGAGGGGTCTCCGACTGGACAGGGGGATTTCAACAGAAGCCCAGGCCGGGCCCTCCTCTCAGGGGATGAGCGGCTGGTGGAGCGAGGCCTGTAGGCGGCTGGGAAGGGGTGCGCAGCTGCCACCCCGCCTCCACCTGCTTGCGGCCTGCAGCCATCTCGCTCGCAGCGGCGCGGGGCAGCTGCCGTTGGCCAGCTGAAAGCAGTTAGGGCCGGAGTCAGCTGGGGAACACAGCGAGAGGAGATCCAGGAGCAGGTGGCCGTTTGTGCTCCTGGCCACCTGTCCAAGGAACGCTTTCTGGCGCTGCTCAGAAGCGATGGCAGGCGCTGGTTTGCCCTGGGTATGGGATCCCTGCACGACGCTCAGGGCCCTCCCTGTGGTGAGAAGACAACCGGTGGATCTGGGGATCCCCCCCTTACTGTGCTCACCCAGGGGTGCTTTGCCTTGCAATTAACCTTGACTTTCCACAGACTTCTCCATTTGCTGTCCCTCTGCTGATGAGGCCAATCAGGGTCCATTGTAGTGATGTGAAATATAACAAAACTTTGTGTTTCTAAGCAGATATACCGTGTCGCTTCTGCTAAGCTCTTCATCAATATTAAAGAATTAGTTGTTAGTTTTGGATGCATTATTTGCTTTTTAGGAAGGGGAAGTGGGGAAAGTAACTTTCCACCAGCTCTCGGAGCAGTACAACAGGCCAGTGGCGGAGATCCCCGTAGCCTGCAAGAAATGCCAAAGATGAGTCCTGCTCATGGGGAAGTAGAGAGATTCATTGAGCTTGTTTTATGCAGACTGAGGAGCAGCTATCAGATGTGATTAACTTCTTGTGGTTTCCGCAGTGAGTTGGCATTTAAATCAACAAGCTACGACTGAAGGCTTCATATCGCCAGGATGGTCTGATCTTCTTTTACTATGATTTTTATAGCAATAGGCTATTGAGGTTTCACCTGCTGGTATTCACTCACTGTTTGATAATTGCATTTACTCAACAGTTTCCATACTTTACAACTTTAGTTTTAGAGTGTGGCTGAATCTTTGTGAGCATTTCTGTAAATAATTTTAAAAAATTGGATTAGCTGGAGTTTGTGTATGTGCAGGGAGATGTTCCAGATTTTTCTTGTGTACAGGGACAGTTTTCAGCAGAAGCTAAGAAAAGTTTTAAAGCCAACTTCTTTGTCAGTGATATCTTTCTGCTGATCAGAGGGGTTACACTAGGACAGTGCTTTCTCTGTGGCATACCTTCCTCGCTGGGGAGGAAGCAGACTATATCCACGAGAGCATTGTTGCCCCCCATTTCAAACTGGAAAGTGATTTTACCACTGGGTAACGCCAGCTGCCTGAGGGGGTGAATCAATGCTTATGCATCAGCTCGTAAAATGGAGAGGAGGGGATGGACTGGTCAGTGCAGATGATGCACTATAGCTTTGAGGATTGTCCTGTCCAAAATCTTCCTGTCCAAAACCTTCCTGCCCTGCACAGAGATCACAGTTCGTTTTTTGCTTCTGCCTTGGGAAGACTTCCCTCGTTCATTCGTTCGTTCGTTCCTTCCTTCCTCCTGGACGGCAGCTATTGTCAGAGTTTCCACGTCTGCTGGGGGCACCAAGGTTCTCGCAGACTACGGTAAACATGATTTGGCTCCCAAGCGCTTGTAATCAGGCTTACTTGCGCTGAAACAGAGATTGCTCTATTGCAGTGCCAGGCCTCTAGCAATACCAACTGTTAAATAATAAACAGGCCCTGGTTGTTGGCAGCGCCTCCCGCCCCCGCCTGCCCGCAGTACCCGTTTTCTGGGTCTACCTGCCCGCCCGCCTCCTAAAGCGCAGCCCCTCACCTGTGTTTGGTGGAGGTGGAAGCGGCACGGAGACATCAGTCTATGTCTAATCTGCTTAGTTTATTATTCTCCTAGGACCTCGGGTGATATAGCAAACATGCAGTGCTTTGGCAGCACTAACAATGGCTGTGCTGTCGTACTAGATAATATTAGAGACTTTTGCCTAATGCATGGGATGTTTTTTTTTTTTTTTTTTTTTTTTTTTTTTCCCCCCCC
>VXAA01002957.1:276286-305962 GCA_013399115.1 Anseranas semipalmata | reverse complement strand
CCACGTTCTTTAAGGTCTTTTTTTTTTTTTCTTTTTTGGGGGTGTTGGGGTTGCTGGGAGGGACTAGTTGCTCCTTAAACAGCTCTGATTTTTTTTCCTGTGAGTTAAAAAATAAAGTAGCATGTTTAACTGGCTTGTTCTCCTGGTGGCAGAATGGTATTTATTGTTTTATTGCACTGAGAAGTATTACCCAACCTTTTTTTCTGTACTTTATGGTTAAAATGGGTACTGGAATGAACAGTAGGTTTTTTTGGTTTTTTTTTTTTTGTTTTGTTTTTTTGTTTGTTTGTTTTTTGTGTGTGTGAATCAAGGGACTCTGTTATGAAAGACAGTCCACCAGTAGCGAAAAAAATACTGTATCTAATAAGCCCCCATCCTTCTCTCCATTTTGGAGATTTCTGTAGTTTTCATTTGATTTCCTTGTTACTGTGTATGTAGTACACATGTGGAAAACAGTATGTCCTGTTTTATGCATAAGTGAAGTTCAAGAGCTTGGAGATAAGTTAGGAAAAATATTATGATATTGCGAAGAGGAAGAGATTATATTGCAGAGTTAAAATGTAACTGCATGAATAGATTAGAGTGTACATATTAATTTCTCTTTCGTTCTCTAAAACCTTGAGTGGAACACAAGCCAGAATTTTCACTTGGTGTGATGATGATTTTTTTTAAACCCGTATATGAAATGAATTTTAAACAACATATTCTTTTCTAATCCATACAATTAAAAAGCCCTATATTTGGAGTCAACTGAAACTTTTTTATATATTTCTTTGCATAGAATAGCTAATTTTTGCCCATCTGTGAGGGAACTTTCTGAACTTTGGATTAACCATGGCATGGATGCTGAGTAATGTCTTCATGTTTTCAACAAATATTGCACTATAAAAAGCCTGGTATTTTTGTAATGGTCTGGGGGAATTCTATCAAAATTTCCTATCAGCTCTATTTGGAACTCCACCCTTTTATCATAACTATGGCAGGTGGCAAATGGAAGGAAGCAATTGTAATTAGTAACTGGACTTGGGAGCATTGCTCTGTCACTAGCTTTTCCTAGCAGTAGTCCCTCTCTACAGCTTTACCATTACCCCCATTAAAGGGTCTGAGAACCCTTTAAAGCCTTTGCATTATTTGTGTTTAGTGTTTAAGAAATGCAAGATGGTGAAGTTTATGGATGACTGATGTTGTTCCCTCTTAAAATACATTGTGTTATATATATTATATATGTATATACACTTTCAATCACTGAGTCAAATTAAATACTCTAGAATAAGGTGGGAAAACTTGTCCCCCTGTACTCGGCTCTGGTGAGGCCGCACCTCGAGTACTGTGTTCAGTTTTGGGCCCCTCACTACAAGAAGGACATGGAGGTGCTCGAGAGAGTCCAGAGAAGGGCAACAAAGCTGGTGAGGGGTCTCGAGAACAAGTCTTACGAGGTACGGCTGAGGGAGCTGGGGTTGTTCAGCCTGGAGAAGAGGAGGCTCAGGGGTGACCTTATCGCTCTCTACAGGTACCTTAAAGGAGGCTGTAGTGAGGTAGGGATTGGTCTCTTCTCCCACGTGCCTGGTGACAGAACGAGGGGGAATGGGCTCAAGTTGCGTCAGGGGAGGTTTAGGTTGAATGTTAGGAAAAACTTCTTTACCGAAAGGGTAGTTAGGCATTGGAATGGGCTGCCCAGGGAAGTGGTTGAGTCACCATCCCTGGAGGTCTTTAAAAGACGTTTAGATGTTGAGCTTAGAGATATGGTTTAGTGTGGGCCTTGTTAGAGTTAGGTCAGAGGTTGGACTGGGTGATCTTGGAGGTCTCTTCCAACCTGAACAATTCTGTGATTCTGTGAGTTTGCCTAAATGCTTGGGCCAAATCTTGTCAGATGAGACTTTCAAAATACCTACGTGATGTTAGGAGAACAACACTCTTGGCTTCCCATGGCATTTGTTTTCCTAGCATACTTGAGCATTTCTGAAGATTCTTGTGTGATGTGTTTTGTTTGTTTTTTGGTGGTGGTTGTTTGGTTGGTTGTTTTTTATCGTCCCTGAAGGCTTTGGCCTGAGGAAGCATCTGGCATTTGACTTGGTCTATGTTGAGACTGCAGCAAAGATGACTTCTACTGTTTGTCATTTACTTGAGTAGATCTTCATGGATGGTCATTTGATTTTTTTCTTAATGGGAATAAGTTGGAGTTCAGTGCTTCTGAAACTCTTCAGAATATGGGAGAAATATCAGGCAATTTTTTGGTTAAGATGTTTTTTCTGAAAGGTGTAGAATTTACATAGTCTTTTTTTTTTAATTTCATAAGAATGTTGATGCAATGCCAACAGATAATTTTTAGGAGGCTAAAACAGGGCAGCTACAGGTATGCAGGGAGAGGCAGTGCACTCAGGAGATTAATGAAGTGCCTTTGCAGCTGCTATTGTAGAAGCTGGAAACCTTGTTTCATTAAGCAGAAAAATAAACTACAGAAACAGAAGACTCCCTCTCCTTCTTTCTAAAAGTGTTTCCTTTCTTAAAATGCACATTTTAATCCAGTGGGAAGAGTCTTTTCTTACTGCTGACATACTCCTTAAATCATATTGTTTTCAGGCAGTAGGTAGAGTGTGTAGATGAGTGACATTTGCTTGTAACTGTAACTAAAACATAGTTTTAGTGACATCAAAAAAATTATTGCATTTATAAGCTGAGCCGTTTTCGGCAGGTAGAAGGAAATTTCAGAACTAGGGTTAGCAATGGAGCATCTCTTATTCCTTGCAGTGCCTGCAGCGGTACCACCTTGGGGTGTGATTTATTTAAGAAGACTGTTGTCTGGTCAGTAATTGGTCAAGGGAATTGCTGGATGAAATGCAAGGAGCAGTAGAAGCAGTTCAGTAGGTGGTGCTATTCCCCTGAAGCCAGTTCTGATGCTGTGCCCAGCATTGTGTTTAGGGGGTATATATTCTACAGCTCTAGCCTTCAGATAGGACCTGAAAAGCTAACAATTTGTTGCCATAAAAATGTTGGGTTTTGTTGTTTGTTTGTTTTTTAGCTGTAGTAGTATTCTTAGATGCATATTTGAACTTTTGGGAGCTGGGGGGTGGGAAATGCAGCAGAAGATAAAACATAGTGGTTTCGGAGTCATCTTGTATATACTTGAGCCTGAACCTTGAAGCAGATTTCAGGATCTGAGGGTCCTAGGAGTCATAACTGAAAAGAAGAGGAGAAGGTTTAAAAAAAAAAAAAGAGAGAGAGAGAAAAAGGTTGTGTGTGACAAACCAGCGGCTACAAACTGGGAGATTTTTTCCTAGCTGTATGGATAGCATTCTTTCAGGTAGCATCAAATTTGGCTTCAAGAACAAAGCAGAGTTGAGTCTAGAAGCAGACTCAGTGAGAACTGCAAACATTCCAGAGCTGGGAGTTGCTTGAATGTGAGCTCTCAGCGATGGCTCTCCACTGAGCTATGCACTAGTGAAATGACTAACAAAGAAAGCAACGCATTTTTCAGAAGCCATGAGCAGTATCTTTCCAATCTGTCTCCAGATGTCAGAATTATTTTTTTTTTTTTTTTAGTAATCTTCAGAACCAGCAAAACTGGTTGTGCGGTGCTGGGCATATACATATCTTCTGTGAGAAGACTATTTGTTAACGTCACCCAGACAGAAGAACATTCTATTTAATTTTGCAGGTCACAAAGTATACCATCAGAAACTTCCTTTTGTATGGTTTGAGGTCAGAAAGGGCCATTAGATCATCCACTTTGACATTCTCTGTGTCACAAGCTGTTATATTTGCCCAGTCATCTCTGATTTGAACCCAGTTATGCACAAACAGCATCTCTCCATCTTGAAACCATCAGGAGGCTAAAGCTCCTCCCTTCCATTGGTAGTTTTGTTCCAATGGTTAATTCCCTTGTTATTTCAAAATGTGGGATTTGTTTCTGGTTCGATTTGACTTTTTCTTTCTTTCTTGGCTTCACGTTCCAGACTTTGGTTCTTGTTATGCCTTTCTTCACCCAATTGAAGATCCCTTCAGAAAACAATGCAACAAAGAAAAGTAAAAACGCCTTCCCAAGCCTACCCACTACCTCCTGTTTATGCCTCCAGGGATTGCGTTTAGCCATCTTTGCCACATTGCTCTGGGTGTTCTTGTTCAGTTGTTTATTTGTTGTGACCTCTAAATCCTTTTTAGAGTCGCTGTATTCCAGGATGTAGCACGCTCCACACGCACAATCCTGTAGATACAATGTATGTTCCTTTTTCTTAGAGGCATGCCATGCTAAAAAGTGTTTTATTTGCAGGAACTGCAGTTTGTGCAAATGGCTGATTCTCTCCACTCACAGACGCCCTGTTCTCCTGATCTTTTATCAGTCTACCTGTCTTTGCATCACCTGGAAATTTGTATCAGCAGTCCTTTTATAACATAGGAGTCCTTGCTCTAAACGCTGAGTAATGTTGGGGTCTGTTACTGTTTTTAACCCAAATCTTACTCAAGATGTCTCCATTTGAAGATCCCCCAAGCAATATTTTTCTGAGGGTTTTCTGTTAGTTAGCTGTTAAGCCATTCAACACGTGCTTTCATTGACGGAATGCTGTGCAGTTAGCGCTAAGTCAAGTGCTTGTGAAACTGTAAGTGTATTGCATGTATACCCTTATGTTCAGTAAATGCTTACCAAAGAATGAAATCAGGTTTATTTGACGAGCTATCTTCCCTCATAACACCATG
Organism: Anseranas semipalmata; assembly: GCA_013399115.1. NCBI lineage: Eukaryota > Metazoa > Chordata > Aves > Anseriformes > Anseranatidae > Anseranas > Anseranas semipalmata. Next base: position 301,270 of record VXAA01002957.1, on the reverse strand, counting down.
GTGACTGGCATTAATTATATTCCTGTCTTTATCAGTAAATTCAGTCGTGGCATATGTGGGTGCAACTTCATTGGTGTCAGTGGAATTGTACATTATGCTCATTTAAAGTATATTTTAATGAGCTTGTATTTAAAAAAAAAAAAAAAAAAGGTAGCAAACCAAAAACCAGTGCAAATGGGAACAGCAATATAAGCAAGAGCACCTTAATATTTGGAGAGCCAGTGTGTAATTTCGTTGGCTGTGAATGGAATACATTGGTCCCAGTGACTGCAGGCAGAGTGGGGAAGGTGGAACTAACTGGAACTCTAATCCACCAAAATGCACGTGGAACTTCTTACAGAAGTTAGTGCTGGATCTGAATTCTTCCTGTATCTTACATAAAACATATATATATATATATATATATATATATATATATAATGCATGCTATGTGGGCATTGACACTGTACTCCCACAATCCTCTCTTGTTTGTACTAAAGCTCAAAGTAAAGTTTGATTTTCCTCAGCTTGTCTCCTCCTTGCACAATGGGAACCTAGAGGGTAAATCCTCAAAGTACAACAGAGTTGTAGGTGTGATGAAATGGCTATGAAGCAGCTGTTCTGCTCTGGAGGTGGGAGGTTGATGCCTCCTGTAAACATCTCAGTGTTCCTCTCAGATAGCTTGAGACATGATTCTCACCCCCTGCCCCCCAGTTGAGTCTTAAGATGTTTTGCCCATTAAACAAACCTTATTTTCTCTAGTAAGCCTGAAATATCTGCCATTTACATTAGTCTGCAAATGAAAAATGTTGAAGGGCTCTGCAACCAAGATGCATGGACAATTGTAGTTGCTTCTGTCTAGTGAATAGAAATTTTCAAGATGTGGATGAGAGTTTTGTGCATAGATGTATTTTAATCACATATAAAATAAATGTGTCAAATTTATTTTGTCTCTAGGACATGGAAACTTGGCCAAAATTGGGCTGGAATGGATGGCAAAAAAAGAAAGTACACAAGAATGACCTACTTAAAAAATTAAATTGGAAAAAAAGACTAATGGCTTGTAGCTATGGGATAATGGAATTTGGGACACTGGTGACTACACTTCATCCTAATCTTGCTTTTAATCGACAACAGAGATGTCTGTGCTTTGTTATGGAAGGACTTTGTGATCAACATACCTTTGCATGAAACATCCTTTCTATGAAGCTGTTCAGAGCAAATAGCTCTGGATTCCAATGTCCAGGGCTAGGATTTTCATTTGGATCCATTTGTACTATATTCTGAGGGAAATTCACTCTGATTTAAAAAACAAACAAAAAAGTCTCCTTCCTCCAAAAATCCCTACTTTCTTTCTAAACGCTTAAACTTCTTCCTGTTCAAAGTCCAACAGAGTGAAGGTCAATATTTCCAATGAATGTTGTGGCAGGTTAATGTTATCTCTACTGAAAATATTTGGGGTTGGGAATTTTTCTGTGTGATGCAAAGGACAGTTGTTTCTGATCCAGCCCTTTGGGCATTACTGTGATACAAATATTTAATTACCATAATGTATGGGTTGGAGAAGTTGAAACAATTTAAGTGATTTCAGTGTTGTAATGACAGGTAAAACTCATGAGTTTCAAGCCCACTCTTTTAGCACTAGGCTGTTATTTTACTTAGTAGCCATATTCTGAAACTTAATGAAAGCCTTCTGTTTGCAGGAGAAGGTTCCTTTACAAGGAAGTGCTTAGTGTTAAACCATGTGAAATAGCATTTTTTTTTAGCTTACTGTAGTTTTTTTACCCTCTAATTTATTATCATTTTCTCATTCTTGATAAAAGTGGCATTTTATGTCTTAGCAGTTTATCTGTAAATTCAGTCTATAAGCCCCTCCACCTTAAAAGTTCATAGTAGATTTGGTGCGATACCATGTGCCTTGGAGAGCCTGAACGATTTATTAAAATCCCCACCCTTCATCCCCTTCCAAATACGACAGTCAGAATTCAAAGTGAGAATAATTGCAGCTATGCAGTTACGGCAGTTCTGAAAGACAGGGTAATATGAAGACTCCAGAGGAAATGTTAACAGTTCTAATAGTTTTTCATAAAAGACAGAGACACTGTCAAACCAGAGGTTTAAACAAAGAATAGGTTGTTAAAAGTAAAAAAAAATTAAAAAAAAAAAAAAGACTTAGAGGCCGTCAGGGGCCAGCTGAGCCTTAGTACAGAGCATAAGCAGCCAAAAACTTCTTGTCTAAAACATTGATATCTTGCTAGCAAAAAAAAAGACGTCTATTATCTGCCCCACTAGATAAGTCACAGGGGGACACCAAGGAAAGGAATAAATCTTTCACTACCTCTCTCTGAAATACAAAATTAAGGTTAGTGGCTACATTTGACAAAAAGTCTGTGCTGCACATGGTGAACTATTAGTACGACTGTTGCATTTATACAAACTGAATGGCATGCTATTGTCCGTCATCTTTTTCTTTCTCTTTTTTATCCTCATTTTGAATAATTCATGGAAAAAATGATCACTTCATAATGCCACAAACTCACAGCAGGCAAAACTAATTTTACATGATATGAAAACAGATTTTATTTATTTAAGAGTAATATTTAAAGAAAACAACAACTTTTTTGACACCAGCTGCTGGGAAATAAATAGACTATTTTATGACAGAAAAAAAATCTAAATGCATTAAAAGCTGTTCCTGAGAGATGGATTAAAAAAATAAAATATAGAAATTGAGCAAATAAATTTGAACGTATCGGTCACTGATGTAATTCTGATCCTTAAGGGAGTGAAGGATAGTTTTCTGGAGGAACGGAAAGTTCAGAGGAGTGGCAAGTTGTGCACAAGACACTTTCTGGAGAGCTGGTCTCTGTGTGCCACTCAGGTGACAACTTGGCAAGACCTTTTCCGTCCTCCAGACCAGATGTTTTTTTTCAAGTGCCTGTTACATAAGAAGCAAGCCTCCTTTTTTTTTCTGTCTAATTTTTCCATATCTGAGCTCAGCCCTTAAGTAAGAGGAAACACTGAAGAGCTGGGATACAATGTTAAGCTACAGCTTTTTTTCCTTGAGGTGGCTTGTGAGTGCTGCAAGAAGTATTCTGGAGGGAAAAAAGTGGGGAATTGGGGAAAACAACAACAACAACAACAAAAAAAAAAACAACAAAAAAACCCAACAATCTGTTAATGGTACCACGTGCCACTTTTCCTTTGCTTTCTCGAGTAAGAGGACCTAGAGTGGCTGTGCAGTGCCGGGGGAATGGAGGCACGCAGCGCCAGGCGTTAACATCTCTCCCGTCGGTGCAACCCAGTGGCTGGAGCTGGGCTGAGGATGGGCCGGGTGCCATGGGCGGGCCTGGGTTTAATCCGGGATGTGCGAGAGTCCAAGGATCCGTCCCTCCGCGGCTCCCGTGGCACGGCGAGGGGAGGGAGGGGATGAGGAGGAGGGGATGGGGAACGGGAGGAAGACTGTGCCATCGTTTTAGCTCGAAAGCAGTGGGAACAAATGCCATCGGTAATATAAATGCTGTTTATTGTGTTTTCATGTAAAATTGTTTAACTTAAAAACTCTTAGTGACAGAGGGAATGTAAATTTGAGGCTGAGAGCCTGAGTCATTGGCATAAGTTTATTATTATCCCTGATAACAGCTGAATTCCAGTCTTCCTGCGTGCTATAAAATGGGGCAGTTTTGTCTATTATTGGCGCCGCGTGCACCGCTATACTTACGGGTTTGTCAGCAGTTCAACTTTAAGCCCCTTTCTTCACGGGTTTATAACTCGACTGTTAAAAATTCACTCTGGGCTGAAACTTGGCATGTGAGATGAAGTCTCAGCAAGTTCTGCTAAAACTTAGGCTATCCTCATGCAGCTTCTTGACATTCAAATACGCTCCGTGTGGGTACAGCTCTGTTCAAAAGGCAGGAGGGAGCAAGGGCAGGGTCCCAGCGTTTTGTGCCTTTGATGGAGAACGGTGCCGTGGCTGCTTAGCAGCTTGCTTAGAAGGACTACCCAGTGCTCTTGCACACATCTCGGGTTTGAGAGGACTTTTATTTAAATCTTGTATAACTCATCTGTTCTCATTCTTGCTAGTTTTACGTGGAGAGAAATCCATCAAGCCCTTTCTGTGTGTTTGTTTAAATGGGAGTTAAGTGCACTGTTGTTTTGCTGCACCTTAAGGTTTAAATACCATTAACGTTTTTCCATTTAACTAGCTCCTATTAATTAGTTAATATTTGTATAGAGCTTGGGCAATATAACCTACTCAAAGTACATGAAGTAGATAGTTATTTAATACTTCTAATAATATTTTCCAAGAGGTGGATTTCAAGGCTGTAACGTGGTTGTAACCATTGGGTGGTCATAATGATGCAACCTTTGCTCTAACCCAATGTAATTTGGTACAAGGCATGCTGTAAACATGTGAAGAGCGCTGTTTGGTGGTTTTGTATGCTCTAGTTTGTCAAAGTATGTGGATCAGCTTTGTGTTTTTTTGTTTTGTTTTGTTTTTTGTTTTGGTTGTTTTTTCTTTGAAGGGGTGTTCATTTTACAAACTCATCAGATTCTTTTATGGAGTTGCCATCTTGAAAATAATGCCATCAGGTTATTTTGATTTTGTAGCTGGTCAAGGTGATCAGGGAGTACCTTTGCTGCTGCAAATTGGCAAGAATCTTTTAAACAAAGCAAGCAAATAGTGGTAACTCTTTGCATGATTACACAGATTTATAAGTAGGTAGGTCCAGCTGTGAAATCTAAAGTCTTGGGAAAAGAAATCTTTCTGTACATCAGAATCAAAAGCATGGGCAAAAGATTACAAGAGAAGGTCTGTTTGAGGAACACCAAGAGGCAAAGGATAAAAAAAAAAAAATCAGTGGGTTAAAATTCAGCATCTGCACTAATGGAAAGATGGTGCTTGTCTTTTGTTATAATGAATAAATACAAATATGTATTTGAAAGAAAGTTTGTTCATACTCTGCACATACAATTTTGTATGTAGTTTTCAGCACTTGTCCCATTGAGCATCTAATTCTCGCCTTCAATCCAGTGATTAAAGAATGGCACTGGGGTGAAATTCATCCAGTCAAACAAATTCTCTTGTCTTATGCAGTCATGAATGAGAAATAACCCTGGATTTTCATACAGGTGTCAGTGTTCTGGATTTACACTGGTGTATATCTAAGATCAAAATATGGCCAGCTATCTAAAATCTGGGAGTTTAACTTTTGTGTTACAAGGTAGCAATTCATTGGCATAGACCTTCTTTTGCTGAGGTCATCGGATCCGTCCGCCAACATCCTCGCCTGCAAAAAAAAAAAAAAAATTCATTATCTTAAAATCCCCATTCTTGATGGATGACTCTCATACCTATCCGTGATTATCTCGGGAGAAAAGTTAAATACAGTCCTCTGGGATTCACTACCAAATATTTAAATGTCTTAGTGCAGTGGAAATAGAAAATCCGCATAACGAATTGTAATTAGCAATGAGGCTGAGGTCCATCATCTGGAACTAACTTTTTGCTAAACTTTATATGAATTCAGGCACTGTTGGCAGAGCATGTGAAAGGTCAAGGGGGTGCATAACTGATAGAGTTCTGTATGATCAGTCTTTGAGGTCTTAGTTTAAAAAGCATCATTAACTCAGTGTTACCTTTCAGTGCCTTTCTAAAATCTTTCATTTTAGATGAGAGGCCTGCGTGCAGAATTTAAGAGGCTTATTCTCTTACACAGAAATAATGCTGCTAAGCTGCTAGAAATCTCAGCAGCTTAATATAAATGTTCAAATAAAAAGTTAGTATTTTAACTGTATAACCTTCAAATATAATTAATAATGAAATCCTAAGCAGGAGCCTAGGGGAAAGCATTTGGATTCTTTCTATTTGTGGAATAGGTGCAGGTCTCTAGTGTGCAGTTGAAAATAGGGACTAAATATGAGCTGATGATTTGGAAATCACTAATGTGTGCTGCTGCATACAGTCAGAGTTGGGATATAAAGTAGAGCACAGGAGAAAATGAAAACAGAAGGACCTGGGCCACCAACTTCACACTCGGATAAAATTCCAAACTTTTATACCAGTTGGAGGACTCAGATGCAGAGCTTTTCACACCTGGCCTGAGGGTTAAATTGTGTTATTCTGGCAGTGCAAGAGACAGTATGTTATTTTTCTTCATTCCCTTACCTATGCCACCCAAATTATTATTCTAGAATATAATTATGGGAAACAAAAATCACAGTAAGAGAGTGTGTCATGACCACCTGTAACACAAACCTGTTAAGATTTCTAGCTCAGCAAGATGCTTTCCAGAAATACTGCCTCCCAGAGCAAGAAGATGTTGTCAGGAGCTGATCCAAAGGTTGTGGTCTTATTCTAACTCAGAAAAGGCAGAAAGAAACCATGAGCTAATCAAGGGCCTTCACAACAGTGGCACGAGTTCTTCACTGCAGTTGAAATACATCTGCTCTTTCGGCGCTTACTGGATTTGGAGCCTGTGTACCACTTCCATCCTTGAAGGATGCATGAGAGGGCCACCAGTTTGCTCCTTGATATTAGTACTTGAACTCTGCAGCAGTCTGAGTTAGGAACTATGTGATCGTGTGCCAAAATTTTGGCCTCAATAATGAAATAAACAGAGAGGAAAACTGTTTGCAGGTACTTCAGACGTAAGGTATGTCCAAAGAGTACTCCTCCAGAGTGCAGGTGGGAAAGGCAGAAACCCTGAAAATTATTGTTTTTTTTGTTTGTTTTTCTAGCTATTTAGGCAGCTTGCAGCACATGCAGTAGGCCTGATTAAGGTATAAATGAGGGTCAAGTTGTGGGTTACTGCATTGAAATCTCTGGAGTCGCATGATTATAAAAAAAGATGCAAGTGGAAAATAAAGTTCTGTGTATACAGTAGTCAGCATTTACACATTGTTGTCACACCGTGAGATCTAAGGTGTTGTAGTTATTTCCTATGTAGGTATCAGTTGCCGGTTTCATGACAGCTTCTGGAGAAGTGATAGTATTGGCTAATGGAGCAATCGTACTACTTGTAGGAGAAGAAGAAAAATATTTTTAGACTTGTCTTTTATGATGACCCCCTGAAATGGCTGATGGTGCCTAAAAGGGAAAACCTAGAGTCAAACAGGAAGAAGCAAAAATCTCATAAAATGTGAAAAGGACACTGCAAGCTAACACACGGTCTACTCTTCTAGGTCCCCCCACCTGCAGCACAGCAGCTACTAGGGCTGCACTTCAGTTTTGGGGCCACCTCCCATGTTGCAGGCCATGTCATGTTGTACCCTATTCATTCTCTTATAGCAGTTGCCTCATCCCTCTCAGCAGCAGCTGCTCCTCACTGTGGCAACTGGAGTCCCGCTTTTTGTGATGGTCTGTGGTAGTTTTAGGAGAATTGCTGTTCTGTGCTGCATTCTACTTGGAGGGGAAAAAAAAAAAAAAATCAATGAGCTGATGAAAATACGTGCTTGTCCATATGTAGCCTATTGCTAACCAATTCATTAACGCTTTCAGATCATGCCAACTTTCTCCCACCTCAAGCAATTGAAGGATGTACTAATGAATGACTATTTAACAGCTTCAGATTGTTCAGGCAGTCTTGAGGTCCTTTATGTAACCCCTCCCAAGTGATGGTTGTGTCTAAACATGCCTTGTGCAATTAACACATTGTTATTCTTTGTTTTTTGAAGCGAGAAGCTGCAGAAAGTGAAATAAAGTAGAAATCAATTTTTCCCTTTAATCCAGATTCAGAATAACGTCCTTGACATCTTAAGACATTAGCAGATAAAGACAGCAGATATCTAAAATACTAGTAGATTCCCCTAATTACATATTTTAGAGTTTCATTTGAGATCTTCATTCTCTTTCACAATGTTTGTTAAACCTCATATAATCTCCATAAGGCATACAAATTGTTCATCTTAGTCAAAATAAAATGTTGAAGTGCTTAATAGGTCTGGAATGTAGGTCTGGTCTTCTGACTTCTTTAGCTGTTGATTAAAAGCAGAAGATTATTTATTTATTTATTTGTCAATATGGTGCTTCTTGGTGATGTATAGTCTTTCTTCCCACCTCAAGAAGACTTCCAACTCAGAGGGTTCATTTTTTTTTATCGGGACTGCAGAAGGTAGCAGAGGAAAAGGATGCATTTTCAGTAATTTTCAAGAAACGATTAGTGCAGTGAGCATGGGAATTCATGAGTCTAGGTTTTGTACTGGTTAGTGTTATGGTTGAGTGACTTGCTGTCTAAGAAGTTGTGACTTCTTGCTGAAGTATTTTTTTGGCATTTGAGCTGCTTCTAAATCCAATTGTGTGCTGCTTCAGGTGTGAATTGGTATGGCTGTTCTTGTCTGGGAGAATTTGTAGTGTCTCTTTCTACCTTGTTTTTTGTATGAAGCTTGTAGGAATCAGCTTTTTTATTCAGGGTTCTACTCCTCTAGCTTATTTTGTAGAAATTGTTAAATTTATGTAAAAGATTATTAGGGAGAGGATGTATCCAGGCAGCACACTTTTAGCCTTAAGAAAACCAAGAGAAAAAGCTGGTATCCAGAGATAGATATCCTTAGTTATTCCAGGTTTAACCAATGATTTGGTCTATGACCTTTGGCAAACCACTTGTCTCTTTATGCTTCATAAAGATTGATCGATTGAATTGATCTTTTCATGGGATGAGGGCCATTTTCAGATTCCTGACTGAGGTTCTCAGGGTTCTTTATTGCAAAATACTAAGAAGGTAGAAGGTAAGGGTAAACAGGCTGTCAGTATTTCCTTAAGATATGCTAACATATATCTCGATAATGATTCATACTGAAAGGTTTGATCATGTTCTGCTGATTGAATAATGCAGCTGAAAATGTTCCTCTGAATTGAGGACAGCTTGGAGTATGGTCTGAGCAGTCTGAAGAAAGGAGACCTAAGGGCAGTTATGCGTTTGGAGAGGTTTACCTGAACATTAACTTCCTGTTAATAAAAAGATCTCCTAGAAATAAGGAGAGATTTAACTCTTCATGTACTATGACTTACTGTCAAATAAAACATGCTATATGAGAAACAGACTACATAAGTTTACTTACTTGGGTTTTTTTTTTCCTTATCACTGGCAAATCTGTGATAAGTAAAACACCAAGACATCTCTTTCATTCTTTTCATCTATCTATAATGTATGCTAGAGCCAATTCCTTCCCCTCTCTTTTTTTCTAATTATTATTTGATAAGGTGATGCAACATGTGACCAGTGTAGTGGGAAGCCAGGTATCAGCATCAGTTTTAACAAACTCAGGTGCTCCGCAGCTTTTTAGTGCCCAACCTGTTGTGTCCCTTTTATTGATTGATTAGAGAAGTTGGTAGCCTATAATTTCCTCATTAAAATCAGTCCACTGTGGAGCTTGCCTTATAGCTTTCCAGCTGCTACTTTTGGGGGAGGTTTCAGGGACTTGCCCTACCTCCCTACTGTTGCAGTGCATGTACGTGCGTGTGTCAGGGAATAGGACGTTACTGTGATGGGAGTGTTAGGAAGACTACTCAGGCCAGCTTAAAGCTTGAAAGCAAATCTTTATGACACTGGCATTCATTAACAATACATATAGGTAGTGGTTAGTTCTTGGTCATTATTAATTACTATCACTGTATATTCAAACAGAACTTAATCATATCCTCAGTTAGCTGCAAGTGTACAATACCACAGAGTTAATGCCTTGTAGTTGTCCTAGTCACCGATGTCTTAGTCACCAAGGCTGAGGTCACTGAAGTTGAGAGCTCCTTCATGAGGGAAGTGACCTCTTCAATCCTCATTTTCAGTTGCTCTTCCTTGAGGTTTTTATGCTTTTGGCCCTCTTCCCACCCAAAAGGGGGGTAGTCTCATATGCTCCCAACACTACCTTATTTCTAGGGCAAGCACTTGCTCTGTTTCTACTGGATGACTTTCCAGATTAATCTTCACGGTCATTCTGGTTCCAGCAGATGTCTTTCCTGCCTGTTCTGTGTCACTTTTTCTTATCTTGCAGATGTTAATACTTCCCACGTGTTTTCCTATACCCCCTTCCCTACAACCATAACACAAGTATCTGTTTGCCCCTTTGTAGTTGCAGGTTACCTGCATAGAGGTGCTTAGCTGTATTACAAAATGTTTGTGCATTGTGTCCAGTTATGTTTATTACTGTTACAGCCTTACAAAATACTTATACACTGATTTCAGTGACTGATTGCAGTGTACTCAGTTTGTGTTCAAGGCAAGCAAATATTTATATCCAGCCTAGTGTACTTCTAATGTAGGTGTGCAACAGCCTCTCATTTGGTTACACCATGGGTTTTCCAAAAGGCAGAGCTTTCTGCTTGGGTCAGGCCCTTTCACAAGTTTTGCTTGATTCCTCTCTGGTGGTGTAGGAGTCATCTTCTTTAATGCCCTCTAGGATGGCAGGATAGTGAGAATAACGGGTACAGTTCTGCATAGAAGGTGGCTTATTGTTCATGGCTTTTTTTTTTTGTCCATTGTGTGATCTCCCAGAGCTCCTAATGATTCTGATTAACTGAGTTTGTTATCAGAGTTAAAGAATCACAGGTATTACTTCATTCACCCAGAGTTTGAGCTCTGTACGAGCATCAGGCATGAGGCTGAGCATTTGTTATATTGTAAATTTCACCTTTTTTGATTGTGTAATGAAAAGGATGGTGCTTTCAGAATTTGTTGAAGTGCTTCATAAAAGGGAGAGGGTGTGTTGTTGTTGATGTTTTTGTTCTGTGGTATGGAAAGTTGAGATGAAACTTCTTCCTCTACAGGGGTCTGACGCCACCAGATTTTCCATAGTTGCTACAGCCACATATGGTTTTCTGTACTCTCTGGTCTCTGAGTCTTTTTTCTGTTCTGTGGGGAGTCTTCAGTGAATATCAGCCAGCAGGCATAATGTGAGAAATCTCTGGGGTCATCAGTCAGAAGTTACATTTGACCGTGCCAGATTACATCTAATGCATCTTTTTCAATTCTGGACCTTGCCTTATTTTTACCAACAATTATTAACAGAGGGCAAACTTGCCGCATTCATCAAAAGGGGAGGGGAGACTGGAGTGTGACAAAGGCCACATTAGGATGTCTCCATAAATAAGGTGTGAAGTCTTGAGCTCTGTAGCCCTTATCTATAGTGGAGAAAAATAGAAGGATGCTTCTGGGCATCTCTGTGGTAAGAAGCAGGGTCAGTAGGTGGGTGTAACAGATGAGTTCACCACTGGGTGGTTTGCGTGGCATTGCTCACACAGTGTCAGTGTAACATGATGTCTTTCTTAAATACAAAATGTAGTACTGACTCTGAAGAGGTTGTTAAAAACTACAGAAGTTTTACTTTAGAAGGGATCCTAGATGCTATTTGATGTCTTCGCATGGTTGTTTAGGTTAGGTCAAGCAGAAAGGACTGCTGTTTTGGTTCTCAGCATACATCCCAGTTGCATGACATGACATTGTGAAAAACCATGCTACTTGGTTGCAGGGAGAGATCTGCAATGATGATTCACTTCATTATCCTGCTTCTCTTCACCCTTGGCACTAAACCTGAAGTGTATTGTTTTAGCTTTTAATCTTCTGCTAATGGTACTGATATTCAAAGTTGCGTGATAGTAACAGAGTTATCTGTAGGAGTTTCACTGGCAGTAGCGCTACTTCAGTTCTTCTTGGATAGATGCGAGCTGTGTTTTGGATCTTTGCACTTTAATCTCCTTTTGAGAGAGTTCAGTATGATGAGAAAAGAAGGATCAGATTGTCATTCTCAAAATTCTCCCTGTCCAGTCTGGCTTATCTGCCTGTCTCTCATTCGAGTAATGACAAGGACAGAAATAACTTTTATTTTACTAGAAGAGTTCATGAAATCCTTAAATGAGGTGACATACTCTTTCAATTCCATATTGAAAGTTCTTTTGGTTCTCTTAGCAAGATATGTATTTTTCCAAGTATTGCTTGAGAACTTGCAGTAAGAAACTTAACAAATAATATTTTGAACTCCTGGAAGAGTAGAAATCAGTTTCCTGCTTAATGCTTCCAACACCAACATTAAATGTAATAGACCCATGTTCCGGGTCTAACAACGCAGAAGCTGTCCACCATACCTTTCAAGAAAATTGTGTCATACCATTCAAAATGTAAAGGGAAGATGCAACAGAAATGGAAAATAAGGAATTAAAAAAAAAAAAAAAGTTTTTGCTAAAGGAAACTGTTACAGCATTGTAACCTCAACTGTGATTTTCAAGTTGTCTTTTGTAAGCTGTATCTGATAATATAAAAATATGAATTCTTCATAAAAAACAGCGAAATTGGGGATTGGTACAGGTCACATTCCTCAGAGATGCATACAAGATTATGAAAAGAAAGGAACACCTGCATTTCTTTTATATATTGTATATATATAGTATGTGTAAACAAAAAATTTCACAGCAAAAGTGAAGTTTCTTTTCACTATTCTTCCTCCCCCATGCCTGCTGTACTTAGTTGGTTCAGTCTCTCTTTTTTTTTTTTTATTACAATATCTTACAGAAAATGAAAAAGGCATAAATTTTGATTTTTAGGATTGCAAACTATCTTTAAAGATCCCTTCCACTTTAATATTTCTGGCTTTCAAACAATTGCCATTTTACCTAAAAGGGCAACGTGTTTACAGACTGCATGTGAAATCACTTTTGAAGGTAGTGTGTTTCCTGAACATCTCTGTTTTTAGTACAGCGATAGCTCAAAGCTAAGAACCCTTGCTAATTGGTACTGTACTTGTGGAAACTTAAAGATAGGGTTCTTAATTTTTTTCCTGATAGGGATGCAGCTTAATGTGGCAGACATCTTAGCAAATATTAGACAATCCTCCTCTTACTCGTAGCTGTGAGGCTTCTCTCCCCTCCAGGTTGGATTTGTATAGCTCTCTATTTGAGATCCAACCCCACTGATTTCAGTGCAGTTAAATGTTGAATGCATGTTTGGCTGTTTTTTTGTTTTAAATGCAGTTTAGCAACTGGGAATAAGGTGAACCAGAGCGATGTGACTAACTAGTTTTCTGCAGGCCACCAGCAAAAGCCCCACTAGTGGTACATGAATTATCATGCTGCCTTAAGAGAAATGGTGGTAGTACATTACTCTTCACAAGTGTACTACAAGTAGACACTGACCTGGAACATTTCACTGGTGTTTTACTAAAAATAAGGAAGCACAGATTTCATAGGGTAGTATGTTTAAGTGGCCTTGGTACCATCTTACTTAACATAGTGGGATTTTCTGCAGCCTGCAGAAGTAAGAAGTAGTTCTGTACATGTTTCCTGTGTAGGATGTCCTCCTTTTGGACTTTATGTGGCTTAGAACAAAGATAAAACAACGTTTCTCCTGTAATTCACCAATGAAAGAAACATTTTCAAGTACAGTTATTTAGAGAGATCTTTATTTGTCTCTCTGAATGTCAGGGCCCTACTGTACTGGTAATTTTTTGTTAATGCAGACTTCTAGTCAATGAAGACAGGAGACTTGGTTACTTACAGTTCTGGGCTTGTTTGAATTGTGGCTCAGGAGATGGAAAGCTCCTCTTTTGCTCTAACGTAAGCTCCAGCCACAGTTAGGAAATATAAAGCTATTAATATTGTAGGCATTGTTAAAAAAGTAAAAGCTTAAGCTAAAAGGCAGAAATGCATGAGAGAGAGTCCCATGTCAGATGGTTACAGCAGAGGACCTGGTGGCTGGACTTCTGAGTGCTGCTCCAGCATCTCTAAATCTGCGGAGGGAATAATGTAGCTGTAGTCAGCATTATTGTATTTGTTCATGGGAAAAGAAAGACTGTTTCTAAATCATTTTGAGATTCAGGCAGGAAAGGCTGGATATGTTTGGAAATTTCTGCCTAGTCATTGTACCAAGTGATTACAGGGGCATTTGACTACATGTAATTGAAAACAAACCTCCATTCAATTGGCATTAAATAATGCACTATTTTATGTAACAGTCTTTAGTAAACACAGATGCATAATGAGAATTTATAGGTGTATATAATTCCTAAACTCTTGTACTTTTTCTTGTAAACTATTGCCCCCAAATTTGGCTTCTTATTGCATTTCTTTTACTGCTTGCACACACTACAGTAAACATGCAGCAATCTTTAAAGAGATCACCACAGAGTGGAACAGCATCAGGAGTTTTGTTTCCTGGCAGGCTTAATGTATTTTGTAAGTACCTTTAGCAGTTCAAATTTAGTTCCTATGTATTGCTTAGTGTTGGTAGGGAAAGAGTGGATGGTGCTCACCTGCATTATTTCAAAAAGAGCTCCTCAGCAGGTAAAAAGAAATGAAACAGCTTTTCATGAATGGGAAAGTGGGAAGACCCACTTCCTTTGCATATTATTTGTAGAGAGCGTGCTTTAAGAGTGCAGAGATCTTTGTGGAGGAGGTGCAGAGGGGAGGAGAAGGTTCTTTGACTTTCCATGCAAATTACAGGCAAGTTCCACTTTGGTAAGTGGAGACACATCTCAGAGTTGTGATGACAAAAAGTCTTGAAGGGTCTCTGGATCTCTAATTCCATTATATTGAAGAACTAAAGAGTTTAGTTGTGTAATGTGTAAATGATTCTTTTTTTATTTGTGAATATTATTTTCACTGTGTTAGTAGTTGGGCCTGAAATATTTTTCTGGGCTTAGTGGCAACACAAAGGCATTAGATCAAGAATGTTCCAAGATTCAGATTGGCTGGTATTTGCTTATATCACTATGACTGAATGTTACCAGTTTTAAAATGCTTTTTTGTTGTTCAGGAAATTTTAAAACAGCTTTGATTTCAAACATAAAACTTGGCAAGTGACTGGTCCATAATGTGTTCTAATCACTTCTGGTATTTTGGAAAAGTGTTGAAAAAGATTCAGTTGTTGTCTTATTAGAAATCTAGTTACCAATTGCATATTTGAACTTTTCTTCCTCTTTACCTGAACAATACTAAAAGATAATTAGCATATGGTCTTGCAGTCCTTTCCCCAGTGTTAATGTTAACATGATGGAACTTAATTTTGCACTTTGCTGTACAAATTTTTTTTTATTGTTAAAATTTTTGGGCTGGTTTTAATTCTGTAGTTTTGTTGACCAGCAGGGGGGTGCATTTAATTTAATCTGTTTTGTTTAAGCATAGATTCTAGAACAGGTTGAATACCCAAACTTTTCTAATGATAATCTTTTACTGTCTGTTAGGGGTGTGTTGTTGTTTTTTTGTTTGTTTGTTTTACACAGATGGAGCCAGAGTGAATTTTAGTTTTGGTACTTCAAACCATTGCAGAAGCCTTACTAGTCTGAGCTCATACGTAGCATATACTCTTTATCATATGTATTTGGAGATAAATATTGCATAGCTGTAAGTGCGTGCACACTTTAGTAGAGAGACAGACTCAAGGTCCCTGGAATGACTACAAACATAATTTGTATTGGACCAGCCTGGCAGGATGCTGAGGTCTATGAATCCAGTCCTGCAACCTATTTAAATAAACTTTGCCTCCAGCAAAAGTAGCCATTCTTTTTACAAACTCGTTTAAAACTTATTTAGTAATTATGCAGTTGCTTTATTAGTTAAATTTTTTGCAGGATGTGGCTGGCAATATAAACCTTTTTGTTGTCTTTACCAATAGTGAAAGTAAATGGAATGCTTTTTTTTCCCTTCTTTCAAATATTATTTCCTGTTCTGACACAGTGATCGGTTTGAAGCATGGCTGATATGTTCTCATTTCTGTATTGTTTCCAGGGGAAAAGAAAAAATTACAATACAGCTTTACCAAATCATAATGCAGGAGCTGAACTTCCCTACACTTTTGTATAGTCTCAACTTGGTCTCAGTTTCACTTCTTGTAGAACGATATCTAATTAAATAGGATTTATGTATATAGACTTCACTGGGAAATATTTGAAAGCTCACACTGGTGTTACATTAAAAGTTTAAGCAGCAGGTTTACAATACAGTCCAAAGGTCTCAAAGTCCTTTGGTATTAAATATCCAAAGATTTCTGAGATGAATGAAATTGTGGGGTTTTGGTAGCATTGTCCCTGTAATATTGAATCTTAATAGCCTGTACAATAAGATATTGTTCAGTATCCTCCTTGGGCCTTGAGCTTAGTATGGCAGTTACATAAACTGAAATAATGTGAAACTTCTGGGCATGGTTTGTGCGTGACATTGCGCAAGATGAAGCTGGGTTTGGACTTCAGGTTACTGGCCTTCTGGCAAAAGTACATCATGTGCCTAAGTAAAAGTGTGCATTGTTTTGTGCTTCTGCACAAATGGTAGGATAAACTTATTCCACGCATAACCTGGAAGAGTCCTGATACCACTTGAGATGCACCTGCTTGTGTGAAATCCAAACTTAGCCCATAGTCCTAACTTTACTTTCTATTACCTATACTTTTTAGTAGAAGATAACGTTTTCTATCTTACGTGTCACGATCCCAAGATCCTCCTAAGGCGCTTGGTAGGCCTGTAGAGGAAAGTTCCAGGGGAAGTTCCTCAGAAGAAATGCTTGCTGTTGCTGCTTCGGAGGGTGGCTGAGGGGGTATTGCCACCCCTCACTCTTTCTACTGCTCCGGCATCAACAAGAACTACAAATTCAGGCCTCTGTGTTGGTACCCACTCCCTGCTTGTCTCTTTCTCCTGTCAGAGGAGTGTCACATTTTCATCCGAATCCCTCCCTGTTGTGCAGCAAAAGAGGGGGAATGGAAGTTCTGCAGATGAACAAGACGAGGCAGATTCTCACAGGGCAGGCATAGTGAAGGAGGTGCTTGTCAGGAAGATGGGGTTAGGCTGCTATACGAGGGAGGAAGGAGTATTGTTAAATCCTGGAGGAAGAGCAAAGGCCCCAGAAACATAGGTGATGGGATGTCAAAAAGGAGCCGTGCTGTAGGTTACATTCTCATGACATTAGACTACCAGGTAATGGACCATTAACGAGAAGTCTATAGTAGGAGTCCCCAGAGTAAGAATTTTCCAAAGTTTCTTACAGTGAAAAACATGCAAACCTTTACTCACTTGTTTGGTTTGCTTTTGCTGCCTCAAGAAGGATGACAACAGAAGTTAGTTTGTCCTTATTCTTGGAGTAGCACAAGTAAGTTGGGGCTGTGGTGCTGTGACAGCATTCGCTGTGCAAGGAAAAGGAACGCTCTTGCATTAGTAAGAGAGAAAGGAGCGGGATGTAGTGAACTTCATGCCTTGCTGCTATTATGGAGTTTATCCTGAATATATTCAACTGTCATATTTAATTGCTCAACTCTTTGGGATGTTGCAAATTCAGAATAAAGATTTATCGCTTTGATCTTCTCTGCCATACGTCCAATGAAATGAAAAACCACATGGCAATGAACATACATTTCACCTCAGAATAATGCCTTTCATGCAAGATCTTGCCCTTTAATAGATAAGGGTCAGACTGAACTTCTTCAAGACAGGTCTGTGATGGAAGTGAAGGGGAGAGGCAGTTCCCATTATACAGCAAGTGTTATCTGCACCCAGTGTCTCTGTGGGGACAGCTCAATGCCACCTCCTGTACCACAAATCAGCAATAAAAGGCATTGACTGTTTTGGGGGGTGGAAATTCAAGACAACAATTAAAGAAGTACTCTGTTTTCAAAGAATATAAGGACGTTGTATGAGATTAAGGTTTACATTTTAATCATTAGAACTAATATCCTTACTCTAAGAAAAGAAGCTAAATGATCTTGCTTGACCATGGTGGCTGCAATTTTGTTTTTAGTTTGCTTTGCAAGGGAGCAAGTTTTACAGCTAGACCATATTGGTGCAGAGTAACATGACATAGTCATATACTCACGTAGTAAAAACTTTGTATTTCTGAGTTCAAAACCAAATTTTATATCAGTATTCAATGACGTTCTTTAAATGTTAAGGTATTATTAAATACTGCATTGTTCTGGCTCGTGCACATCTCCGTTACTTGGATCTTAAAATTTTGATCCTTAATACCCTTTCACATTTGACACACATCTTATTTCTGAATCATCAGTTTTGGATGCTGTCAACATTTACTTTTTTTTTTTTTTCTGATCCTTAATGAATCTGTTTAATGATAATAATCCTAGCCCCATTGTGAGGCATAGGAGTAGATTCTTCTTTCTATTCTTATCTAATACCATTGATTAATAACTCATTGCTTCCTATCTGTCAGACGGTTCTTATCCACCTTATTGTATTATTATCCAGACCATAATTCTCTAGTCTCTCTATGAGCTTCCTGTGTGGTACTGTGTCAAAGGCCTTGCTAAAATCCAAACAAATTATATCCGCCACATTTCCTTTATCCGCCCAGTTTGTCACTGCGCTGAAATACCCATCACAATGAAACATTTATTGATGTAAGTTTCTGTGTTAAACCAGAATAAATGTGAAGGTTCTGCTGTGATTATATGATAGAGCCCGCTTCTTAACAGGTATTATCATTTTATGCACTAAAGATAATTTGAGCCATGGGAGATGATACCATTCAACAGGAGCAGTGAGGCTGTAAAGATCAAAGCATTATGAACCTTGAAAAGAACTGGGAGAAGCTTATATGCTACAAATTGTGAAGGCTATAAGCAAAGTCCTCGAGCTGTATTCCAAGAGATGTTCAGAGAATATCAGCTTCAGAGCTGCTTCACAAAAAACTGTATCTTTAGAGAAAGAATTGTTTGGGCAAGGCCTCGTGAAAGCTGCATGCTGTCACTGTTCCTGTTCCTTGGGAACATAAACAGGATCTAGGGACAGCTTGTGCAAGAAAACAGTTGGAATAGGGAATGTCATGGTTTTCAGCAGCCAACTTGATTACCATCCTCACCCTCGCGTAGGAGGAAAGCTTCAAGAGGTATTTAGGAGGGTGCTGGGTCCCACCTGGCTACAGCACAGCCTCAGTTAAACTGCACTTCAGGAGTCCAGGTCAGGTCTTAAGTGCAGTTATATAGAGACTAACTCTTCAGTGGGTTGAGAAGTTCAGCTGCTAATGTGCTTTCACAGCTGGGCTTCTCAAGTACTTCTTGCTTACTCTGTTAGCAGTAGGAATAAATGAGAGGGGTGGACTGTGCTATTAAGGGATCCAATGTCTTTAACAGTTACGAGGGCCCTTGTGGTGAAATTGCATCCAGTACCTATTTTAGAGTGACCACTAGGGTTGATTATGCATCACTGCTTTTATTCGTTTGAGTCTCTCTAACTTTCTGAAACCTGAATTTCAAGGAGTGTTAGTCTCAGCCCACGGACAGTATTTTTCATACCTGAATGAAAACAGCTCAAATGCCTTTTTTTTTTTTTTTTTTTTTGGCAGGGCGGGGTGCGAAATGGGATGAAAAGTACCCAAAAACACACCTTTTTCCTGATCAAAATGCCTTTCTTACCAAAACAACCATGGGTTGGAGGCTAAAATTTGTGATGGAGAGTCTTCTCTGGGAAAGTAAACTGAATAGGTGAATGCCATAAGAAGATGAAATCTCTGTGGGTGCACAGCTTTGCAGTGAACTAATAACAGATGGAGATTTTTCATTTTGACAAAGAAACCTTCAGTCTGCTGTTGTCCTTCACTGCAGTGGCAGGAGCTCTTGTTCCCAGCACAATGCCATAGGTTGTCTTCTATTCCTGTGCTGCTGAACCCCAAAAAACAGGTTTCTCCCATCTGCAGCCCTGTGAGCCAGGTTGGAGCTGCAGTCCTGGGGATACGAAGACACCCAGCTGAGCTCCCTGGATGATAGCAGCTGTGCCACATGCAGCCCCACTATACCCTATAAATGGCCATGAGTTGAAAGAACTGGAAATGGGCAAAGCTCATGTATACTTTTGAAAGTGTACAAAGGGCTCCAATTCAGGAAAACATCCCTGTTTGGGAGGATTCTATAAGCTTAGGCATTACTTTTTTTTTTTTTTTAATACTATTCCCTCAAGACAAATGAATGGTGACACAAAATAAACCTATAGAGAGAGAAAAGACTCTTGGACTAATACCAACTGAAGTACATTCACCTTAAAAAGCAGTAGTATAATGCTATATCTACATTAATAAGATTTATTCTTTTGCACTGTTAATGAACCTAGACAAAGCATTGTACATACTGGTTCCAATGTCAAAGTTTGCTTGTTTGTTGTTGCGTGGTGAGCCTGTACGGCGTAGACCTCCCTCTCTGATTTCTGCGACACAATTAGTCCATGACCCTGTTTATGTTTTTAAACCTAAAATGCCAGAAGGTAATCTGGGCCATACCTTAAGTCACCATTTGGATTCAGAAGTTGGAATGAGGTCTCTTGATTGGCCTCTGAGCTTATTTGAAAATTCTCTTGTAATTAATGGGCTTGATTTTTTTTTTTCCTTTTTTTTTCTTTTGTTTCCCAGGTTCTTGAAAGGGGCTTTCTTAATATAATCAATGAGGTTTTTCAAGAGTAAGGACATCAGTATTTTACTTTTTGTGAATAGTTATTTGTGGCAGTTGCTTCAGCATTGATTTGCAGTTCTAGAAGTGAGAGCAATGATAGGAGCAAGTACTTAGAAAATGATCAATTGACTGATGTTGTAAATTCTATGTAGAAAATTTAAAATATGTCAATAAGTGTTATGCTATATTCTTTCCTACCCTTCTCTCTCCCCATAACTAATCAACTGCATATGAGTCTCATTAACCTCCTCCTGACATCAGGTCTTCAAGGTAAATCAAACTCTTACAGATACGGAATTTCCTTATTGCTAGGAGATAGGTTGCAAGAGGCTGAAATCTTCTGAAATGTTTTCTGATAACAAATGATTTTTTTATTTTATTTAGTTTTTAGATGCAGTGAATGTGGTTCTTATGAAAGTGGGGGACTAGATCATTAATATCAGTCAGGCACAGCAGAGTCAGGTCCCATATGGGTCATAGAATATTGCTGACGAACTGTCGTGTATAGTCAGTAGCTTTCCTCTCTCCGTTTTCAGGCTCTGCATAAACTTCATAGCAAGCAAGAATCATGAAAAAGAACAGCGAAACATGTTTGCCTTTCTGTGATTTGTTCTTGAAGCATTTGCTGAGAACCAACGCTTGCTCCCCTGTTAACACTCTACTAATGTACCTCATTTCATACTCCTCATTCTTGCAATTCCAGCTCTTGGGCTTCTCCCAGGCAGAAGTTCACCAGCTGTTCTCAAGACAGGTTCCTTGATTTTCACCAGGGGGGTAGGGCCCTCCTTTAAGACAGCGGTCTCCTGCCCCGCAGTGCTAAGCACGCTCGCCGATGCGCGGGAATGCTGACCTCCTGATTAAGAAGCTGCCTCCACTTCTGCCTCTTGCTGGTACATACTTCTCTAAATCATTTCATCTCGAGGTCATGAGTTTCTCAGTTTGTAAACTGAAAGATATGATTAAAATGGCAGCAATTGGTATTCTGTGTTTAATGAGGCTTTCTGTAGGTTTTGCTCTGGGTTTAACTCCAACTTGTAGCTAAAATAGCTCTTTACGGTGCTCTGGCTGTGCGTGTTGTACTTCAGGTGTTGTGTTAACTATGGTTATTTAATTGAAGTTTTTCAAGATGGCAGTTAAAACGGTCTCACGGTGAGTTGTTTCCGAGGCTCCATTTCTTTTAATTGGTGGATCGTAGTGTGTGCCAGTTACGCCTGCCTTGAGGAGAGGGAGTGCTTTATCTGAAAGCACTGTGCCCCGCTGCTTAGCTCGCAGAGTAATACTAGATGTTGCATTTCCTTGTTTTTCTTTCCAATTTGAAGAATGCGCACAGAGCAGGAAGGACTTTGGGTTAAAGCTGTTCAGAAAACACACTGACGAGCAGTCATCAGGGGGTACAGAGCATGGGGAGAGGGGGCTTTACCTTTGTGGTATTGTAGGGAGAGGCAAAATGCTTCCTCGTTCTCTACAAGAGAATGGTTTTTTTGGACAAAATTTATTGTGATGAAGTCCATGCACCAATTTATTCCTATTTAGGTCATCAGAATAGGGCTTCAGTGGTGCAGTCTGTATGCTGGCTCTCTATACAGGGATACATTTCACCCTCAGTGAATGCTCTTTGTTTTCTCAGTTGAGGTCAGTTTTTCATTGCATTCATTAAAAGAAATAGCTCTGGATTGCGAATACCACTGCCCCTCTACTTCCCAACCAGCAAGCCAGCATTGCAGTTGTTAAGATGTTAGAAAAGGGGGTAAATTTGGAAGGGGAAAGAAAAAGAAAGACGTGGAAGTTCAGAGGCTGAAGCTGTTATCACTCATCTGACGGTTGTGCTGTTGCCTGGTTCTGATGGGCTTATGATTTTTTTTTTTTGCTTGTATTTCTCCCCTGTTTCTCTGTATAGCTTCCTAGATGCCTATCAGGAGAGAGAGGGATAGTTATGTGATACAAAGATTGCATAGGGAATGAGGAACATGTTTCTCAGATGATCCCTCTTGCCGAGCCACTTCAAGAAAAATTTCATCCAAGTCTAGAAAGGTTATTTATCCTGTGAACGTGTTGTCCCAGGACCTCTGGGTGTGGAGTCTTGTTCCTTTCACTTGAATGCTAAAGATTTCATTCTGCATAAGATTTGATGATTTTTGTTGTGTTCTCCCCTTTGGTGCTCTCTGCATTGCCTCCTGCTCTTTAATACATCTCATCTTGACAGAGTTAAGCCTAAAAATAAGTTCCTGAGCTCACTCACATTTGTAGCATACATTTGTGTATGAACATGTTTGTATGACGGCATATCTCATGATACAGTGTGTTTCTCGGTAAACGTTTGTGGGGAAGGATTGGGATATAGCACCAATGCCTGAAGAACTGTTTTGTCTTTTTTTTTTTGTGTGTGTGGTGGTATTTTTTTGTTTTGTTTTGTTTTACTCATGGGAGAACAAAAATAAAACTTAAGAGATGCCCTCAGACTGTGGGACATTCAAAATCAGTGTTATTTGTGGGTCTCTGTCAGTGTGCTGCTAGTGAGGAGAATAGCTTTGACAATGAATGGGGTAAATTTGGAATGTTCTGCTGTCATCTTTTTAAAATAAAATTTGATCAAGTTTTGATTTGTTCCTTTAATGAATCACTGCTACATTGCGTGTCTGTGTATATAGCTATATGGTTTGTTATTATGAGGTCAAATCCTGACAATTTAATGCGAAATTGATTTAATTTATTATTAATATTTTTTGTTTTTCTCATTTCTCCCAGTTTTGGAGCCTTTATAATTAGACATAATTAAAACCGCAGGTTTTAAGCTCCAGTCTAACATTTAAACTCATGTTTATGGTGCAACCCCTGGAGTTTTATTGTCATTCCAACTGTATTTTGAAAAAAATATTTTTTTTTTGCATTTGTTCAAATGCTTTGTCTGCTGCTACCACTTAATCATCTGTTTTGCACAGTAAAATGACATTTATTTTACATGATAAGAAACTTTACAGTTTTGTAGAGTAGCTATTTCATATCCCTTAACAAATGGGTGCAAGGGACCTTTTGCCTTGTACACTTTAAAAACAGCTTTCCTCTTTTGGAACTTGTCTTTCTCTGCTCCTTCATGCAACAGTCTGAAACTGCTACATGCTGTAGAACTGATTTTGAAAAAAATGTTGGCTGGCATTATGTAAAACCATATTTTCCCTTTTGGTGCGTATGTTCTGGTCCTAGCAATGTCCTTGTTTTGCTGAAATTAACATTTTTCCCCTCACAGTCATTGGTATGTGATGGTGTTTTTCTGTCTTCTTTAATTGTGATGCTTTTTTTTAATTATAAGTATAAGGTTGATTGTTAAAATTAAGTGGCAGAAGGCTTCTTTCCAAGTTATTCAGAGATCTTTTGCTGTAGAAATATATTTTGCTACTCTCAATTGCCTTTTCCCCTTCTTCTTTCATTGCAAACTACTCTGGGAAGAGCTTCTTTTAACAAAAAAAAAAAAAAAGAGAGAGAGAGAAAAAAAGGCTACGCTTGACTGATAATGCATTGCTTTGGATGGTGAAACATTATGAAAGTTTAATTTTTAATTAAATCTGAAATACCAATTATAACTGAAAGAGATTTTAACCTGTTTCTTTTCAGACTGCCTGAAGTTACATTGTAGATGCTGAAATCACTGCACCTTAAAAACAAAAAGATTAAGCTGCACTGCATTCTTGTAAGTAAAAGCTTTTCCGGTACCTTTTGTGTCAGTATTTTTCCTCAATATGCATCCAAAGTGTTAGCACAGTAAATGGTCTTGGATTAAGGTCAGAGTCCCCTTGAAAAGGATTTAGAAGTTCAAAGGATGTTTTATTTAAAAATTAGAACTAAACTCAAATCTTTCAGATCTTTAATTTCAGACCCCTGCATAGATCTTTCCTTTTCACTTCGATTTGAATATTATTAGTAGTAGTGTGTGTCTGTTGATGTACAATTCCTGTGGCTTTGTCAGTGAGGATTTCTGCACTTTGGTGTAGAGACAGATTCCTCATAGCATAGAATATAGTTTATTCTCTTTTTGTGATGTCATTATAAATTCTTGTCCCTTACGTAAGAAAAAACTGAACAACTTCCTAATGACATCACAGGATGCTTCGTCTGCTTTAGGACATAGATGAAGGCAGAAATGCCTAATTCATCTGTGCTGTGATACAAAAAAACAGTCAAAATAATGTTTTGTGTCTCTCAGCCAGAAAGGAGTCTCTTTGTAAATGCATAGTTGCTCCATAAATGGAAGGCAGATCGTACATCTACACTTATTTAGAATCCGTTTACTCAATGTATTTGGGTAAATAATTATGATTTGGAACTTCATTGACTGAAGAACAGGCAAGCAAAAGAGGATTGGGAAATGTAGTAGATTCAGATACTCTGAATTTAATGAAATAATATATGGATAAAAATCTAGGAGTTTGTAGATAGGAGGAAAAAAAAAGATTTTTAGTTGGACAGTGCAAAGCTGTGGAATATTACAAAGCAAAGTCAGTTTGTTTTCTTGTTTGAGATCAAAATGTACAGTCTGTAATGAAATCCAGTCTTCTCCCGAAGTGGTACTTTTGTACTTCAGTATTAAAGTATTTTAACTATTCCATGGGATTTTTTCTTCTCTCTCTGTACTCCCCCCCCGTCGCACCG
>VXAA01002957.1:254518-276266 GCA_013399115.1 Anseranas semipalmata | reverse complement strand
GCCCCCCCCCCCCCCCCATTTTTTTTAATTGTATTTTAATGATTTATTTTAAACTAGCTGAAGGGTACAGTACACTGTGGGCAGCTAATGCGTGCCCCTTCCAGCGTGGAACGCCAAGTATGACTCAGGCAGGCAGATTGTGCCATTCTGGCTTGACTCCATTGTGTTTTTACATTACTGGCAAGGGCCATGCCATTGTGTTGCTTAAATATTGTGCATTAACTGCAGGCTGTGGCCAGTGAATTGTATTTAACATTTTCTGTTCATCACTGCTGAATATCTGCCATGAGCAGCTTCCCTGGCCATGAGAGGTTAACCTTACAATTAAACTGGTGACCTAAACTGAAAACACTGGTGGATTTGTTGGGTCCAGCAACAATTTAAGGGGAAGTGTTAGGGCCCGGGGGGAAAGTTAGGGGACACTTGTGGATCTGGGAGTACTGAGCTTCAAAGTTTTCTTGCAATTTTGTGCAAACAACCAGGAGAATTTTTATTGGAAAGTAACAGTAATTCTCTTTCCAAACGGCAACAGCAGAGCAAGGAGTGAATTAAGGCACATTCTTTGAAGCCTTAGGATCCAGATGGTCAGTAAGTCCTGCGCAGATAGCCCTAAGGCAAAACACCAGGTAGCAATATATGGGCCTGATGGATGGTGCTGGCTGGAATGGGCTTTTTCAGTTAGGGAGGAGATGACCGTCTAGGCTTTTGAGGAGGAATAAACACACAAGTGCAGAACTCGTATGCAGGAAAAAAAAAATATATATCTTATCAAGGGTGGCAAACAAATCAAGGCAGAAATGTTGAGCAGCTTGTTCCAGATCAGAGTAAATCAGAGGTCAAACTGGGAATGGAGCATAGGATCACGACTCCAAATCTGTTCTGTTCAGCCCAGTTCTTCTTTCCATTCCATGAAGTGGAGGTGCAAGCATCTAATCTTTGAGTTTCTTGCTGTGTTCCACCAATGCCACCCCACCCCCCACCCCACCCCACCCAAAAAAAAAATCCCATCTGTCAACTCCTAGCTGCTCCTAAGTTTTGTATCCTTGGCATACAGCCTATAGTAGGGACAAATGAGGTGGGGGAATTGTTATGTATGCACAGGTATGCTATAAAATAAGGCTGTGATTCTTGCTATACCGCGTGTCCACATAACTACAGGGCACCCTCGTTATAAACAGAAGTATGGTTTAAGGATTTCCTTTTTCTTATATGTTCACTGTAATCAGGTGTTTCTAATTCTGAGATCTTTAATGAAGTAGATCCAAGTATGGCTTCCCTGTATTAACCCAAAAATGGTAAGAAGAAAAGGCAAGCCAAGCTCTGGTAGTTTTCTGCCTTCTTTTTTTCTTGTTGTTGTTGTTTGTTTTTTGCCTTTTTTTTTTTTTTTGGAATTGGATTTCTTTAATTGAAGGGTGGGAACCTTGTTTTAGGGTGGGGATGTCTCTAACAGATTAAAAGGGGCCAAATTTTCAGCTGGTGTAAAAATATGCTTGACTTGATACATGGCATTAGAAGAAAATACAGATTCACAACACGTGAACATCTGGCAGACAGTCGCATAAAAATACAGCCTTGTAAATGGAGTGCAGGCATGCTCTTAATGGGAAAGATCTGTGGGGTTGATTCTTTTTATGTTGGGTG
Organism: Anseranas semipalmata; assembly: GCA_013399115.1. Taxonomy (NCBI): domain Eukaryota; kingdom Metazoa; phylum Chordata; class Aves; order Anseriformes; family Anseranatidae; genus Anseranas; species Anseranas semipalmata. The sequence continues at coordinate 274,625 of VXAA01002957.1, read as the reverse complement.
CTCAGTTTAGCGATGTACTAAAATTATGTGGATTAATAGGCAAGTAGATTCACTGAGATCCATGGGACTACTCAAATACTTAACTTTAAGGATGTGCTTAAGTACGTCACTGTTGGCAGTTAACTCAAAATAGGTAAAGTACAGTACGAGGAGTTAGTTACCTCTGCTGACATTCAGCATGTACCTGATTTTAGAATGAGACAGTAGGGAAAGCGTATCGTGTGTGGAAGAAAAAAAAAATCTGTATGCACAACCTGAAAACTTACACAAGAGATGCACTGGATGTGCTTTCAAAGTAATGGTTTTAGTTACGCTGCTGTTGGCTGACCGATAAAGAATATACAACACGTTATTTTTGTTAAAAAGAGATTTTTTCAAAGTTGCGGTCTTATGTGGCCTTGTGGTCTGATTACTGACCAAGAGGTCTGGTGTTCTAATATTGATGGATGCTGGCTCTTTGAGTGGCATTGGACAAGTCATTTAACCTCTTGGTGCCTTGTTCAGCAGATCACTTTTTCAATCTGGTTCATACTGATACAGTTCTATGAACGTTATTGTGTTTGTTTTTGCAAAGCTCTTAGAGGAGAAATAGTAACCATTGTTATTATTAATAAGTATATTGTGTAGACAAAACACAAGGGATGGAGATACAGCCACTCATGGGGGTGATCTTTCACAACTCACTTGTGCCTTTGTTTAATTCCATCACTCAAAGGTATCAAGGCCAACTCCAATTTACAGAAGTATTTCTCATGTCACTCTCTCCACTGTTGAGTATTTTATTGTTCGTGTTCTCTCTCCGTCTGTTTCTCTGCTACTTTCCTCCATGCTGAATTAACCTTGCATACCAAACTTTATTCCCCTTTTCTGTATTATACAGCAGAGACATTTGTGTAGCCTCCAAATTACAGAGAACAAATTCATTTTGTCTACTGATTGTTTGCTGTTGATGTATGAAACAGACAGAAGACAGTTTGAATTTTCATAAGTTCAATTGAGCTTGCAGGCATAAGGAAAGGAACAGGCAGAACCCAAGCCAATGTGACACAGTAAGCTGGCATCCCAGAGTGCATGCGGCATGTGTAGCGTCAGGATGTCAGGGCTAGGAAGGGCTTCGTCCATCACAGCAGTGCTTTTAAATGAAGGAAGGATTTTGAAGCAACAAACAAACTACCCTACCACATTCTTCACAGCACAAGGACCCTCGTGGTTCCTGACGGATACAGGATCTGCCCTTCCCTCCTGTAACTTGCAGTTTTAACTGGAAGTGCATGTCTGATATGTGCTTTGTTGAACCCTGCACATTCCCAGTTGCTATTCTTCTAACAAAATTCAACCCTCAACAGTTTGCTAAGCCCTTTTTGATGCAGAAGGAGTGGCTTGTAGAAACAACACTGGAGAAGACAGGTTTGAATGTGAAATAAATATGGAAGAACGCTTTCTTTGAAGAAAGATCAGCGTCTTGGGGCTGACTGTTACTGCGGAATTGTGTTAGTGCTAACAAAGAGAATTAATTTTGCCTTTTCCCCTTCCTATACCAAGGCAGTAATCCAGAAATTCATGGGGATAAATTCTGCCCTGATTTCTACCTTTGGAACCCCAGTGGAAATGTGGAGAGGTCATAAATGTTTGTCAATGTAAAAATTGTCCTAGTGTTAAAATTGTTGAGAAAGCAGAAAGTGGTTGATTGTTACCTGGCCCAGGGGCATAGGGATACATAGGAGCTCTACATGGAGTTATATGCTTCCAAAAGTGTTGCTTTTGTTGTATATATTAAGGAGAGCATGAAAAAATATTCTAGTGAGTGAGAAGTTATAATCAGGAGCACAGTGATTAATTGTTCTTCATATCCACTGGGAGAAAGACCTAAAGAAATCAGTTCAATGAGCAGTGAAAATTACCAAGTTACATATTAAGAACCATGTTCTGACTGTGTAGGCAGTAAAACATGCAACCTCTAGGTACTATGGAAGCAAGGGAGGTTTCTTTTTGAAGGAATGGGTTGGAAAATCACCTCTGGGGGTGTGCCATAAGGCAGAAGGCTGAACTAGATGAGTTTTGTTGTTCCCTTGCATTTCTCTGATTCAGCATACCGTTTGGGAATGTTGGTATGTGGCTAGTACATTCCTGATTAATAAAGCTTAATGTTCCCAAAAGATCCCTAGGGTTCTTAGTTTTCCATCCTCTCATAACTGAAACCATACTGTCTCTTCAAAGATTTCAGTGGGCTGCCAGCATTTTGCTTTGACCCTTCTTTTTATAGAGAAGGACAGGGGAGGGACTCATATAGACACCAAAGGACAGATTTTTGGTCGCTGTGAGCCTACATAGTTTCTTTCCAGTCAGTGCACTAATGCTGATTTGTTTCAGTTACTGTTTTTGAAAATTTAGATGAATGGAGACACTCCAGCTATAGCCTAGTTCAAAGGCCTGTGACACAGATCATGGAGATATTTTAAAGGTGCAAATATGATTGATCAGAGCAAGTATGTAATGGGGCTGGAGTAAAGCCTTCTGCAAAAAGTAATTTCTCAGGAGATAACGAACTTCCAGTTTTCTGAATTTTCATGCAAACATCCTGTAAAGATATTTTCACTTTGTGAAACTGCCAATCTCAAAATACAGTTGGCCAGCCTGATAACGTTGTTAGTTCTCAGGTTGATTTTAATCAGTCCCATTCACAACTTAGCGCAAAGAAGAGATGGGAATGATTGGCAATCAGGTCTATCGTGTTTTTGTTCTCTTGCAAATGTTTAAGGGTGTGGTGGTTGTTATTGATGTAGTTCTATATGTTAAGAGTATCAATTGTAGTGTACAAATGAATAGAATTCTGACTTTTATCACAGGTGGCAGCTCTTGTTTTTGCAGAATAGTGGCCACAATAGATGAAGATAGGAAAATGGCTCTCTAGTGTGTGGTTGCTATAGTATATAAAGGAGTATGGGTTGTGATTTACTCATATTAAAAAGGCATGGGAATATCAGCAGTGATTCCCTCAGTAGCACTACTGCAGTAAGTTGTAAAACACTTCACTATTTCAGCACCTGAAGATGTTATAGTGGAAGTGGAAAATCTCTCATGCCATTTATCAAAGCATTTGCTCGTCTAGCTTCAAGACGAAAGAAAGACTACAGATTATTGAGCATATATCAAGATTATAAAGACCATTAGACGTATATTATCTTAGACCAGAGATGTCATTAGATAAGCTACAAAAGGGAAAAAGGACAACATAGGCAGGCCTGGCTCTTTCCAATTCCTGGTACTCTTATTTTGTTCTATCCAAGAAGAAATTCTTCATCTAAACCAGTATATGATGGGAGGGACTCCACAGAAAGGCATTGTGGTTATTCCATATTTACATCAGCGCCCCTGGGGACACTCTCACTGAATCATTTTGTATTCCGGCATCTGATGTAGGGCACTCTGATGAATGTAAGTTACCCAAACTTTCTGGCCTATTTTCTTCATTAGCGTAAGTGGTCTTGCTCTGAAGTTTACTATAGAGGATCTGGTTCTTCTTATTGCCCTCTTTCCCGTCGTTGCCCCTGCATATAAATAATAGATTAGAACAGATTTTAATCTCGGTTGTATCAAAATTGATCTATTGTTTTCAACAGTTTCCACTGGCACAAGAGAGATCAGAATATTTGTTTTATTTATTTATTTTTTTAAATAAATCATCTGCGAGCTCCACTGCTGACATCTTCGTGGCTTTGGTGCCAATGCACGCTCTGCAGGGTCTTCAAAATTCTGACAGGATGCGCTGTCATTCCATATGTGTTTTAGCAGTTCTGTATTTCCTCACAACAAAAGAATCTTTTGTTCTGTGTGTGTGTCGTTATCCTATAGCATTTTGATAATCCTGTGGTTAGAAGGACCTCGTTCTTGCTCCTTCCCTCCTCTTTTTATACCTCTCTCCTTTAGGAGCCTTCAGGAGATGGCAGCAAGATAGCTGGGTTGGAGATAGCGAGCACTTGGCAGGTCAGTCTATGCTGTTAAAGGCCATTGGAAAAGTATCTGGCTTTGCAAGATGTATCAGTAATACTGAAGGCATCTCTGAATCAAAACTGCACTTATGAACCCATTGGTTTCCCTGGCTGACTTTTTTTTTTTTTAAAAAAAAAAAAAGTCTTCATAATGTTTTCTCAGGAATTTTCTTTCCAGCTCATGTAATGTTCGCATGGAAATTTTGAATAATGAAAGTACTTTGTAAAATGGAAGAGCGTTATTTCACCTCTTTTAAGACTGGCAATTGAGAGTCCTGTGACTCTTAGCAGCAAAACGTTTTCATGGAATTAGGCATGTATTTCCCAACAGCAATGACAGGATTTACGCACCAGATCACTGTATGTCCTCTCTGAATATGAACCATTTTAGGTCATGATCCTGCAGTCCCAGTTCATTTAGGTAGGGTATAGTGTCACGGTTCCTGTGAATGTAGGTTGCAAGATCAGACCACCAATGGGAAAATCTGCTGAACTTCATTCTCGGGGTCTGAGCCAGAGACGGATGAATTCTCATCTCTTCTCAGTTTCCTTTTCCATTCATTAGGGTTTCTAGTGTGGAGGGTAATCTCCATGATTTGTCATGTCTCTTGCCATGTTTTGATAGACAACTAGCCTTCTTAAGTGTGAGTGGCTGTCGCTTTTCCAGAACAAATGATACTGCATTCCTGAAGCAAACAACTATAAAATGATTAACCCTTGGGCAGACTTTATGTGCAAATGACGCCTTTTGCCTGGATGCAGTTAACAACTAGAGGGAATTTCCAGCAGTCAGACATCACACAGGCCTGAGGAATGCAGAGAGGGTGCTGAGGAAGCTAGAAGTTGGGTGACCAAGAGGGTGTGGGCTTGTGTTCGTGTATCATCCTGATGGAAAATACAGCATGATTAGAAGTGAGAAATACCTGAGTCTCAATAGGCAAGGTTCCTACAGGTACTGATTTATGCGTGGATAGCACCTGAGTGTGCTGTTGAATTTGTGCTGGTGCCTCCTGCCCATCTGATACTGACCCCAGGCATGATACTATTTGCTGTTTCTTCCTGTGGTACTACTTGGCACGTTACTAATTCTTGCCCTTTCTTTTCCTTGTGTATGTAGTTTAGAAAATACTGCTCTTCACAGCTACCTCTGCCCTTATTCTGATCACGCTTGCCATTCCAGAAGACACTTATTTGCTCTGAAAAGCTCCTGTTCAGTTTACTGGTCTTTGTTATGCTGTGGTCTTCTCAAGCCTGTGTGGTGACATGCTTGGCTCTAGAACTGCACTGAAGAAAATCATCTGGTATCCAGTACTACTCTAGATATCTAGCAAATATTTTGTTCCTTCAGGACACCAGTCACAGTCACCTCAAGTGTTTTCCTGCCCTGTCCAGAGAATTGCTCTCTGGCAAGAATTCAGGATAGCTCTTAACATGCGAAGGTGATCACAATTGGTATGTTTGATTATAATCTGTAACCAGTAAGAAATCTCTTACATTAATGTGTATGTTTTTTGGAATGGTACTGGACCAAAGTTTTGTATTCAGATAGTACCTGAACTTCTGGGGTTCTTAAAATTTCATTGTTTTCTCATGTGAAATCTCAGACTGTTGCAGAGATGTAGAAATGGATGACGAAAGGCCCCTTCACTACCATGTCCAGATCTATCTCAGGGGCTTTAAAGCTAGATGCAGCAATGTTTAGGTGCTTGGCTCTGAGGGGAATTCAAAGCCTGGAGGTAGGGTCTTTATCCAGTATTTGGGAAATACTGAGGCCAAAGGGAAGAATCTCGCTGGGTGGAGTGCTGCCTAGAGGTAGCCAAAGGACAACTCTAGAGGCTAAAGGTTTGGTGATTTCTTACCAGCAGTTACGCTGAAACACAGTGTGGATCTTGTCCTCGCTGCAGTCGTTAGTGTCACAGAGAATTCCAGGTGTGTCAGGTAAATTTTAATCTTCATGAAATTATCAGCTGTTAAATATACTTTAGATTCCCCTATCCTTTCAGCAGTATGAGATAGGCATATATTTTCCATGCCTTACGATGGTGGAAAACATTTCTGATGTCCCCGTATTGTCAGACTGTCAAGGGCACAGCTATGTGATTATCATTATTGTGATTTAATTATATTTAAAAGCATTTACTTTCTGAAAATCTTGTACGCTCTCTCTGTCATAATGTTTAGAATGTATCTTTACCATACAGTAGTTATTCTTTAAGGCTCCTCATACCTAGAAAATCTTGTAAAAGAAATATACTGTATAGCAGAATAGACGTTTCTTATTTAATGCTGAACTAATTCTTAGAGCTGCATCGTGATTACTCGTGGAGGCACTGGTGGAAGTCTAGAAAGGGTAACAGGCCTTTCCTCCTGATTTTTTTCCCTGATGAGATGGTAGGAATCATGAATATCTAGTAAAACATTGAGTGTCACTTCTACAGCTCCTAGTACTTCATCCCACTGTCTGAATGGGATAGGGCTTTGCCTGTAACTCTTGTCTACTGCTTCCTAGAGATAGTGACAGGAGAATGAAATTCTGGGCTGCAGGTAAGCCATGTGATAAAGCAAGTTTTCTTTGTAGCACGCTGAGAGGTTATGCAAACATGATGTGAACTGCAATCGCCACCAGAACTCCACATCCCATTTCCTTATTGAGTACAACCATTTTCTGATCACTTGTCTTACAGATGGAGTGAAATCCTGGCCCCAGTAAAGTCAGTGGGATTTTTCCTTTCAGTAGTGGAGCCAGGTTATGTTGCGGATGTATGTGCCTGAGTTGCTCCGTAGGGTAGGTTATGGTATGCCTGGTAGGTTATGGTATGCCTGATGCATCGCACGTGTGCGTCTGTTCCCACCTCTCCAGCAGTGCTGCCCGGATGAGGGACAGGTGCTGACTCTTCTGTCTGCTGTGTTGTCAGCCTCGAGGTAAAAGAGGAAGTGAAGGCTTTTCTTTAATTGATGTAGAGGAAAAGAGTTTACAGCGGAAAAATAAACATGTGATGCTCTCTTTAGAGAGAGGTGTTTTTATTGTTTTTTTTTTTAAGTATCTTGATTTACCTTTTTTTAATAATAAAATGGCATAAGAGTTGTCATGCATGTTTTAGTCCGGTAGTGGTCAAAGGAAGGTTTATTTTGTTTTTAATCTCCTAATTCTAAGTTGTTTAGAGTTCTTTTGTGAAAGTTCATAAGACTACATTGGTTAGAAATTATTCCCCTTTCCCATTTTATCTAGCCCTGATTTAATATTAGCTAACAGTACAGTGTTTCCTTGTGTGGAGCAGAGGAGGAACTGGCAAATTCCATGCACAGTTCAGACAAACTGGTCCTCTGCGAGGCTGCGGCTGTGCTCCTGCTTGTGCGGAAACCAGGTGTAAAATCCCCAGTCCCTGCCTCAGTCTGTCTCTTCTGCTCCTCTGTGGCACTGATCTGCAAATGGAGACTCCCGGGCTGATAATTTTCAATGCTGAGCTTTCAAAACTGAGTGTGTATTTGGCCTGTCTTTGTTTAAACTTGGAAAAATTAACGGAGCTCATTCTGCACATCTGATATCCCAATCTTCGCGCTTAAAGCTAGCTCACATATTCTGTGTATTTGCAAGTCTAACACTGATTTGTGCAGCTGAGTTGACGATAAAGATGGATGGGACTATTGCCCTTTAAGTAGGGCCTCCTTTTACTTCAGACGGATTTTTGCTAGTATCAGTGCTTGGGAGTTCAGCTTCAGTGTTTCTCTCCAATTTGCTAATATCTCTCCAATGCTAAGCTTCTTCCATAGTTCATTCCTAATGGCCACTTCCTTGAGAAATTTAGGTTACGGTAAGACCTCAGTTGGATGGAGGGCAAGAAACTGTAAGAAGCTAAACCAAAAATCCTAACCCAAATCTTACCTAATGCAAATTACAGGGATTGGTGTTGCACACAACAGCTTCCTCTGTGATGGCCATGCTTACTGTCACTGCTCAGTTTACTAGTCTGAACTAAAATGGACTCCTTGCTGCCCTGTAGATCTCTACCTGTAGAGAGGGAAAGAAACTGTGTCCCCTCGCCTCCTGGCTCTCTCCGCTTCATAACTACAATCCCAATTATCTTGTCAAAGAGACGTTTTTTATGGGGAAAAAAGTAACATATCACCACAATAACTTCTGAACATAGCTCTCGCCTCAGGACTTGGTGTAGCACAGAAGGTCGCGTTTTACCTTCAGGCCCTGTACAAATAGAAATAGCTTAGAAATAGAAATAGTGAGCCAGCAAAATGTGAAATTAAAGAGTAGCAAATGTACATTTACTTTCTGTATAGTCACATTAATCAGACATATCGTTTTTATTTAGAAAAGACTGTTTTGAGAAAAGTAAAGTTATATCAATTAAAAATGTGAGGAGGGAAAATCAGAATATTGTTTTTTGTTTGTATTGTGTTGGGTTTTTTTTTTTGCTTAATTTCATTACCCATTAGTAATAGTAGTGCATGACATTGCGTGTCAATCTATTTGTTGGACTGGAAGAGGCACAGGTTTAGGAAAGGTGAAGGTTCAATAAGTACTAAGCTTATGCTTAGTGATTGTTTTTTAGTGATATAGAATGCTGCTAGTCTTTCTACAGGGACATACAATAATGGGAATATAAAAACATAAAAGAATGGAAGGGCTTACTTGGAAATTCTGATAAATTCGTTTTTGGCTTTCCAATTCTGTGGGCAAGTTCAGTGTTACTACTTTTTGAATTCTGACTTTGAAAGGAAATGAGAAGTCAGAATTTCTGATCTTAGTTGTGTCTCTAAAATGCAGCAAAAGGCATGTTAGCTTACTAGCAAAAGTAATGGAATGCCCAAAGTGTAAACCTCTATAGGCACCAAAAAGAAAGAAAGAAAAAATCTGGGATCTGTTGATTTTAGAAATGCTGTGAGGATGAATTGTGTGCTTTTTGCAATGCCACAAGCTGTATCTCTCTCTGACTTTCCACCATTGTTCTTCTGTCTAGGTATAGCTTATTCTCTGTGTTCTGTTGGGTTTCAAATAATAGAATTAAGGTGACCACCTCCCTTTTTGCTGACTAAGCCTACTGTAATAGATAGCTGAGTATTTGTTTTGAGTGCCAGGAGGAATGACTGTTTTGTGGACAGATATTGTACTAGACAGAAGTATTGATTGGGTTTCATTGTAATAAACATTGCCAGATGTTATCTCAGTGTGTACTGTTTACATTAGTAAATAAATAAATCCTCCAGAGCACAATTATTCTCCATAATGTTTTTTCAAAAGTTTACTATTGTCTCCTTTTATATGTCTAAAGTGACCTTCCTCTGCTCTCTGTGCAGCTTGAGAAACTAATTAGGACATGTGAACCTAATTGTAAAATTCAAATCCTGATCTAGATTCAGATACCACGTCAAGGCTGAGTCTGGGATGTGTATGTGCTAGCATCTCCTTTTGGGTACTCTTTCTTCATCTGAGACCTTCTCCCATAGGAAATACATGAACATTTTTTTTTTTTCCACTGTTGTGTTACTCCCCATGCTGGTAAACAACCTTGTCATGGAAATGTCACAGTAAACATCTGTGTCCTCAGACTCTTGGTAAAGGCTCTCAAAACTGCTGGGTCACTTGGTACACAAAAGGATGATGGGATTCCAACATAGATGGAGTCACCAGTGCTTGCAAACCCAACATGTTAGTTATTTAATAAGTTAAAACAACTCTGAGTGAAGATCTAAGCTTCCACAAAGACTTAGACTCGTGAGAATCCAGATTTGCTCTTCAGACTGTGAATGCACAGCACATCATCACAGTGCACAGCATATCAGCGTGGGCCTGTGTGGAGCTCCTGCTTCTACGCTTGGCTAGTGCTACCTTTTTCCTTGCAGAGGCGTGGCAGATTGAAGCATACTCAGGTTTTGAGTTCTGTTGATCCCTGCTGTAATCAGCTCTCCCAAAAACACCAAGCAAGTTCACAAGAGGTTTTTTGAAGTGTAGCTAGTATCTGTAAAACTTCATGTTAAATGAGAGTTGAAATTGTCTACTGGGCCTTCTGAGATTGAGTTCTTTTTATTTTCAGTGAAACTCTACCTATTACGCTGAAGTACTGGCTCCTTGCTTTGCTAGATTAAACCATCTTGTAATTTATCATCTTGAGTAATGTGTGCTTCCACAGACATACAGGTTCCCTTGGCAAGTTGGCTCCCTCTGGAGACTCCCCAGAACATACTTAGAACAACTTCTGTAGGTTTAGAAAGATGCCAGTGTGTATCTTAATTCTCTGCCAGTGGACCAGCATTATTAACCTTATGTCTTCCAACTTAAATCATCTTTCTCTGTCAAATCTTAAGTTTAAATTCATATAAAAGATGTGCTTTTTTCCCCAAATTCTTAATAGTTTTATGGGATAAATAGTTTTGTGTTGTTTCTCTGTTTCTTCCACTTTATCAGCTGAATTTTACTGTACTTTTTCTCTTTATTTATCTACATTTAGAATTATCCTGTATATTTTACAGGAACTGCTGTGATAGAAGTATAAACAAGTTATATGTTTATGTATGCATAGGTATCCTTTAAAACTTGGAAGGCTACCCATTTTTAATATTTTTGTGATTGTGGACAAACACCATCAAACCCATATTTATTTTTCATTTGTTAGTGTCTTCCCTTTTCATTGGCAAAAAAGGAAAAGAAGAAAAATGAATAAATAGCAAAGGAAAAGGAAAATGTCTCGCCTTCCCACCAATTATTTCTTGTTGTGTATGTGAATGCTTTCAGTGATGTCTCTGAAAACTTTGAAGAGAACTACTTGCTTCTGAAAATCCCTGTGTAGCATGAGGAATAGTTGTCCATTTAAAATGCGGCTCTATTTCTCATCTCACTTCACTTTGAATAGTCAAGTGCACGTCCAAACAACAGCCACTGAAGGAACAATTTCAAGTTTCATGCAAACATGGCTCATCAACTGTGCATTTTTCCTGTTTCTAAGGAATAAAGATCACAAGTGTGAAATGAAACATAACAGGGAGGCACTGGAGTGCAGATCTGAAGGTGGAATTTGCATTGGCTGCACTTCAGCACAGATGGTAGAAAAACTTAAATCTACTCTTGGGTCCTGAGACCTTTCCCCCCCACCTCAGGTTAGCAAATGTATCTAAGGGAGGAAACTGGAGCAGGTAATTCCTAAGGGATTCTAATGATTCGTGCTCTCTAAAAGAAGGAGCCATGGGGAATATTCCTGAGCATCACTCTGTGCCCCTTTCGATTTTAAGGGGTAAGGACTGCATAGGCTTGGTGCATCCTCCTCAGCAACTGTGATAGAAAACCTTTGCTTTATTCTCCTCTTTTCCTGCTGTCCTCCTCTCTTGGCTGTGAAGTGATACAGGGGCATACGATCAGACACCTTCTGGCTTGAGGAAAGTTAGGACTCACGAACTCTTGGAGTTCACATTTCAGGTAAATTTGACAACACTTAGCCAATGTGACTACAGGGGAGTTAGTTTATTTTCTGTTTGGTAGATGGGGAGGTACATATTTCCCTGTGCATGCTTCACATTTGTATACACCAACCCAGTCTTTTAAGGATCAGTTCCCAGGATAAGGTGGGAACTTTGTATCCAGGACCAGTTTGTTTTTTTGGCATCTCCTATGTTACTGTGTGCAGTGATGCCAGTTAATGCTCATTGAGGCAGCGGATTTGTGATTCTGGTTCTTGGCCTGCAGTGGATTGAGATTCATAAAAAATAATCTCAAATCACAAAGCCACCATGGGAGGTTTACAGCTTCTGTGACTATCTCACTTGGGCTAGATTTGAATCAGCAATCAGGAGGTGAATGGTTTTGTTCTTATCCCACTGCCAATTTCCTGAGCTAACATAATCTGTGTGTGCGTGTGTGTTACAAAACTTTATTTTCCAATTGAATGCATCCATCCTTTAAAAACAGGTTAAAAAATGAAAGAAAAAATGTAAAGGAAATTTACCATCCAAAAAATACAGAACAGTGCTAAGGACTTTAAAATATATGTAAACATCAGTTCCTGCCAAGTTAGTCATTACTAAGAGTTAACAACACGGGGGATTGATTGAGAGAATGATTGTTGCTGTAGAATGATGATTTAATAAGAGAAAATCTGATAGATTTGACATGCTACATAAAATGTGCAGAACAGTTATTCTTTGGTAAATTGCAACTTTCATTTGCACCCCTTACAGCCGTGTTTGTTCTGTGCCTTGCCACATTCCCCTTCTTCCCTGTTATTCTCTTTCATTGCTATAAATCATTAGTATTCACCATTGTTACACGTGTCACAGGAAAAAAAAAATGCACACACCATTTCCCTTCCTCATCTTGCCTTCTCTTGCACCTTCATCAGGTCAGTTTTCCAGTAGTCACCTACCAGCTTTGTCGTTCAGTTGGGCACTGCGAAATGTCCTGCTCCCCATCTTGAAAAGATGGCTGCTGAGATCTCAATTTTATTTCCTCTTTGCTACTGTTTTCTTCATAAGCACCCACTTGGCACTGTTCTGGCTGATGACTATTTATCCATTACTTAGTCCTAACAACATGTTTGATGCTTTACAAGCCAGAAAATAAAGGCTGTCTCAGCTCAAAGTTGTTGTTGTCCGGGACAAATAGATGGAAAAGCCTTTCTATTGTTCCCATCTTTACTGATGATCTGGGCTCTGTCCTTCTATTTTTCAGCAATAATTTATGAGAAGCTATTTTTTTTCCTAAATCTGAAATGCCCAGTGCCTCTGAAGATCCTATTGCAAGTGTTGTCAGGGTGTTTGTTCTTCTGTAAAGCATGGTGGCTCATGCAGGCCATGCTCAAGTAATAGGAATCACCTTGACCTAAGCTTCTGTGCCCTTTTCCTGCAGATAGGGTATGCTGATATCAGAGGCTGGGCTAAAAATGGTCTTTTCCTTGCCTCAGCTAGCCTTGGTGCTTGTGCTGTATGAATAATAATTAAAAAATAAAATCCTGGAGTCTGATTACAACAAATAAATTCCATAATGCCCTCTGCACTATATCTGTTGTCGTGCCAAAGAGCGTAACATAAAATGACTGAGAACAACAGAAATTCAAAAAAAAAAAAAAAAAGGGGGGGGGGGGGGGGGGAGGGCACCTAATAGTATAATTTGACCCTAAGAACATGAAAAAAATGGCTTAAAAGAAAAAAAGGCAAAAATGGGACCATGGACTAGCAGTAGGGACAGTGTCATGAAACTACAGTCAGAGGTATGAGCCTTGTAGAAAGAAAAAGAGAAGGGGGTTGGGGGGCGAGTTACTTATGAATCAGTACAACTGTGCTTTGTTCTGCATGAGTGTTTTAATAGAGCAAGTGTAATATAAGGATCAGGTGGGCTCGTGGGAATGGAACAAAAGGTTTTGTAAAATTAAAGCAAAATAATTATAGCTCTAGGTGTAGAGTGAGCACACTCCAGCAGTTGATAGCAGGAACCTGCTCAGAATGGAGAGGGGAGGAGGGAGAAAGATGCAGTTGGGAAGGTTCTTTGCTTTGCTTTGTTTTTTAATACACACACACACACACACACACATGCATAAACATACATAATATAAACAGATTTATATATGTATGTTAGCAACGACTTTTAATCCGTGACAGTTGCAAACAACTTTAGAAGTGATTAATAATACCCACACACAAAAAGGCATTAAAAAGAAAATTTAAGGAATAGTCTCAAATGAATTAATTAACAACACACACACACACACACACACACACACACACACACACGCAAATCACAGCGGAACGCTGTCTTTTTAGTGGAATAGAGGACTATAATCTAAAACAGAGACAATCCTTGACATGGGATTCAAAGATGTTCTTCCTGTAAAAGCCCAACAAGGAATATATAAGGAGTGCCAAGTACACCAATAAACCAAGCTCAAAGTTCCAGAAGTGGACGTGATCTTTTGGGCATCATGGGAAGGCTTTGAGCAATATATCGTGTGAAAGGATCTCCCACATTTGGGCAAAGCATTCTTGCAGTGTTCTTGCAGAAGAGCTGTTTCCTACATGAATTTAAAAGCAGTTTTACCAGTAAGATGACAGCTTGGTTGATCCTGAGGTGGCCTCCCTGTATCTAGTTGTTTGCTTTTTCTTTCCTTTACCTTATCCTTTATATGGAGATATCTATCTATCTATATCTATATGTACCTCAGTACACGAGGGTGTGTACACTTAGATATGTGTGTATGTGTATACATATATGTACCTGTATTGTAAAAGTAACCCTCTCCTCAAAAGAACCCATGACCATCATCCCTTTCTCTCTGAGCTGTTGGTTGCCTTCAAAGATGTAACTGAAGAATAGATATCTGGGGATAGTGAAAGACGTTACTCAGGTGTGCATCTTTCTCTTTGTCACGTTAGGTTCAAAACGTTCAGAGTCTGTTCCTGTTGTGGGCAGTGACTTCCAAACAAATATGTTATTTTTCTTTGTAGATTTATCAAAAGAGTTAATGAATGCTAGTTCCATTAACTCCACATGGTATCTGTGGGTTGGGATGGGCTCCTTTCTGCTTATGTGCTGTTAGGTGGAGTGTTATAAGAAGTACAAGCATGTACCTGTGATAAAAGAGACCTGTGGAAAGGATCTGGTTTTGTTACAGAACTAAAACAGCTTCCCTCCCATGGTGGAAGGCTTCTGACGGGTGCAACAATTCCCACCTCGTCGCGATGCGAGAGGCAGGCAGTCTGCAGAGAGAAGGTTCTGTGGAGTCCACAAGCTGTAGTAGCAGGCGCAGCTACTACAGATGGCTGGTGCGTGAGATAAGGCCTTGGAGAGGGAGGGGGGCGATCAGCCTACCTCCCACCACATTTCCCCTTATTCTGTCGTCAGATTTCCCTTATTCAGAGTTTGTTCAGGATAATTGTTCACAGACAATATATTTTTGTGCTCATGCTGTAATCAGAGGCTGTTGTCAGTTGAAGCAGAGCACATCTCTTAGGTGGTGCTTTCTGCCAGAATGTGGAGGCTGAGATCAGAGTGAAGCTTTATGAGCTCCATTTGGTGCTTTTTACTTCCGTCTTGTTTCTCTCTCTGCAGGGGACGTGAAACTAGATTTGTCCTGTTTCCACAGCAGGGTTTTGGTTTATTTTGTTTTTCCATAGCATTTCATTCTGTGGCGCAAATCCAGAGGAGAGTGTTGCAGAGATGGATTTGAATGTCAGACAGAAAGAGTTGTGTTTAATAAACTCTTTGTTGTAAATTACAGAAACTGGAGAGCAGGAGGCCCGTGTTTAATACAAACATTCTGTGGTTAACTTATCACTTTAAGTGTTTGCCCTGTAACATAAAAAGCAAAGAAACAAGATAACTTTGCTAGAGGGGTTGCTTATGGGGTATGAAGCTCAAGACTGAAATTCCTTCATTATGGGCAGTCATCTCAAACTCCCTCCAGCTTCCATCTTTTTTTTTCCTCTGGCACATAAATTGATTATCATATAATTTACCCTGAAATTAGCTCCTACATATTCTCTTTGTTCCTATAAGAGGTCTATGGTGATAGGGAAGATCAGTGGTGTTTGGAATAACCAAAAATCCCATTACCCCCTGGTTGTTCAGTATTGTGTCCCACTTGTATACCTGCCTCTGTCTTCCATCTTAGAGGTGGCTCCTAACAGAACTGAGTGACAGTATAGGACTAGTCCCACCCTCCAAAAAAAAAGAAAAATAAATTGTGCTAGGCTTGCGGGGAAAAAAAGGTGCTTTAGCAATATATTACCATACTTGAAGATGTCAGCACAACATGCAAACAGTTGAACATGCAACTCCCCTTATACATAATGACTGCTGCTTATTTCCTGCGCTCACCAGCTTTTGAAAACTCCTTTCTGTTTGTATCATACCGTGAGTTACGTATCTGTGTTGATCTCATTTCAAAGTGATTTGTCAACATGAGCCTGTTGTGAAATTAAAGGTCAATAACGGGCCAGGCATTTAACGGGGTAAGCACTGCACACTGGAAAGGGAGAGGTCAAGAATACCACATCAAATCCTAAGTCTTCAGATGTGCCTTGTGAGTAGTGCGTTTTGCTGTTTAGGAACAGAGATGCTATAAAGCTTCAGAGTCAAGCACTCATTCACAGCAGGACACAATATGCCAGTATCTGTCACATTCCAAGTCCTTGCAACACTATTGAAGTCAGAGAATTCAAGTCCCAGATTCCAGGCTTTTTTTTTTTTTTTTTTTTTTAAGATCAGCTCATTTTCTTTCTTGTTATTCCAGTAAATCCGACACATACATGCACACACATAGTCATATAGGTGTACTATTTTTTTTCCAAAGCATGAAGCTAAAAACAAACAAGAACAAAATCATGTTATTTTCTTTGTCCTTTTATTTTCTGGCAAAAGACACTTTATAAGTAGTTTATATTCCAGCTTCATTTTCTTCCATTCACTCTCTGCTGGGAGCAAAGTCTAAAGGATTAAGACAGGAACAGGCGTGTATTATATAATTTAATAAATAAAAGTGTTCCAAATTGCACTTAAAAGGTGGCATTTCCACTTTTGCTCAGAAAGAACTGATGCAATGCTCTTCACATTTCCCTGCTTTCCCTCTATCTATTTTGGAATTCAATGAACAATAATGTACAGACATCAGTAAAGACTTCTATCCCTTTCTTTGCTCTTTCATCTGATTCTCCTGCTCATAGCCTGTAGGAGAATGAATCTAGTCTGGCTAGAGAATTTGCACCCTGCCTTTCTCATAAGGAAGATGAAGTTTTTTAGATAACAGTAGGGACAATTTCTGGTCTCATTGAAGTCATTGGCAGTTTTCCAGATGATTTGTTATGAGATTTGGCCTTGAGAAAAAGGATCAGTCACACTCATCTCCTTTTTGTTCTGAACTAGAATGACCCATATCACTACCCAGTGATGGCTGCCTAGGATACTAGCAGTGAATTTTTGGAAAATGATCAAAAGTTCAAATGTATGCAAGAATGCATGAAACCCACTGTCTAAGCAACCAGAGAGAATGCAGTTGGCCTCAGCAAAATACGTGATTAAATAGATTAAATTTGGTTCTATTTAAAATTGGAAGCTTGTTATGAAAGATCATCTATATCCATTTTATTATCTGCCTATGAAATCTTATGTTAGGATGAGGCCTGGAACAGTCATCTCAAACCTAAATGTAAGTATGTATCTTCCTGCATTCTCTGAAATTTTTTGGTTGCAGAGCACTATAAATGGTGCAAAACAAAGTCTCTTTTCCAAGTTCCCTACAGTGAACAACTTAAGAGCATTTAGTTTTAGCTGGTATTAGGACTTCATGTCCTCAGAGAATAAATGCTGCCCCTTTGATCTCTAGATATAAAAGTCACTATTTCCCAGGAGCTGGGGAAGAGCTGGGGCCCTGGAGCAGAGACAGAGACACAAAATGAGAGCCTGGCAGCTCTGGTCCATTCCCAGCATTGCTGCTGACTTGTTGTAAAATTGGAAAAAGCTATCAGTGATCCCCAGTAATCCCTATTTCTGAAATGAATTTAAGAGTACTAATCTGTCTTAGCAACATTCATTAAGAAAGGAAACAAAATAAAGTTGAAGAAAAAGTCATACTCTCTGACCTTACCATAACTTCTTTAATATTTTTGAGTAAGCAGGTAGTCTGCAAAGTAAATTCGCAGGCAGCTGATTTTGTACATCTATATCCTGTGCAGTACCGCATCCTATGGGAAAGGAGAAGATAAAAAATGATACTTGAATCCAAGAGTTTTCCCTGACTTTTGGAAGGGAGAAGCAGAATGCAAAGGTGGCAGGTCAAGGAGAATGTAAGATTTCATTACAATTGAGTTGTGCCTGCGTTTGAAAGCATTTTGTTAACATGTTGCTATCCAGAGTTTTCCCTTTCAACATTTCTTGTAGGAGGTGAATTTTCCAGTTGGTTTGACTTTGCTGTCAAAAAAGTCAAGCTGATTTTTTTCTTTCTTCTGATTAAGTGAATAAATGTTAAGAGTAATTAAGCCAAGGAGAGTTTTAAATCTTTTTTTTTCCCTCTTTAATTCCTAACCTAGTAAACAAACTCCTTGTATCCATCTTTACGGAGAGATTTTAAAACCACTGTGCTGAAAGTATAGTCTAATAACACCAGTTCTCACTTCAGAGTCAAAACCACTTTGATGACCATCAAACCTCATATGTTAAACTTGCAAGTAGAAATCATGTTTTTCATTATTCTTGTTACCTCAAGGTTACTTCAGGGCTAAGGTTTCCTGTGAAGATCAAACGAGTTTTTGTTTTTTTTTTTTTTCCCCTGTCTCGCACATCCTCACTTCTGCCCAGATTATGCCCTCTGAAAGTACTGAGCGACAGACTGTGGCCTTGAAGCCAGAGGGAGGATTGTTTGGTGTTTTTAAGGCTCTGATCAGCAGACCAAGAAAAATCTGGGTTCTTTTCTCATCTCTGGGTCTATAACCTTGGAAAAGTCAATATATCTGTGCCTGTGTTCCCCAGATGCAAAGGGCAGGCGATGCTATTTCTCTGCTGCATAGGTCCTTTGAAGATAAACCTGCTCTCTGAAACTGATAATGGATACCAGAAAATGCATGCATTGATCAGGTTCCCAGTCCATGCCCTGAGTGGGGATATTTTTCTCCCAGTGTCTAGTCTTGGGGATCTACTAGGAAATCTTCCATACTTGAAGGCAATCACCTAGGGCCTCTGTGCTCCTTCCTGAGAGCACCTTGTCAGCAGCTGCTTCAGGAAACCTCTGCTTCTCCCTCTGCTGTTTCCTAGCTGTTGAATAGGGCTCTTGGCATACAAGAGATTTCTGTGTGCTCCTCTCATGCTTGAGGGACATAGAGACTGAAGTTGCCTAGCCTGGCTTAGTACTTTGGCGTTTTTATCCCCTTTGCAGGGTGGAAGGGGTTGATTTAGAGCTCTAATGTAGCAGTTTTCTGTGATTTATTATCTGCAAATGCTAGCGTTCCTGGTACACTTCTTTTTGAAATGTTTTGCTGAAGCCTTATCTGCATAGGCTGATCATATGTGCCCCAGATATAAACAGGAAGAAAAGGTTTCCAGTTCCATCTGCTGCAGTCTAGAACAATTTTATCCACCATTCGCTGGGGGAAAGCAATTCTGATTTAAAGGGCATGTAAGCTGTGTGTTATTAGTCTGATAGGATAAGGTGTTACAGTTTTTCTCCTGGTGGGCTTTTAAACCTGAGCTAAAAATAAGTGCACTGCATAAACTATAAGTGAAGATGCATAAAACTAACCAAATAAATAAATAAAAATGAAGTAATGGCAGAGCTGGAGCTGTGCATTGGTAACATCTACTGGGCACCTGGACTGTTGGTTTAAAATCCCTTCAGAAAGAATCTTCTACCAAATACCCAGCCAGCTTTTCTCCAGCAACTTTCAACAGAGGTAGATGGGAAACCCCAACGAAAACAGTTGAGCACATGCAAGCTCCTTGTAGCCAGCCAGTTAATGGATGCAGCCTCTTCACTGGGGCCCAAAATTCCTTTGCCACTTGGTAACAGCCCATGCAGTGACATCTGCTGCTTACCAAGCAACTGTTCGGCCTTCCCAAAGGCATCACTTCTTGGGTTGGGTCCGGGTCACAGGCGCACCTTTGTAAATTCGGTGTTGGTAGCAGTGATGCTGGTAGAAGTAGCTCAGGTTTGTGTCAGGGTTGCTGATCAGATGCTGGTCTGTGGATTTTGGTAGGAATTTACTGGATAAAGGCATAGCATTCCGCTGCTGAATTTTAACTCTCCTGGGCCACTTGAATCCTTTGTTATCCAATTACTGTACCTAAATAAACATGGGTGTAATTTGGATATGTTTCTCTTTTCCTCAAAGTTCACATTTTCTTTTAAGTTTACTATTTTGAGTTCTGCTTTCCTGTTTTGTAGCTGCTAAAAATGCTCAGCTGTAGCTAGCCTGTAGTGGTGACACGTTACATAGATAGTGCAGAGAGTCAGTTCTGTGGGGAGATGGGACGGAGACGTTAGTACTGTGAGCCTTTGTGGCCCCCAAAAAAGCACCAAGACACGTTGAGAGAGATTTTTACTAGGCATCACCACAGAACGTGTCCAGCTTCTGAAAATAAAAATACCGTTGAAAGTGAAACCAAATAGGAGCTTCTAACAGGGAGAAAATGAGAA
>VXAA01002957.1:199711-254506 GCA_013399115.1 Anseranas semipalmata | reverse complement strand
AAAAAGTTAAAAAGTTACAGTGTCCACGTATCCATTTTTTCTGCCGATTGAATTTGGAAAGGTTTCTCGCCAAAAAGCGCAGGTTAAGGCACAGGGCCGCCTTCAGCCCTGCTGCCGAAGCCCGGTGCCATACGCATGAGCGCTCGCTGCTGGGGCCGGGCAGCGAGGAGGGACGGCTGTGCTTTGCTGTCGTCCCCCAGGGGACGGCTGTGAGGGAAGGAAGCAGATCACAGTGTGTGAAGTCTGAGAAGTGACAGTGTTTTGCACTCAAGGCAGCTACACGAGGTTACCTGAGGACAGCGTCTGGCTCTACTGGCTGATTGCTTTGAGCATTTAAAAAAATCCAGTTAATGGGGGCACCTCCTAAGCAAACCAGATATCCCTTTTACCGTGCAGTCCCTGTTGAGAAGAGTATAATTTTACATTAATTACACTGGATAAGTAAGAATTTGCTATGTTCTGACTTGATCCAGTAAATTCCCATTTAACCCAGTTGTCCCTATTAAGTGTGTCAGCTCTTCTTTCAAAAGCTCTGCTGTGCAAAGACAAATTAGTGTATTAACGTGAAAATACGTACTTTAAGACAACAAAAATTAGGAAGTCCTTATCCATTTCTTTTTTCAGAAAGAATTATTTATTATGGAATATTACATTGAACTCTGGTTGCTTACAGTTGTTTATAAAAATCAAATTTATTTTTGTTCATGCTGTTTATTTTTTCACTTCTAAGCCTTAACTACTTGTCACTTTCATTTTCTTTAATGTACTTTCTTTTTGTTTAACGTTGATTTAAAGTTTCATTTTCAGATTCTCATATAAATATTGAAAAAAAAATTGAGCTGAAAGTACCTCCTAAGACTGATCTGCTCTTCTCTGCTCTCTCCTTAAGTTATAAATAACATATACTAGACAATAGTCAGATCTAATTCTGAACTGCTTTGTTTATGTCAGTTTAAGTCAAAGCCTAGGGGAAAACCGTTAGTTTATATTGTGTGCAGTTAGTATGTAACTCTGTTCAACCAAAGCTGAGTATATTTTCAAAGACTTTCCCATTGTACTGCAGCTCCACTGCTTCTTATTGAAACCAATGAAAACTGTGTTGTTTATGTCCATGGATATGTGACGGGTCCTAAGCAGACACTTAGAAGTTCTCCTGTTTTGAGGGCACCTATGTAGCTAGGTGCATTAACTATCAGGTGTATTTTGTCTCATTTTCACAAGGAAGTCAGGGTTAGGGAAGAACAGAGCAATGTAATTGTAGTGGGTTTTTACCTTTCACATGCCATTTATTTCATCATCCTCTTTCACTGTTGTTGAATGGTGTCTTGTGTGCAGAAGGTCTTGGAGCTCACAGATCTCCTTCTGTTATGTTATGGCTGGACAGGTGGGTTTGGGGAGGAAAGTTAAATAATTTCTAACATGAAATAATCAATTTGTGCATATGGCACTTTCAGATATATGCGTACAAGAATCCCAAAGATGTCTGGATTGCTTAAACACGTTTTTCACTTGTTGCTTTTGAGCAGCTGATATATAGGATACAAAATAAATGCCTTATACACACAAAATAAATGCATTATATTAGGGATGTTTGATAGCTCTGATTCCGTTTGTGCTCAGAACACGGTATTTTAGAATGCATGTTTGTATGTGAGGAATTATTATTACATTTTATCATCCTATGGTTTGAATGAGTGACAATTCTCTGTTTTTCTACAATATCACTGCATCATATGAAATGCGTGCAGTACTTCTAAATGCACTAAAGTGTCCATGACATGATGTTGATTTTCAGTCTTTGGCCCACAAGTTGTTTTCACTCGTGTAAGAAGTAACCAGACTCAAACTGACTTTGAAAGATGAGCCATTTCTAACCTAAAATGGATTTAAATGGATTCTTTCTCATACCATTCAATCCCAGGTGGGTCATTTTTTTCTTCTACTCCCTATAAGGGTGTTCCTGTTTTGTATTTCAGAACCTGGATTTTCATTTAGCAATTAATGTGGGTGATTCAAGTCACTCCTTCTGTATTTTATTAATTTTTGCCAAATATAGTATTTCTCTGCCTACTGTTGATTGAGCAGAATGGAACTTGCCTACACAAAATTTCTTAGGAAATACAATTTGCACATCCAGATTTCTAACTACACCCACTCTCCCCATTATTGCAAGGTGTTAATCTAGTTGTATGATGCTGCCTGCACAGATGCATACCCTCTTTAAAAATAGGTTATGTGCCTAAATCCTTAAGAGAGCTTGAATACAGAATTTTTCTAGGTCTTTGTACTCACGAACATTTAGCCTTTGTGGTTACTGTAACAGTTTTTGTGAAGGCTTTTCCATGCTTTTAGAAGGTGCTTTTAGTAAGTAGTTTAATCCAAGACAGCAACTGAGTTCTGTTGCAGCAAAAGCAACTACTGATTTTAAAAGTAATTTTAAATTTACACATATCCATTTTAACAGTACTTTTGATTTGAGCAGTTCTCTTCCAGAAATCTGCCCTGGAGAAAATGTTTTTAATCAGGTTAAAATGGAGGCAAGATAGAAAAAAATGTTTGCTGTGGCTTGACTGCAGCAGTGCTAATGAGCTCTGCTCTAATACATGAAGGAACATATGGCCCCCATCTGAATACAAACTGGACACAAAGCAGTAATTCAGCTGAGATGTCCTGAATATTGTAAACTGGGTGAATGTGGTTGAAGGTGTTTATAAACGGTGGCTGAATCCCACACACTGACTCATTGCTTTCTAATGTCCGGGGCTCAAGGTGCTATTTGTAAGAGTATAGAAAATGACCAGTAGAGGGAATTCTTAATTAATGCTAACAAAATAGCTAACTGAAGTGTTATGTTATGAAGAAAAGACTTCTTGTGCTCGTGACGCAGCAAGAGACGGATTATGGAGAGGGCAAGTTAGGAGAAGAAAAATCACAGGACAAGCAAATTGAGTATTTACTGGCAAATAATTGCTCTCTTAAGCTGTGGCTCTCTTCCTAAATTCTTGGCATTCCTGAGCACTAGAAGCATTTTCAAAAAATGCATCGTTACAGAGTAGATGTAAAAAAAACCCTCAAAGGCTGATGTTACAGGCTTGTGCAGGTAAGAATGTGTGTTACTGCATATATTTCTTCTGAAGCTTTCGATTGACCATTGTTTATAGGTATACTCCTTTTTTCTGTTTCTGAAGAACTGATATTTTGGTTTCACAGCTATATTTCATCTAAAAGTTGGAGCAGTGGAGATAGTCTTCTAGGCTGTAGTGTATGCTTTTGTGTCAGCACAGATATACCGATGTACAAAAAAACAAAACAAGCTTTTGGCAGAGAGTATGTGGACCAATTTTATTTAGTTTAAATGGGTTCCGGCTTTTCTAGAAGTGCCTCTACTTAAACATCTACACAGCAGTTGAGTGTGGGGCAGAAACATATGCCCCTATGTACTTGCATTTTGATACAGTCTGATTTCACTGGAGGAATGCTTGGGAGATTCTGCAGGGACAGAAGTTTTTCTAAGTAACTCTCAGAGACTGCCTGCATCTGTACGTCTTCCAGAGGCATGTCTCCCTAAGGAAATGAGATTTCTGGGAACCCACTCTGTTTGCTCCTGGATGCAGTTTGTGTTACCTGTCTCTGATTCCTTCATTTTTTTTAATTTAGCCAATTTCGGACAAGTCTGATGGGTAAAAATCTCCAAGATACCAAAGCTTCCACATGTTTTGTGGAACTAGGCAGATGTTTAAAGGGGAAAAGCTCTTTTAATGACCCCACTGAGGGAGAGACTACCTCACAATTTTACCAAAATTATATATCAGAGACCCAACGTGGACAGAAACCCGTGAGAATGCAGGCTCTTTTGGCTGTCAGTGAATTGGTACAACTTCATGGAGAATTTGATTTTTGTTTATTCCACATGTAAACTTCATTTTGTAATAGTAAAAAGGTCTGCTAGGGCATGGAGATCTGTAGATGGTTAAGAATACTGTGCCTTAAATATGATTTTTTTGCATATTAATCGTCAAATAAAAAAACACTATCATTAGCATTTTTTGTTATACCTACAAAATGTTCTTCTTCCTTTCTGTCCCACTTCATTATGTGCATTAAAAGAAATGGCCAAGACCATCTTACTTTTCACAAGTAAATAAAAATAGCATTTACCCCTGGAGAGCAAGAATGTTCTTTGATTTTACTGGGATTTGATTTTGGTTGTACCAACCCTATTGTCTGGAGTATCTAAGCTGAACGCTTGACTGATGAGCATATATGCATTTTGGACACCACTCTGGAAAGCTACACTGTAAACATCACAGAACCCAGTATCAGGTCCTTCAAAAAAAAAATTGCTAAGTTTCCGGTAAAGAGTAATAGTGATTTAACTTTTTCCCAGAGGAGTAGTCTCTCCTTAATAAGTATCAAATTAAAGTTGGCTTATGTCTTTAAACACGGGCAGATTTCAGTCCTCATTCCTTATTGTACCATAATTGTGGATATTCTGTTTATTGACCACTATGGTAATTATTTCTATAATTATATTTATCATTATTATTATGTTTTTATTATTGTTATTAATATTATTATTATGGCAATATTAGTCCTTTTTCAAACCCTCATAAAATCTTGGCCCTTCTGATGTCTTGGGTGCAGAGTCCTGCAAGTTAATTATATAGTATGTGGATAAAAAAATAATAATCCTTTTATTGGTTTTAATGTTCTGCCTTTTAGTTTTAATGACTGTCCCCTCTTTTCTTGGGAGGTCAGATTTATTTTATTTTCTCTGTGCAGTTACATTTATATCACTTCTCCTATGTTCAGTCCTTTTCATTTTCTCTGTCAGTTTGAAGCTTTCTAAACTTTTTGCATATGGAAAGCTCTTGAGGGTTTTAATGAGTCTTTTTACTCTCTGAACTGTTTTTGTTCCTTTTACATCCTATTTGAGACAGGGTGATCAGGGTTGACAGCAAAATCCAGAGGGACAGCATAACACCAACTTACGTAACAGCATTATAGTATTCTCAAAAGTATTTCCCTTGGACCACCAGTCTGCATGAGGCACTGAGCAATCCACAAAATCCCTGTTTCCTTTACTGAGTTGGGTGCTGTGAACTTATCATGCATTGTGAGATGAAAGCAGTGCAAGTCATTTCTTTATTCCTAATACTAGGAAAGGCTAACTACAGAATCCTATGAAAAGTTTTTTAAAGTCAGAAGAGAGATCTGTGGAGAAGGATCATTGTACCTTGTGTGTAGTAAACTGGAAGGCTTCCACAAGATGGTGATGGCTGACATCAAAAGGAAGTACAGCTTGTTCTGTGGCTTCTAGACCATCTGCAAGTGACTTGTAAGAGATGAGAGGATGCCAAACAAAAAGCACAATTGTGATATAATGGAAGTATGAATCAGGCATTGGTCTACTCTTCCTGGAAAAAACAGGCGAAGCCTGGGACTGTTCCTAGGGTGGCGCTCTGAGACTTCATTCAATCGAAAGAGATGAATTTCAGGCACTAATTCAAGACCAGCAGTCACATTAAAATGTCTGGATCAAGCTTTTTTTCAGTTTAGATTGTCAAATTTTATCTTTTTTTTTTATTATTATTATTTCTGCAGCTATATAGAAGCATGCTATAGAAATATGTAATAAGTCCCTGGGTCCAAGCAGAGCATATCAAGTTGGCTTTTGCTAGGAGCAAGTGAGTTTTATTCCCATTCCTTTCCTCTCAGTTCATCCCCATGACCCTTTTCCCTCCTTCTCTTGCCCCTCCCTGCCTTTCACCTGGAATTTTTGTCCTTTCTTCCTTAGTAAAAATTCTGACTGGCCCGGTACATTTTACTACAGTTTAAATGATCATGTTCAGCATTAAGGTGATAAAACATACTTTATTGCCTTCTCACTTGCCCAAGAGATAACATAGATTTTGAAAAGCAGATGGTTGACTAGAGAGCCCTGAGGTATCACAGAGCTAACAGGTGCAGCTCCCTATTCAGATTCTCCAACGCAAAGAAATCGTATTTCCCAGACAAATCGGGAAAAAAAAAAAAAGAGGAGAAACAGTGAAAAAGTGGACTCAAAGAGTCCAAATGCATACATTTTTAAATTGGATTTGTGGTAGATGATGCAGAGACAGCATTTGTATGCCGAAAGGAGCAATCCATTGCTAAGAACAAGGCAAGCTTCATGGCTAAAGCAGAGTGCTGAAAGGTAGAGACCTGAATTGAATACTGTTGTGGTCATTGACCAGCCGAGTAATTTGCACAGCTCTCTTTAGGTCTGTTTCCCAGCCAAAAGCAGAACACTAGCTGAGGAATGACTAATATATGCTTCTACAGATCATTGTAAACCCTGTATTGGGAAAAGATGAGGAAGGAAAAGTGTACTACTGGTGAAGTGCTACATACTAAGGCAACTCAAAATGTGTTTCTGAAATGTATTTAATGCCTCAAGCAAAACAACACATGTAGGTCATTAGTAAAGAAGAAAAAAATCACACCAATACCAATACCTTTTTTTAGTCCTGTCTCTCCTATCTTACAGGTTTAATACCAGCCATACAAAATACAGCCAGCATTCAAGTGGTTAAGGAGCTATGTCTGCAGGTTTTGAGTTCTTCACATGTTGATACAGCTGGGCTTCTGTGAGCTATTGATAACTTCAGATACAATTTATTTGGGGTTTTGTTCACTCTACCATAAATCCCAATTCAAAATGAAAATGGCCAGAGAATATAAAAGCTTCATTATTAATAATATTATTAATAAAGTCATTAGGCTCTAATTTTGTGATTTTAAGCTTGAGCTGTCCAACTGAAATCTGTGGCCTATGCTTACTGAATCACGGCCGTAATGCAGGACTGGAAGCACTTCATTGTCATAGGTGCTTTTAAATACATTTGGTCTTGGAATACCAGAGGACTTTGAAGTGGTGTTACCTTTCTCTAGAGATCAGAAGAGTTATTCTTGCAGAAGCAAGTAATTTATACAAGGTGACAAAATGACTCTTACATTGCTGGTGGAGGAAAAGAACTAAGTTCTAGCCTTCTGATCTGAGTACTAGAGAAGTAGGGTCTTTTATTTCGGTGTAAAATAAAGGTAAAGGAAACCAAGAGGATAACTAATCAGAATTTTAGCTAGTAGCGAGAAATTAGGAAAGGGCAAATGATGAACATGGTCCTTACTGCCAGAGCATTAAAGTCTTTAAATTTTAGATTGCAAGGAGAGTGTTTGTGTATTTAGTCTATCAGAAAACAAATTCACAGGAATCATAATCACATTTTAAAAAGTAATGAATACAGGTATGAGAGAGTATTATAGATAATCTGATGCAAAAGTTTTTCCAAGAGTTATGGAATCTGGTACATCACATTCACAATTTTTCCATAAAAACATTTTTCCATTAGTCATCAGGTTGGAACAAAGTTTATAAAAATTGGAAAAACAAGTCATAAGACTTATAAAACATTTTGAAAAGTTAAAATGAAAAAGATGAATTGGATGGAAAACTTTCTGAGCATTTGAGAAAAAAGAAAGTAATGGGGAGATGTTTTTCTGCTTTTGTTTAAAAGATGGAGTCTTGATGGAGAGTGAAGCCGGGAGAATACTGTAGCCAACTGCAAATGTATGATACTCTTAGAGAAAAGATTGCTCTTCTGTTCCTATTTTCAGACAAATTGCCTTCATGGTCCTGGGCCTTTGGTTCCACACAATCATTGACTGAGCTGAAGGAGATCTCCCTATAGCTGTGAGTAGTAATGAGGCTTTAGCATTTCTTTGCACATTGCTACTAGAAAGTGACCTCTCTCACTAGAAGGCTCACCTTTTCATTATAAAGGTGTTACTTCTTTTCTGCGTATTTAAAGCATTGTTCAAGTTACTATGCAATTCTTTCCCTGTGAAGCAACAGAAAAATTCAAGCTTACAGAAGTTCAAGAGAACTTCTTTAACCTTGGGTGTGAAAGGTGGCCAGTGACAGGCAGGAGCTTTGAAGGACAGTAGAAGAATGGATACATTTAGGATTGTACATATTGTACATGTTGTATAAATGATGCAAGAAACCCAGAGAAATGCCACAAACACACCCTATTAGGGAGATGTCAGTGACAGAATGAGAGCTACTGTCCAAAACTGCTTGAGTTTCGACAGCCTTGTGTGATGACATCTGAAATGTAAATAGATGTCAGGCAGTGATAGTGTCCTTCTATGAAGACATTTATTCTTTCCATGGTGATTTTTCCCCTTGTACCAGTCTGTGTACTCTCCTGTGACACAGAACTGATGTGACCTCCTGAAATTCCAAGAAAAGAGAGGAAATCAGGTAGACAAAATGGATCCTACTGCAAAGGACAAATTACCTAGTGCTCTTAGAAGTAAAAGACATGGTGGCGTGAGTCAGTCCTCACAAAATGGTGCTTGAAGTGAGATGGATAAATGGTGACTGGGCAGAACTCGCAGCTCTAAGTGCTGTGAGGAGGTGGTACCATGTGGCAGATTTACCTGGGATTTTTGTGCTGGCAGGCAGACAGGTTTGGGGGAAGGAAGGCTTTTTATGATCACGCAGTATAGCTCAAAGCAGCACTGGTTTTATGCATGTAAATGATAGACAGTGGTGAAACAGAGTACAGCAGAATCCTAAACCAAGTGATTGTGATGGGGCAAATATAGGGGGATTTATGCAGGGATCTCTGCAGCTATAGCTCAGATGATTCAGCTGTGCTTTTTCTTTGTCTCACCCTTTTCCCAGTTTATTTTGTATTATGTATCATTCCTATAATTGTGTTCTTCGTTGTTTCTCTCTTGACATGTTAAATCCCACAACACAGTCTAGTCTTGATGTTTTCCTTCTCTTTCAAAGAGTCCCAAGAGAGAGAAACAAGGAAGGTAGATGTATTTGACTTTGGAAAATGAGTTGATGCCAGTAGCAAAGGAAATAAAATATATCACAGGGGTCTGCTAAGGGGTGGGGAGTGAAAATATTGCTCGTTTGTGACAAAAGATTGCCTTGAAGATTGCTTCAGCTTGATCAGTCTGAAGCCCATGTCTCACTGTTTCCATTACAAAGACTTTAATGTTCCTGTTTCTTTTGGAAAAGGACTTCATCTATTTTGAAATAAATCCAAGGCTCCCCAAATGTACTGTTTGCTTTCAGGCTCAGCACATGAGACCTATGCTTTGGGGTCACTTTGTAGAGGGGTGAGAAGAATGTACATGATTTAGGTCATGATCCAGGATAGCCAAGGAATCAGCATGTGACCAGCCCCATGGCAGCTGAGGAGCCATAGTGTTATTCTGACACAGGGCATGCTGCTTCTGCAAGGACTTTGAATATGGGGACATATGAGCACTGCAATCTTATTGCAGTACAGGGCCATGGCTTCCCCCTGCTCTGGACAATGGGCGCAAGCAATATGCTTAGCATACAGGAGAACAAGCTGTCAAACTATGCCTGGCACAAAGGACCACAGGATGTGTGATGAAGCTGAAGCACTCTGCTGTGCAGGGAGTCTGTACTCTGGTGGGTGACTGCAGCGCTGGAATCAGATGAGGAAATCTCAGCCAGAGCAAGCAAAACCCAGTAGATCTTCATTTTACATAGGACTCGTCTAGTTTGTATGTAGGAGGCAAGACTTCAGGGCATTTATTATGCATGAAGACAGAATACTGTTCATATGATGTCTTCTTGCTTTCAAGCCTGTAAGCTGATGCTAATCATTCTTCTAGAGGATCTCATATTTCTGGATATGTTCATTGGAGTTGATCATTATAGAGCCATAATACATTAATTCAAGTCCTCAGCAAACAGTAGCTCAGTATCCACCCCAAGCCTCCCACGGCTTCCTGTTGTGAAGACATAGCTTCCTGATGTTTGTTTCTTTCTCTGCTCCTGAGATGTCCCTAATCTCTTCTGAGCATCAGTCCCTATTTTCCAGTTTGCAGCAGAGACCTTTTTTCAGTGCATACCTGTGGAGCTCATTCCTAGCCTATCAATTTGATAGTAATAGTTTAACCTGGTGTGAAAATACAGCTACTGTCCTGATACATAGAAAGAAAGAAAATAAATGCACCCTCTGGAAAGGGACAATACAATTTTTAAATTAGTGGCAGCCATCCCTGGTGATATGTTTTAAAGTTCGGGGTCTTTTTTTCTTTTTGTTTTTCTTTTTTTAGCATGTTCACCTATTTGCATCAACTACTGATGCTTTTACCTTAGGCTTTTTTCTTTAGAAATCTTACAGCTTTTTTGGAGATTTCCATTCCTTCAATTCAGCTTTTAAAAGATTTTTTGTTGTTGTTTTAAAATGGGTGAAAGCAACTCTCATGTAAGATTAGCTCAAGTGAGCTGCTGCCAGGAGGTAATTTCTTTGTAAGCAGGCTTCTATTTCACATGCGGTAACCACTGTGGACTGCAACAATTCTGGACAACAGTCCATGAGTCCAGAAAAATATGAGTGAAGGTGACAGGGGTGTTCAGTCTGCTAAGTCATTGATATGAGAAGATGCCTTATTTCTAAGAGACCACTCTCCTCCTCCCTTGTTAACTTGAAACCATGTGGTTTTGAGCAAGTTTGACAGAAGGATAGAGGCTGCAAGGAGACTAAATCCCTACAGGTTTTATGACAACCAGAAGCAGGGCAGAGGCAGAAATTACTCTTGCCCTGCAGGATAGCCTGCAGTGTGCACTCAAAATGCACACAAGGGTTGTCCTGCCAGCTGGGCCAGTCAGCTAAACTGGCCTGGCAGCTAGCACGTGTGGTCCTCAGCATGTCCTGGGTGCCCTTCCACTAGGGATGGAGGAGGGATTTGGAAGTGCTGTGAATGTTGGCTGGAGGGAAGCACAAAAAAGCATGGGAGGGAGAAATGGGAGAGGGCAGTCATAGCTGGAGACATCGTGGCTGGGATGTGGTAGGGGGAACCCAAATCCAAAAGAAGGCAAGCCTCGCTGCTGCTGCTTGTGCGATGACTTGTTTAATTCAGATACCCTCTGGTCTGTCACCAGATCCAGAGGCATTTTAACCATGCAGCATTGCTTTGAGGTTAAAGACTGCAACTGAAGGGGAAAAGACAGAAGTTCTGTTCTTTGGATAATAGATGTGAACTTGACAAACTGCTTATAACATATGTGTCTCATATTCTTTCTCTCTGAGAGAAGAATAAGAATACATGTGTTCTTCAGAGGGGAGCTGAGATGCTTCATCCATTTGGAAATTATTTTTCTCCTTTAGGAGACATATGCTTTACCTTTTTCCATGAAAAGTTGTAAATGTTTCAGAAACAATTAATGAAGCTTCCTGACATCCTCTTGGGTGAGGAAATATGATTGCTGTGGGAAAACTGAGGCAAAAATCTGTCATGTGAATATTTTATTTTAATAGTTAATGAACAGGGAAAAAGAAAGCATTACTATCAAACACATGAGCAAGATTGTGGGAAAACTTTGGCAGAGAAAGGTACTGAGATAAATTTTGACTTGATTGATACCTCTTGAAGGTCAAAGTGTCTACCCAGTGTATGAGGCAGGATTAAATTTGGCTCATGGTGTATATATAATCAGAAAAATTGCCTCTTAGTGTACTTAATTTCAGAATACACATACTGCATCAGGCAGGCTTGTAGAGTAGAAGTAAATACTTTAGAAAGTGACTACATAAAAAGATAAGCTTTCTTTGGCTTCACATCGGTAATAATACCATTATTTTTTACATGAAAACCTCAAATTGTTTTGTGATCAATACTTAATCCCCAGATAGTGTGCCTCTTCAGGAGATCTCAAAAGACCTTGATCAAAATACACCGCACCATTTCAGGGGGGTTGTGTTGTGTACAATTTCCTATTTAGGAATTTGGAAATAGAGACACAGAGAAATAAAGTAGGCCACACACCAAATGAAGTGGCGATTGAAGAAGATGCCCTGACCTTTCCCTCTCTGTTTAAGTCAGAAGATCCATAGTCCTTGGAAGCACGCACATCTGTTTACAGTTCAAGCTGATTTTTGTTCTTGCAGGATGTGAGATACTTCAGATGATCCAATTGTTTTCACTTCCTCATCCCAGGAGCCAAGTCATCAAATCAGTAATCCTAGGTAGTGACACTTGTCCACTAGGACAAGCCTGTCTTTCTTCATCTCTAGTAGATTTTAGACTGAACACATACCAAGTAACACCCTAAACTGTATTTGCATCATGTTACTGACAGATTGTAATTTATATAGATATGTATGTACCAGTATACACTGAACAGTTAACTCTAATACCTGTGGCAGTTGCTTTCTCCCATTAGACTTCTGTACCTTTATATCAGTTCTGTATGTAACTGCATTTTGTAAGTCAAGCATATTACAAAAGAAAAGAGAAGCTTCAGCTGGTAGGAAATTAAAAATTTATGGTGAGAAAAGATGGGACCACCCATAAACATCAGGTATACACCGACACTAAATGATTATTTTAGATTTGTTTGTTTGTTTTTAGCATAAGTTTTCAAAAATCAGCAATGGCTTTATTTTATGTCCACTGAAGTCAATGTGGGGTTTGCCATACACTTAAGGTGAACTATACCAGTACTGAATACTGTGAAAATCTAACCCCTAAATAAAAGCAGATTCATGTGGAGGAAAACAAACAAAAATAAAATTTAAAAACAACAACAACACCCCAACAACTGAATAACTCATACCCACCTTCACTTTTGTGTTCTTGAATCAGGTATGGGAAGACGATGAACAGAAATAGGGATTATTTCATATCGGGGGAGAGCTAGTGCTTTCCAGCACACTATCCTTATTTCAGAATTGCTGTGTTTTTAATTGTCTTGCAGCCTAGCTTGTCTGTGCATCCAGTGGGTTTTGTCTCTGGCCTTTTAAAATCCATAAAGTTGTGAAGTATACTAGACAAGAACCGTTTGCTCTTGCCTATGCCATTCCTAGCTTCTAACACAAATAGAAATACAAAGCTAATTCTGTGAGGTTCTCCTGGGAGAAGAAGGTATGTGAGGAGAACACTGTCTAGCCTTCTGAGGTCAGAAATCTCAGGCTGGTTTCTTGGATTAATTCCTCAGCTGTGTCACAAGGTTTGGACTGCTCAGTTCCTCTCCCTGAGCCATGCTCTCCGATTCTGAAGTCGTCTAGATGCTGTATGTGGCTGTATGTTAAATGGCTGTTATTTTCTCTGTCACTCAGAATCTGAATGGTCCCTTATTTTGTAGAAGAAGGGGAATTCACTTCATAATGGTGTTAGTGGCAGAAATATGTGGATTGTCCACTTCCGTTTAGGGTCATGATGGAGTCTGGGTTCCCCAATAACTGTATCAAAAGGAGGCTGAAGATGGAGAGATCTTGCTACCAACAGGTCTTTACTCGTAAGAAATAGGTGTTTGCATTCTTTGTATCCCCGAGTTGTAAATCAGGAGGGAGAATCATCGTTCTGAATGCCATGCTTATTCTCAGCATGATGTGTGTGGTGAAGAAAGCACTGAAAGAAAGCATTAAGGCTAGGATAACATCAAAGAAAATGCTTCAATTTTTATCCTCCCTTCCATGGCGGATTAATTAAAACAGAATGAAACACCAGCTAACTTGAAAATAAAATCAAATGTGTGTATGTAGACTATGGCAGTTTATTCCAAAAATCAAAGTAAATTCTTCCCTCCCTCAAACCACAGCATAACCCTCTACCTTGCTTTCTTTGACATACCTTCTCAAATACGCTGGCCAGTCTGTATGGTTGCTTTGAGATTTTTGCTGTGCTGTGTCACTTGCTTGGCTTTCAGAGCTGTAATAGATAACTCTGCTGGACCTAGTATCTGCTGATACTACATGGTGCTTGGCATGTGATATGAAGGGATGTTACTTTATTGCACCAACCCTCTCACTAGGCTTTGAAATAAAAAGTTCAAACAGGGTCCCCACTGAGCATTCAAATGCATAGTGGTGGCAGCTATAGGAAAATGGGAAGCAGGAGCTTTTCAGGCAGAAGGAGTCTAAGGAGACAACCTTACTCTGTGCCCTCCTTTGAATTAACAGTTGCATGGCACAGTATCCTTTACATCCAAAAAAACTGTGACTAATCCATTATTTCTTCACTTTCCACATTCCTTTATTTTGCAATGACTATACCCTATATGACACCATCCTGTCCAGCATGCAAACATTGCTGCCAAATACAGTTCTGAGCTCCACCAAACCATTCCCACAATCCAGATGGGGTTCTCTTCTGCCTTGGGACACACCAAGACAGTCACAACATTGAATTGGATTCAGATGGAACTATTTGGGAAAACAAGAATTCTAGAGAGTATCTAGATGAGTTCTCAAGTAGCAGTCAAGGTACAATATGTGTGCATAAAAGGGGTTTAAGGCTCAAATCCCAAGCATGTATATAGAAGCTAATTGTAATCAATGGCTTGCTTTTCACATGTTCAGTGAGGAAATGTTGTTTTCCTAGCTTTATTTGTTATGAGGCAAGGTGGGCTGCTGGTTGAAGCATGATTTGTGCTAGTGACTTCTCTAGTCTTGGAAAAGTTAGTGATACTGTGTGGTTTTTGTTAGCTGGAAACAGTGGTACTAATTTCTGCCATAAACGGCTTGTGAAAATTATTGATATATTAGGGGACCAGAACACATTGATCTGAGTAATTTGTCTAAATAAGTGCATAAGGGTTTGGTATATTGCTGGTAACACCTTTGTGAGCTCTACTCCTTTTCTTTCCCAAAGAAAATGTGCATGCATACAAATAAAACTACATTTTCAGCTTTTATTTCCGTACATGAACATGGAGACAGAGAGACATGCAGTTGTACAGTTGTAAGTTTGTGCTAATTATGTCCTCCATTATTTGTGGCAAAATTAGTTTTTGGACCCTACTGATTAGAACAAGACACATAGTTATTACTGAGGATATCAGCCATAGGAGAGAAACACTCTCAGCTTTATACCACATATCCCATTCTTTTGTCAGCTTACATTATAAATAAATAACAAAGCAATTTGACACATGCCCATTGATTAAAAATAAAAGTTGTCAGAGTGAGAGGAGAAAGACAAAAATATGAATTATTAATAACAATATTAAGCAATGCAAAAAAGATGCTTAACATGCAGGAAAGTCCCTGAAAAGTCACTTAGTGAAGGGGAAAGAAAGGACAGCCACAAAGACCTTCCCTCCATTACTTCACGGCCAATTCTTTGCTACTTGGTGTAGTAACTTGACCCTTGAAGGTCAGGGTGACCATATAAGAAAGAAGGGTGATTCTGTTAATTTATATAATCTTGTTTACCTCATCTCTAGTGTTTCTAATATGTACTACCAGCAAGCATGTATACATCATGTAGGGAGCGGAGTAAATTTAGATCGATCACATTATGTCATGATTGGATTGGCCATTTTATGTTTCTGAGCAATCTTCTTGCCAGTGGGGTTTGAACGACTGATTGACAATGCTGACACTTTCATGGCAGAAACTAGGCTAATTTATACTCTAATTTAGTATACCACACGTACCTGTGATTTAGTAAGCAGGTATTAAAGCATGCAAAAATATTGTTACTGCTAGTAGTAGTCTGTGTTCTGCGTACTATGTGATGCTCCAGTTGGTATAACAAACAGTATCCCACTAGCTGGAATAATTATGCATTTCTTTTCCCACCTTCTGTTGCTTATTTTGGTTGCAACTATTTAAATGCTTTCATTTATCAGGCCAGTTTGAATGGCTGTTGGGTATATTGACCATCCTGGCAATACTTAATTTTCCATCTGTGAAGATCAGATTTCTTTTTTCACTGAAGAGGAAAGGAGGAAAAAGAATACTTGCAAAGAGCAAGAGAGGCAACTGCACAACTTCTGTGAAAACCATAGAATTCCATTTAGTGACAGGTCCTGCTTGCTGAAGAATGCCCTTGCTCTAAAGCAGATAACGATGTGTGTTATCACAATGGCAGAGCTAATCAGAAAGTTTTCCTGGCAGGTTATCACCAAAGGTCCTATTGTGGTTAAAATGATGGTGTCTGTGGTGGAGCATCATACATTAGACTTCCTCATGGCCAGTCTGAACATTGTATAAGTTGTAGCTGGAGACACAACATCATCTAAAGAAAATGACTGCAGGAACAGTAAAGCTCCTACCCTATGCTTATGATGTTAATGTTTTGAATTAACAAAGTGTTAATGAATTCACAACATGATCTCCCAGTTATTGTGCTTTAATTCTGGAAATCTCCATTTTAAGCATCTTTAGTTCCAAGTAAGGGCTGAGCACTTAGAGCTTTTATGGATTTCATTAAGTGTCAGAGATGCTTAGAGCTTCTGAAAACCAGGTCAAATGATCTCTCTGGCATTTAGTAGCATATGGTGCAGGTACCTCCATCTTATCTCCTCCTTTCAACTACAGTTGCAGTCAGCTGGAGAACAGTAGGTACTTAGAGGTGTGATTCACCCTATCACAATGAAAGGCATCTGAAATCCTCTCGTGTAAGTGCTTACCTCTGTTCAGAGATTGTAAAGAAAGTCTGGATAAAGACCGTAAGGTGTTAAAAAAATTTAACTGAGATTCTTTTATGTGCGGTGCCTTGAGCTGAATAACTGAAATTAGGGAGTTGTCCTAAAAATGTTAGTCTTAGCTTTTCTGGTTCTGTATGTAAAATGGGAGCACTACCCTGCTTTGCAGGTCGTAAGAATATCGTAGAATGGTTTGAGTTAGAAATGACCTTAAAAATCATCTAATTCCAACCCCCCTGCCATGGGCAGTGACACCTCCCACTAGACCAGGTTGCCCAAAGCCCCATCTAGCCTGGCCTTGAACACTTTCACGGAGGGGGCATCCACAGCTTCTCTGGGCAACCTGTTCCAGTGCCTCACCACCCTCACAGTGAAGAATTTCTTCCCAATGTCTAGTCTAAATCTACCCTCTTTTAGTTTATAACCATTGCTCCTTGTCCTATCACTACACTCCCTGATAAAGAGTCCCTCCCTATCTTTTTTGTAGGTCCCCTTTAGGTACTGGAAGGCTGCAATGAGGTCTCCTTGAAGCCTTCTGTTCTCCAGGCTGAACAACCCCAACTCTCTCAGCCTGTCTTCACAGGAGAGGTGCTCCAGCCCTCAGATCATCCTCATGGCCCTCCTCTGGACTTGCTCCAACAGCTCCATGTCCTTCTTATGTTGGGGACCCCAGAGCTGAATGCAGTACTCTATGTTGGACTCAGGTTGGACTGATCTTAGAGGTCTTTTCCAACCTAAATGATTCTGTGATTCTGTGATGTGGGGTCTCACGAGAACAGAGCAGAGGGGGAGAATCACCTCCCTCGACCTGCTGGCCATGCTTCTTTTGATGCAGTTCAGGATATGGTTGGCTTTCTGGGCTTCAAGTGCACATTGCTGGCTCATGTTGAACTTTTCATCTACCAGCAGCCCCAGGTCCTTCTCCTCAGATCTGCTCTCATTCCATTCTCCACCCAGCCGGTATTCATGCTTGGGATTGCCCCGGCCCAGACGCAGGACCTTGCACTTGGCCTTGTTGAACTTCATGAGGTTCGCAAGGGCCCACCTCTCAAGCCTGTCTAGGTCCCTCTGGATGGCATCCCTTCCTTCTAGTGTGTCGACCGCACCACTCAGCTTGGTGTCATCCGCAAACCTGCTGAGGGTGCACTCGATCCCATTGTCCGTGACAATGACAAAGATGTTAAATAATACTGGTAAGATGGACTTCTTTTATTTGGTACACAATTATAAGGATGCAACTTCTTATTAGCTCCTAAATGGTTTGCATTTACATTTTATGAACTCTTTCTGCTTTTACATATATTATGAGTAAAGATTAGCACTGAGTGGTTATGTCAGTTGGTCTCAGCATGGGTACTGTACACTCCTGCTAAATTTGGCTGTATATGAAATTATTGGTTTCTTTTAAATATTAATTGATGTAGCCCAACTCCCCTTAGTACTTCTAATCTGCTAGATGTGATCCTCAGGGTTTTGGTGAACATTAATTTGTGCATTAAAAGACTGAATTTAAGAGAATGTCATTGGTTTGAAAAAGTTACACAAACCAATAGTTGCTTAGTAGAGCCTAAGCACAGAACAAACTGAATGAAACAGAATGGCTTCTGTGGCAGGACTGAGGTGATGAAGAAAGAAACAGCTGTCCTTTCTTGCATGTGCCCAGAACTATAGCTAACGTAGATAAAGACATGTAAAGAGATACTAGCATATTATGCCGGTCTCTGTGGGACTTGAAGGCAATCATTTCATAAATCATTTTAGTCTACTGGCACCATATTTAGCCTTATTCTAAAATCTTGTACAAATGTCTGCAAGGAAATCTTTAGACATTCAAAGAATTTTGTCCTCTGAAAAGGGGAAAATGAGTAGGCTTTAAAATTAAGCAAGGAGGGTTAAGAGAACCTTTGATAAGGAATTTTAAGAATCTGGGAGAAAGCACTTTAATAATACTGTTATAGTACTTTTCATCAGTCTTACTACACCCATGTGCAGTATTTCAGCTCTGTAAACTGAAGCATATTTATGTTAAATGATTTGCCAAATGTCCTATCATGGGTAAGTGGCAAGCTGGAAATGGAACCCAGGAGTCCTAATTTGATTTCTTGTTGAATTCAAAGACAGTATTCAAAGCCTCTGAAAGAAAAACACTCAAGAATTCAACGGTAACACTCTGCATAAGGAGTCTCCCATTTCAATAAATGTGTGGTTATGATATGTCTGTACTCCACTGACCAAGGTCCCTGTGGTTGCTTTCAATCCAAACCCATGTCTCCTTTGTGGGTGCACATTGTACTACCAAATCTTTCAGTGCTCTGAACCAAAAGTCTTGTTCTTAATGGACATATTGGGGAAAATACAGCCATCTAAAAACACCACCACTGCCAGTGAAAAAAGCAAGTATGGGTGAAATAAAATCTTTAGAGTCATAAGAATATGAGCTGCAGCTTGAATGCGTCTATCAGTGCTGGGCTTCCTTTTTTAAAGAAGTGAAGATGAGACAGCAGATGATATTATTTATCTTAAAACCCTAGTCTAACAGTCTTTGCCATCTCTGTGAGATCTTGAATAAATATGGATAAATCTCGGTATTTTTAAATTCATATTTTGAAATTTGACAACACACTGGGTGAGCTTTACAAAGAGGTATTTCTGGTGTTGTTTTTTTTTTTTTTGAGAGAAGTGTCTTTATGTCAGCTGGTCTTCTCAGTAGCTTTTGCAATACGTGAAGACAGAAGATGAGAACAAGAGCAAACAATACCATCTTATGGAATCTGGGCAAACATTTGAAATCAGTGGGTTAAGTGCATTGGCTGGTGTAAAAGGCTTGCACAGACTCAGGATCTAGTCCAGAAAATCCGATCTCATAATCTCGAAAGGAAAATTCAAGAGTCAGGGGGAATGCAGTCCAACATGATTTGTGCAGTCAGGACTTTTGTTTGTGAATTTCTGTCAGGATTCAGCTCAGTGTTTTTACTAAATATAAAACTGATGTTCTTCCTTAGAATTTCAGTTTATGCCAGAGTCAGAAGAAATTTTGTATGTTGCAGCCAGTTTACTTTGCAGAGATAGTGTGAATTTCCTAAGCCAAGACATGTAGGGCATAAAGGGGAGTTTTGTGAGCAGAGTTTTTCATTAATATCTAATTTTGTGTTTGTTTGGCCAGAAAAGGAAGGAATTTGATTTTCTTACATTTGTGCTGAGAATAAGAACATCTGAAAGCAATGAATAG
This sequence comes from Anseranas semipalmata, assembly GCA_013399115.1. Classification (NCBI taxonomy): domain Eukaryota; kingdom Metazoa; phylum Chordata; class Aves; order Anseriformes; family Anseranatidae; genus Anseranas; species Anseranas semipalmata. The sequence goes on along the minus strand of VXAA01002957.1, from coordinate 234,803 downwards.
ATAGAAAGGTACAGCTTAATACACATGCACTAACTGTCTGTACAGTAAGTGCTCAATGCAATTGCTTAAACACAGGTATTTGGTACAATTTGAGATGTGGTATGACAAACCTCCTGGCCTCCAGTTGCTTTTCCCAAAAGACAAGTATCTCAGAAGTGGCAAGTCATATCTGCTAGCTGTGTCCAGATGTGTTGAAGCCCTGGGGCTTTTATGATGGCACTTGAAAGCTATGTTTAAGCAAATGACTTAAGCCCTAAAAATCAAACATTATGTATTTGTAACCACATCTGGCATATGATTTGTTGAAGATAATCCTACAATGTAATATTTCAGGAGAAATCCTTCTCCTAGCAGTTATCAGAAGTAAGTATCATACAAAGAATGGGGGCCTGATGTAGACTAGTTGATTTCATTAACGATAAATTGATTACACTGTTGATCCTCTGGCATTTTAGATCAGTACCTAAGCCAGGATTTTTACCTATAAATACTCATTCTATGTGTACTATATACAGTGGGTGTGATGGACAGTTAAGAATAATTAGCATACAGTTTAACTGATAGTATATCTGACACAGTATAAAAGCCCCCTCAGCTCTTAAGCTGAGTGGTGTGAATATGACTTGAGTTCCCAGATTGCCACACATTCGTGCCTACTAGTCAGTGAAAAAATTACTGGAAGTTGAATTGTTGTATTGTAACTTATGTATTAATTGCAATACATATAAAAAGATAAAAAATAAAAATAAAAAAAAAAACACCAGAATTTATGTCCATCTTACTGAAATTGGTGCAGGAAAAGAGGATGTATTAAATATCTGCAGTTTATTAAATTCTCCAGTACAAAGGAAAAACGTGTTATCTGAAGTTACTCAAAGGGGTATACCGTATATTTTAAACAGCTTGATTATAACTCTAGGTAGTGCATAATGCGTATTGATCTTGTCCTATTTTACAGGTGTCATGAAAGGCATTGTTTCTTTTTAGTTGATAATATAAGGCTATATATGATGTCAGGGACCAAATATAATTTGACATGATTGGTTTGGTTTCCTGAACCCTTTTTTTTGGAGACATAATCCTTATTAGAAGCAACACTGTGAAGCATGAGTCTTTTTCTTCCATTTCATGCACTCTTCTTCAGCTATTTTCTATCATGAAAAACCTGTATTTTGTTGATGATTGAGTCTGAATGGCTTAGCTTCATGAAACTTTACCTTGAACCAGACTTGGAGAACAGAGATTACCAAGATCAGTTTGTTTATTTTATTCTCTAGTTTGTTAATGTTCCATGCTGGACAGCTGTATTTGCTGCCCTTAAGCATCGCACAGGGGAAAAAGACTCTAAATTTGCCTAATGATGATACAGTGGAATGAGATACTGTTACCCCAGCAAAGTTGGTGTTCATTTAAGAAACTATAATTTGTGCTTTTTTTCATCATTTTTAATACTTCTGTTTTCATTTATTCTGCCTTGATAAAGGCAAAGTTTATTATCTCTGCTTACTCTGAGCAATTTCTTTTGATTGTACACAGTATTCAGTGAATTTTGGGGAAGCCACTGTCAGTTTTATGACTTGGTGATTTTGTTTTCTGGTCAAGACTTGGGATGGTTGATAAGAAGGCTGAGGCTCACATCCCCAGCTATTGTCCAAGGTCGTTGTGTAGACTCTGGCCAACTATTTCTGATGCAGAGGTGGTAGTAACATTGATTAATTCATGATCACAAAGTGCTTTGGGCTCCTGGGATAAAAAGCAGAATAGAAGTGCAAAGTGTTATTAATGGAAAGTATGCTTGACATGCTTAGTATACTATGTTAAATATAATTTGAGGATGGGTACGTTATGAGAGTGTTACTCAGCTGAAAGTAATTATGGTTGTCTTTAATTGAGAAAAACAGATTCTTAATCAGTGTATTACATTTACAGCCCTCCTGGTAACTTCCTGGTTAGGTTTATGGATCAATTTAGTTCATCTGAGTAACATATGGCCTAGGAACCTAGATGCTGACAGCATCTCTGTGTTTGGGGCACATTTGCAGTTACTTTTGGCGTTGTCGTCTGGGAATTTCTTCTCCTTTCCTAACTGGATATACCAAGTTTTCACCTGTAATATAATTTCAAAGAGTAACATCATTCTGCAAGGCATGTGTTTTCCCCTTTTCTAGGTGGTTGGTAGAAGAAATTTGTAGTTCTTTAGGAACTCTGTAAAATACAACATGGTTGTATTTACACTGAGACAAATCTTGCTCTGGTTTATATTAATGTGAGATTTGCCACTGTGTTCCCAAAGCTGGGATTCAGCATTTTAGGGTCTGTTCCTATGTAGAAGGAAGCACTTGCTGATTGAGCACTCTTTGTGAAAATGTGGATATGTTACAATACCAGCTTTTCTCTGGAGCAACTCACAACTACAAGGCTCCTTTTTGTGGAATTTCAGTGCTTATGCATGATGTGAGAACCAGAGGGATGTGTATACCTAGATTAATATTTTACTTCACTGGCAATAGTTGCAGTTTTACTGCAAGTGTCATAGGATCTGGTGTTTTCCTTAAGGATTCTACTCTTGAAGTAAAGAGTTAATGTCAAGATCTTCAGTTTTTGTTTGTAAAATAAGTTTCTAGTCCTCATGATTGGAGGGAAGACACTGAATCATGATCAAAGCATAATACTGAGACTCAGAAATGAGAAAAAATATAAATATAAAACCTGGTACTTATTAGATTGGTTAATAATATTTTAAAAACATGTTAGAATTTTCAGGGGAAAAATGGTGAAAGACATGAGGGAAACAGTATGAGATCAAGATCGGCGGTATTCATTTGCATTTTGTTTTCAGTTTGGTCTGAGGAATAGTTTAGTGGTCTGAATACTAGCTTTGAAATCCCTGTGCAAGTTGAGTACGTGTCTGCAGTATCAGCAGCTGGTCTAGGAATAAATTTTGCACCTTCACACCTCTCCAAAGAACAAGTACAGCAGTGGTATTTTCTTACGTATTTTGCTAGCCATTTAAACAAAGATTACTGAAATTATGTTCTGTCTGTGCATACGTCCATTCATAGAAATATTTGTGTTACTTATCTGTGTTTTTATTAGTTGACCAAGAAGTGCACTATTCAACATTCATTTATATGACATTTCTGCGTGTCTGCCTGTTTGCTTGGCTAGATTTCCTCTTCTCTCCACACTCTCAAGTGTTTGGGCGATGAAAGTACTTGTTAAATTTCCAAGGTATTTTGTGATATTCTGCTGGTTTAACTCCTTAAATTAAGATTGTATGCATTAGTAAAAGGTACGCACCCGTTCAGACACTAGTTATTAGGATTTCTATAGGAATTACTGTGTGAAATTCTATATTCGTTATTGTATGGGAATTGGACTGCAGGATACTGAGGGTCTTCTATGGCTTTGAGAGCTGTGAAATAGCTTTCAAGATTTAAAATGAATGGTTATGAATCATTTGTTTTTTTTCTCTGTAAATTCCATTACAAAAATAACAATAACAATAAAACTGCAAATAAAATAGTTTGTTTGCCTAGGGAATTGTTTAGTTTGTTATTTGGATTGCAGTACTGCCCCAGTTCCCAAACAGAATTAGGGTCTGTTTGTAGTAAATGTTTGAGCAGAAATTAAGAGATTGCCCCTGCTTTAGGTCTTTGTAATCTACATCAGAGATTCATACAAATAAGAAGAGACATTGTTATAGGCAAAATGTCAGAGGACATTTTGAAGATTATCCTTTTGTAGAGATGGGCCAAGCTATTCCAAGTCAGATTTGAATCATGCAGAATGTGGTAGGTACAGTACCTGTTCTGTGGATGAAACAAAACGGTGTACCGTGAGACTTTTTCTTTCCTTTTTTGCCCTCCCTCCCTCCCTCTTCCTCCCTCTTCCTCCCTCTTTTTCTTCTCTTTTTCTTTCTTCTTTCTCTTTCTCATCTCTCTCTCTTTCTCTCTCTCTTTCTTTTTTGGGAAGGCTGAAGATCTCAAAGAACTCTGTTGAAAAAATGACTTCCAGAGGAAATACTTCTGATTTTCAGTTGACAGTTTTGCCTTTTTCCAAAAAAACAAAATCTTAACACTGTCATTAAAAGCATTCTTCTTAAACAGCTGCAAATAATTTTTTTTTTGTGGAAGCTTTCACAAATATATCTTTTTTAATCAGCCTTTGTTAGGGAAAAAGTTGGAACCTAGTAATAGTGCCTGCGACTCACTGCTTTCTGTGACTACCATGGCTTGAAAGCTCGTTGAAAGGAACCTAAAAATGTATATGAATTTCCAAGGGCAAGTGCCAATTCACCCTCCACACACTTTTGCAAGCTGTTGGGATCCTCACTGGGGTATTCCTGCTAGGTCTAACCAGAAACAGCGTTCTTTGCAACAGATTTTAGGCAGAGACTGTCTCCAGAATTTGAAGTCAGATCCTAACTCTTTTGCTGATGGGAGGGAGAAGTAGTGTTGTTGTGTTTTTTGTTTTCTTTCTCTTCCATTTGATTTTTCTGTTTCCTAAACATAATGGCTACTTGCAGGAGAAAGTAAGAAGAGATATCCATTACGCTTCCCTGCCTTGCTTCCACCAGTAGATAATTTTCTCCAGTGAGTAAATCAGGGCATGTGCCAGGAGTGCTTTTTCCCCAGCCAGCAGCATAAGGAAACTGTCTGGCTGTACAGAGCAAGATTTCCCAGCTCTGTGTTTACAAAACTTGTGAGGAGAAGCAGGAGCTTTGGAAACTTTAAAAAAAAAAAAAGCATCAGCTGGCACTTGATGTTAGGAATTTTACATAATGCTGACACAAAAAGCAAAATCTTAAGACTGTATTTTCATCCAGTAAATCTTAGGAGCTCCTTGAAAGCTTGAAACTTGATTTGCTAGACCACTTCAGAGCAGTTATAAAGCTATTGTCTTTTAAATTTGTATTGTTCTGTTTCCCAAGATCAGGTGGATTTTTTGGACCCTGAAGAATAAGAGTGAAGTTACAGAGAAAATTTAGAGTATGACCTATAGTTACAGTTCAGTTTAAGATGGGGGGAGTTATATGTTAACAGGTCTTAAATAAAAATCTTCATACTGCCACAGAAAGACACAGAACACTGTAATATTTAAATCAATCTAAATTTCCTCCAGCTAAAAATAAAATAAAGGAAATGGTGCAACTTGGCAAATACATCTTGACCTCATGCTATTTTTACAAGTCAGACAGATGTGCCGCCACCGATAAGCTGGTACCCAGGACTAGCTATCAAATCAAAAATCTGTGGACTCACTCTTCAAATCCCAGCACTAATCGCAATGATAAAGAGCTACCTTTCGATTAATCCTGCCCTGGACTTTAGACGAAAGATACTGCAGTTTAATTACTGAGTGAAATCCACTTTGTCTGATCTGCCAGTCTGCACTGTAATGTCATAATATAATCAGCTTCACCCCTGTCTGAAGCTCCAGGGCTGTGAAGTCCAAGGACTTGTTTGATTGGAAGAAATAAAACGATGTTCAAACAACCACCAGCCACAGTGCTGTAATTACCAAAATCTTGTTTGCATCTGTCTGTCATTTTCGCCATTGGTTTTTTTATGACACGAAGAGGCAAGGAGAGATTGTGGTGGATAAGAACAGAGACCTGACAGGTGACAAATAAGATGTGGGAGGGTTTGCTTGTAGAAAATAATCACTGTAAAATATTCAGGCTAATTAAACTGGGTCTCTTTCTTACATATTTCCCATCGGCTTCAGTGACACATGCCGGTTCAAGCAAAGCCAGCCATCGGTACTGTCATCTCATAATTAAAACCTGTAACTGATCTGGGAGTGTCTCCAGCAGAGGTTCCAGCGAGGGGACAGAATCATGCGAGTGAGAGAGAAATGTATTTTTACCCATGTGAGAGCTACGGCGGGGCTGCCACTGCATGAGATGTTCCCTCCCTCCCCCAGCAGGAGATACCAGCCGTGACTTGGAGGGACTGTTCCTTCAGACAAAGGAGGAGGCCACGGCTTACTGATACGAATCACTTAATGAGTCTGCACAGGCGTAGGGCTCAGCTCCCGCAGCTCTGTGGGAACTCGGAACGAGTCCCACTGGTAGGAAAGGGAGCATTTAGGGTGTTCCTGCTCTGTCGGTGTCAGGCCTTCTTTCTCCCTGACCTCCTTTCTTAAGAGTGCCACCAGGGATTGTCGGTAGCAATTTCTTTTCAATATACCATGGAGAGTTTTATTCTCAAGAAGTTCATTACCTGCTCCAGATTCATTTCACACTGCTTACCATATATCAGTAGGGTAGCAGTGATGTCCTGTTACCTCTGATCTCAGCTGAACTGGATCATTGACAGGAGGTGAGAAGATCTGAATTTTCTAACATGTGCTTTGGTTGGATATTTTTCTGGCCATGCCAGGGAGGTTGTGATAGTGGTAGGGAAAGAAGAATAGCTGACAAAGCCCTCAAGAATAGTTTGCTCTCAATTTATTGCTGAGACATGGATGCTAATGACCAGAAAAGGAAACACAGCTTTTATCTGGCTGCAGCGTTTAAAGAGTGCACTACATTCTGCGCTGGTGAGGTGAAGTCTGGCTGATTTTGTTAGTGTCTTTTGAATGCTTAAGCTTTCTTCCCCCAACCACCCCCAAAATCTTGATTTATCCCATCTTAATTTCTTATTGTTCTATGTTCTCTGCTTTCCTCTTTGCACCTTTTCTGTCTTGACTGTTTCTAGCCAGATCTTCCTTTTCTCACATGATGTATTCCATGCAACCCACACCATTTGATTTGCACTTATGATTCTCTGTTCCACCCTTCTAGCATGGAGATCTTGTACTTTCACTCTTTTCCCAGCTCCTCTCCCCTAAAAACACTTGCGATTTCCATCTCTATCCATCTGTTTTTATAGAGTGAGCTGGTAGACTATCAGAGCGAATCACAACTGCACTTTGATTATGGTCCCTGTGCCGCTTCCTCATCAAAGGATTGCCGTGTTCAGCACCTATGACTAAAGAGGCCAAGCACAGGGTAAGATGAATACTCTCAAGGTACCCTGGAGTTATAGCCTGTGGCTAGATTTCTGTGCAAAAACTAATTCTCCTCTGTATTGCAAAATCAGAGCGATGTCTTAGGGCAGAGACTGGGGATGAGGAAGAATATCAGACAGCAGTTGTTAGCAGTATGTGTCTCTGTCTTAAACTTGCAATACATTTACTTTCTTCTCCTTCCTTTTGTACCCTGTAGCTGACAGCGGTGCCTAGCATTGCCTGTCAGCAGGGATGGCATGCAGGGTGTTTTGCAATGGAAATCTGGCTTTAAACCTAACTGGGTTTGTCACCAGTGTTTTAACTTCTGAATAGTATTTAAACATTGCAGTCTGCAGACTCAATTCCAGCAGGATCTATCCAGAGGAGGCTGTCTAGAGAATCATCTCTGAACCAGCTTTGACCAGCAGCAATGGCCCTAATGCTTTATTTGTACAGTACTTTTGCCCTTGGTCTAATCCTTTGCTTTAGAAACAGAAATGTCAGAAGGAAGATGTGCACAGCTTCTCTTAAATCCCAAGAGAGTATTTTTCAGCATGAAGGAGTCCATCTAGTTACACGGCCTTGCTAATACCAGCCTGCTGCACTGATGATCTTGCTTCCCTGGGGAAAAATACCCAGGGAACCTGAACAATAGTTGTATGGCCAGTTACTAAAGAAATTATTTCTTTTCCAAATAAGAGGATAATGGAGAGCACAGGGTAGCATAAAATGGCACTTAGTAAGAAAGGAAGAAATTAGTGTATATTGATCAGAATATATTTTCTTCCTTTACAACAGAAGAAGGATACATGCAGCTGGAGTGTAGGCTTGGTGTGGGGAAGCCTTGTTACATTATCCGGTGGCGTGAAGTTCCCACTTTTGTAAAGACCTCAGTTCATATTCAGGTGTTCAGTGTGCTTACAAACATGAAGACAGGGTATTCTTAATGTATTGTCTTTCATATACTTTGATGTGTGAAGTTTTGTGTCCATGACACCATACTGCAGCCTGGTTACAGCTTTGGGGCTTTCTGCACAGAAGTGACCAAGGTTATGAGGGTAGCTTACAAGTACCACTGCATTACTGGGACTGCCATAGGCACTTGTCAGAAGGCCTGACTCAAAGTGTTCCTTGCTGTGTACATTGTTTTAGCCTCTTATCTGCTCTGAGAAATGAGTTTCTCTTCTCTCTCTCTTTTCTCTTTCTCAGTGATGCTTGTAGGTCCCAGTTGTCTTAGAATAGATACCATGACATCTTCTAAGAAACCATGCTGCTACTAGCTCTAGTACTGTGTGAATTAATGATTTTTTTTTCCTGTGCAAAATCAAAGCAGCAATGATTTGAAGTTAGAGGACGTAGCAGAGATGGGAGACTAGGAGAAACAGGAGAAGCAAGCAGAGGAGTGATTTGAGGATAGGAGAGGAAAAGTGGTAGACTCAAATCCCATCCTTCGTAGCCCATGTTGCCCATTCTGGTCCTTCAGTATTTATATTCCTTAGCCCCGATACTGCTTGCTTACTCACAGTCTTGTACCTATGCTCATATAAGCCCCACAGTTTAAACTGAAATCCACATGCATATGGCTCGCAAGGTCATATTTACCAGCACATTTTCCCAGCTGATTGTCATTTTCAGCTTCCCATATTCGTGTCCAGTTACTGAGACATCTTTTACTAATTTGGGGGCATTTTGTTCCTGGATTAATGAAAGCAAAATTTAATTTAGAAAGGAGAAAAATTTAGAAAAAAAATAGGTGAAGTGAAAGAATACAATATGTTATCACATATTCCAAGGCCCCACGTGGCATAAAGAGAATTTGTTGAAACTAGGGTGATATTTGTAAATATCAGGAGCAATTCCACTCAAATGTGTGAATCAAATCCAACTCGTGGAGAACCAGCGGCAAGAGCTGAATCTCAAGGCTACTCCTTGGACGTGCAAGTTACTGGGAAATGTCTAACTTTCTAATTGAAAATTGCATCATTGTGTTACTGTATTAATTTTAGAGCTGGTCAGAATGCTATTGACAAGGTGTCATTTCATCATAATATTCTCTTTTCTGTTTAGCAGAAAGACTTTGATGAATTTTCTGGTCACTTTTGGTGACAGAGAGATTGAAACCTCAGGTTTTTAGGTCTGAAGGCATTTGGCCAGCTTAATGTTTTTTAGCATGCTAGAAACCTGTTTTTTCTTTCCCCGTGAAGAAAGCAAAACTCTCATCCACTGGCCCACTCTAATTAAAATGACCCCCTCCCCAGCAACAAGCCTGATGGCGCTTCACTGTCCTTTTTGTCAAAGCATGTCACTTTGTGCACCAGGGAGAGATGCTGCTCTGAGAATCCCAGGAAGGAGAGGAGACACGTCCTCTGCTAAGCACACAGGAGGTGGAGCACACCCTGCAACAGCACAGGCTGACTCCTCATCGAGGCCCTAACAAGTATCCTGCTGATGATACGGGGCCATCGGCCGGGTCACTTTGGGATTCACTAGAAAGCATATCTGCGTTCATACTGCTTTTGGCCATGCTTGCCCCACTTTTTAAATGGAGGCTAAAGAGAGGTTGAATTTAAGCCCCTGAGATTCTGCGAGAGCCAGAGGAGAGTTAATATTTGTGGTCTCTGGTCCTTCCGATGCTGCTAACAATATTTTAAGGGCAGAAGGCAACTGCTAATTGTGATGTAACTTGAATGATTTCATCGCCCTACTCCTCTCACCTGGTTGGGACATTCATCAGCTCTTTCTGGTCACTGCTGACCTGGGATGCCAGCAATCTGGCAATCCTGAAAAGCAACTTAGCCAACCTGGAGGTGATTTATCCACTCTGTTCCATTTCTGTAAACGTTTTTCTTATCCAATTATATGCAAAATACACTCATGCTTATGATTGTGTGGAGACTTTGGATTTTGTTGTGCTTTATATATATGCTTTTTTTTCACACAGCTAAACTGTTATCATGTCAAGGGTGAGGAAAAAAATCATTTTAACACCTTGTTGCCAGTCCCCTAACCTACACATTTTTCTCAAAGCCCACTGCTCTAGTAAATGATAAAAAAAACAAACCGTTTTTGGGAATTTTACCAGTGGTAGAATCTTTCTCCCCTTTAGCATAAAAAGTAGTTGCGAAACAAGGGGGGCAGCTTACATGACTGTCAGAGCCTCTATTGAATTAATCCACAGGTCTAAAGAGATCAAAATTGTTTGAATTGACCCTTTCTGTTGCCAGTGTGAAGAGAAATCCCTTAAGCTTTTTGCTTTCTTGTCATGTACAGTCTCCCTTTGTCAGTTCACGTCCAAGGTCCCTGTTTTCATTTTTCTTAGGGATAGCAGGAGCTCTAGCAATATCTGTCTTTATAATGTCTGCAGTGAGAGAGCAAGAGGCTGAGTGTGAGGGTGTGGGGAGAAGGGTAAAATACACGAGGTATCTGACCCTTGCATACCTCATGCTGTCTCTGAGAACCGCAACCTTATCAAGAATCACAGTTGTGGCTTCTGTGGCAAAGGATGACAACAAAAGCAACTTTGCCCACCACAATTATTATTCAGATTTGAGACCTGGATTTTAAAACAAATGCATTTGGAGCAGAGATGTGGAAAGGAGGAGAAACACAAGTGTTGCTTATTGGGGGCCCTGCAGACAGAAAATTATTGTGTTTCTAACGCTATTGATTTTTTGCAGCAGCTGATATTTCAATCTGGGTGCAGCATGTCTGAGAGTCTACGCACACTGTCAAGAAGAAATATGATAGTGTCTTAAAAGATTAATAATATCGCTGGTCCTCAGGAGGCCTGTCTTAATTCACTGGCCTGTTCCTTGGCATGTACTGTAATTTATCTAGTCTGATTTGAATAGCAAATGGCAATCGGCTGCCATTAGGGAAATAGGCATCAGTCTTATTGATCCAGGATGGGCTGGATTTTATTTAAGGAGAGCTGCAAAATGTTATTAACTTCCGGATGAGAGGCTGGAGGTGGAGAATTTTTTGCAGTGTTCCAAGGGGGAGAAATTGCATTGAATCTTAAAAGTCCTGAAATGGATAGGAAAGGGGGGAGCATGGGAAGCAGGGGTTCAACTGCTACCAATTTGTTTCCGAAGACAGCCATTATTTGCAGCACAACTGTTTTGTTTTCTGGGCTCTCTGTATGATTATATCAATGAGGTACTGAGCTGTCTTTAGGTGAAGGCAAAGGTACTTTGCATTTGGGGAGAAGAAAGGTGGTGGCTGATCTTCTGTATTGATTGAGTTGACTCTTCACTGTGCTGCGTGAGTTGCTTGTTTTCCAGTCCCCCTCACTATGCTTAATAGGAGCTATACAATTAATCTCCAGACATCATGGGAAATATGTACTCCCTGCTGATGATCTGCTTTACGTGTGTTTGGTACTGCCACCAGTGCTTTCTGAGGAGAGTGGCTGATGTGGCTGGAAGGGAAATACTACCACAGCTTTTGTAAAGGTCCTGTCCTGGTTTCCTGTTCATACCAGTTCTCATCAGAAGTCACGGTGAGGGATGAAAAACACTGTCTTTGGAAAATCGTTAGGTACTGCAAAACCTTTAGGTGTTTGTTTGTTTTTTTCAGTGTACGATATTGTTAAATTTCACAATAGAGCCATGGATGTGAGGAAAACAGAAATGGTACAATTCCAGTCTCTACTAACTGAGAAAATAAATCATTTGGTGTTACTGGTAGTCTGAAAATTCATGCCTGAAAAGTAAGTGTAAAGAAGTAAAATTACACTGAATACCTTGGGAAACTTCCAGTCTCATGACATATCACTGTGGAATAACCTCCCCAGGGAAGTGGAGAAAGCCCAGCTATTTGGCATGCTTTAAAGTTAAACTAAATAGCGCATCAGAAAAAATATTGTAAGGAAGACCCCAGCTCAGGTGGGAGGATGAAGGAAATGATTAAATACCATAGGTCTTTCCAACTTTAATCGCTGTAATTCTTTGATACATCACATTCTCCCAGCAGGAATAACTAGAAAGAAAGATCCAGGAGTGCTGTCTATTAAAAAGCTTATAGATACCTCAGTTCCAGCAGGAGACACTGTAAGGAACAGTGGAGGAGTGTTGTATGTAGGGGACTTCAAAGCTACCCTCCAGTCCCTGCCTCGCTGGGAAGCCAGCACTTTAGGGAGCAGTGCAGGAATGGTTGCTCTGGGGAGCTCCCAGCCCTTCCCGTGCCACGTTCTCCATAGGAGGCACTGGGAGGACTGGGCAGGGATTGCTCTTTCAGGAGGTGGGGAGCACATAATGGAGAAAAGGATTGGGGAAGGGAGGGTCCCCGCAGCTGGTCAGCATTAGCTTTTGCCTTTGAGAAGCTTCTCGAGGCTTACAAGACAATCTCACAGCTTCTTCCAACAGCAGGCACAACAAGGAGAAAAAGGTGTGGGAACATTTTGAGAAATAGCTTCTCGTTTCTTGCTTTTCTTTTGCACTTAAAATATGGGCATAGACAATAAAGCGCTACAGGAAATGGCCAAGCACAAAAGCAATAAAATAAATTGAAACTGACTTTGGGTTTTTTTTTTGAGCAGCAGTAATTGCTATACATTGTGATGTTTGCATAAGAAATTAGTTAATGTGTAGGAGAATGACATGTGATACATTTTATTTGCCTGATGACTGTAGTCTCTGAGTGAATGACTTATTAAGGTTAATAAAAAAAATTTGCTTGTGACTTGTAATAATCCAGTTGCTAGAATTTAACATCCCCTTATGCATAGTTGCCTAAAGGGGGGAAACTAAATTACACATACGTTCTAATGACCGACTGGCTATGCTTTTATTTATTTCTTAATAGCGGTTTGAGAACAAACAATGTGTTCTAAATTGTTGGTCTGTCTGTCTTTCTGCCTGCCTGGGCAGGAACGTTATGGCTTTCTTAATTCTCCTGTGTGATTTATCATTCCCAATTCATTGTTTTGCATAACTCTGCTCAAAATGAAGAAATGTCATTATTTTGCAGTGAAAAAGTTGTCATTTGCATAATGCCTGCCATTAATTATTGTGAGACTAATGCAGTTGTTGATATTTTTAGGGCACAGTGGTACATCCTGCACCTTGTATAATGTCATTCTGAAAACATTGGTAGTTAATAGGTGCCACAACACTGCACAAATGCAAGAAAGGAGGAGGAGAAGAAGAGGAAGGGCACATAATGGAACAGGCTGTGATCTTTACTTAGATTTTTCTTTTCCTGAAGTACATGGTGAGAGACGACTATAAACAGAAGCAAGAGATAGGAAGCTGTGACACCCAAGAGAATGAGGGAATGAAGAAACAGAAATGTTCCCTTCTGCATATGTTAGTCAAGATGGACCTAACTGAAACTCTCTCATGCTGATGATCCCTGGAATTTGAGAAAACTCCTGGTGGTAGTTAGTGACTGTTATTCCATAGCTGGCACTTTTCCCCCTTGGAGAAGTCTTTTGTTATTTGTTTTAGTGGCTTATTTATTTTTACATTGGAGTTATTTTATGATTTCATTTCAAACATATAAAATGAAAACCCCTCCATATACATAACAAATATTATTTTGTAATGTCTTTTGAGTCTGTGAGGGGAGAACAAAACAAACAGATCTGACCCCTATTAAGAATTTAATAAATCTATTTACTATAGTTCCTGATCTCATCTTTGCATCCATTCACCACTATTTGAAAGGGTCTCTTGATTCAAGCCACCAGTGATTGAAGAAAAATATCTTTGTCCAGTTAGGCTTGCACATTGCTAGAGGAAAACAAATTTTTCATTACTTTTTCATCGTAAAGGTAGCTGATTTGGCCCACAGATATTGGAAATGGGGAGAGAGAAGAGCAGTTTTCTATAGAGCTGTAACTTCTATACATTGAGAATATGGGATAAATTTTTCCACTTCCTTTTCCAAGGACTTTCATTGCGCCATAAGTAATTAAGAGCTCATGTTCTTCGAACAACATGCACAATAACTATAAACCATAATAGTCAAGTGAAACAAATATTTGGGTCTCAGGCTGGCAGAAGCTTTCTTTCCTACATGTCTTGTGCAACTAGTGCTGCTACTGCAGGATAGCTTGAATGCCGTAGCCTTTCTTCCACCCCTTTTCTTTTTTGGTCCTTAATAAGAGAATGTTAGTGAGCAGTGTCTGAGGCTGTGGTAGTGGTTGAATGCTAATGGAGAGAAATTAGTTCAGAAGGACATGAAACATCAACAGATACTATGGCTGTTGGTATATTTAGCAGGAAATAATAAGCCCTACATCCTTTTGACATTCTACACAATTACTAGGTCTTCTCTTTGTTTACTGACATATCTTAAAATGCCAGAAAGAGAAAACATGGCCGTTTACTGTTCAGATACTGCAGTTCACTGCCTCCAGAGGGATGTTGTTTCTTCTCCTGTTTTCTGCCATTAGAATTAAAACAACAACAAAGAAAATTAAACCACAAAAGTTCAAATAATGCTTAAGAGTCTAACTGAAATCCACAAAGGGCAGGAAATTCATCTCCAAAGATTGTCAGTCTGTCCTCAGCTCACCCTATTGTCACAGAGAACTGAAAGTTGTTCCTACAGTGGGTGATCTTACAGACCACAAATGCTGCAATACGTAGGCACAATAGGAAACACAATAGAAGAACAGAGACCAAGCTTTACTCTCGGTTTCTTGGCTTCATTAGGTGTGAGACAGACTCCTAATGTACATTAGGGTAATTTTTTGTGTGGTTTTATGCACTTGGAGCACAAGTGCAGTGTACAAAGAGTATTTCACAAAGTTGTAATTTGTAGTTATGAACTACATTACAACCATAAATTTCAACCTTTAATATTGCAGAAATAATCCACGTGTCAGTTGTTACCTTATACCCATAACACTGACCTTCCTTGAGCCTTTTTGAAAAAATATAATATAAAATACCTCATGTTGGCAAAAATCCTGGAGAATGCAAATCAGCAGGAGAAATTTCAACAAAAGATTGTAAGAACTAAGTGCCAAAAATTTGTTGTTCATCATACTGATAATCTGAGTGTCTGCAAGGGCTTTGCAAATCTCACAGCGATTAATCCTTACAGCAGCTTTTCCCAGTTGACAGAATTAGATATATGGTGTGATGGGAAAGAGGTTTGGGCCCCTGGTATCCCATCCCTGCTGGAGAACTTCTATGGCATGGATGAGCTGCAGGTCTGCTGGAAGAGCATGAATCCTCAGAGTGCTCCTTCTGGAGGAAAAGTTCAGAAGATGCTTGGGACCCATGAGAATGAAAAGATCTAAATTGTCTTCCTGTCTTTGATAGAGACTTCCTGTGTGGCCGCAAAAAAAGTCTCATCATTTCTCTCATAATTTTCTTCAATGAGGAATTATAATCATTCCAAACATCTGAGGGTACATTGTGAGGATTAATTTGTGAAGATTGTTGAGATATTCAGGCACTATAGTGATGAGTACCACAGAAAAGCCAGAAACAAAAAATCATATTATTTCCTGCAAGACTTGGATGCAACTCAGTAAACAAGGCTTGGGGCCACACACTGAACAGAGAGGATAAAAAAAGAATATTTGAATTAGTCTCATTCCCTGGATGCTATCCATTATACAGAGCACAAAATATACAATCATAACATGGAAGATTGTGTTGTGACACTACAGTTGTTGTGACAGACTTCATTTTGATATTTTCCTACTTCTGAGTGCTTTGCTTTGTGACCTTAATGTTTTTACTTAGTTTTTAAGAGACATCTTTGGGTGTATCATGGACAGTAGACTAACTGCAGCTTCCACAGAAATCATTCCATCACCTGAATGTTGAACACCTGTTAGAACCAAAGGGGGTATCAGAGGTAACTAAATAAGGTAGATGGTTTTCATCTCAGGAATGAATATCGCCAGCTGGAATCCCAGCCAGCAAGGAAAAGCTGCTGTATCCGTATCACAAGTCTCTTGAAAGAATGCCTTGTTCCCCAAACATTGCTCTTCCTGTTTCACTCTTAAGTCTTTGTCCTTAGAAGAGAATTTAACTATAGTTGTACCTGGTAAGGATATTAATCAATATCCAGTAGGTTGACAGTGCAATAGTAAATCATCAGTTGCAGCCATAATCCATGTGCTCCATAAATTCATTTTAAAGCCAGAATCTCTGTGATGTATGTGTTAGCTATGTTGAAGCTTAGCTGCTGTCTGATACATGTCAGATTGGTTCATTCTGCTGTTTAGAAAGTGGCAGATGAGCCTTCCCACTTCTTAGTGCGAGGTTGTGTTTTCTGCTTTCAGATCATTGTGTTTAATTGACCTGGTAAACCTTTCTGTTAAGATTTTGTCCAATTACTTTTTGAAACCATTTTTACTTTTGGCATTGAAAGCATCCTGTGCCAGTGAATTCCACAGTTTAATTACATATTGTGTGAAAAAGTACTTCCTTTTGTTTGCCTTAAACCTGCTGCGTGATAACTTCTTTCGATGTTTCCTAGAAATATGTAATGAGAAATACGGTGCAGTTATTAACAGTTCACCTTGTTCTTGTTTGTTGTGATTTTATAAAACTGCTTTATATTTTCCTCAGTAATTTATTTTACAGGGCAAAGAACCCAACTCTTTTTCATCTCTCCTTGCACAGAAGTTTTTCAATACATTATTGCACTTTTACACATCTTTTTAGGTTGCTTATACCTGTTTTGCACTGGGAATTCAAGCCTACCTATAGTATTCAGTATGTGAATCTACTATGGATTTATTAGAGGGGCATAATTATGTTTTTAGTTCTGTTTTCTATTTCTTAATAATTCCCAACTTTAATCCTTATGATCAATGCTGAATATTGAGCTGGTGCTTTCAAAGGTATATCTGTAAGGATTCCCTACTCTTTTTCCTATGTAGTAATAGCTAGTTTAGATCCTATTGTGTTATATGAATATGTGAGGTCATTTTTTCCTATGGACATTATTGTGCTTTATCAATGTTAAATTTCTTTTTTCACTTTATTGTGTAGTCTCTCAGTGTTACCAGGTCTTTTTACAACATTTCATTTTTAGCTTTTTGTTATGCTATATTTTTTGGTATGAAATGCAAAATTTGTTGCATCACTAGTTCTCTTCTTTCCCCAGTCATTTGTGAACGTGTTGAACAGCACAGGTCTCACTGCAAATTCTTATGGGACTCCGGTAGTAATCATTGTCCATTGTAAAAGCTGAATGTTTATTCCTCCCATTTTGTTGTGCATCTTTGAGACAGTTATTAATATGAGAGGATCTTTTCTCTTATGTCATGATAACTTACTTTCTTTTAGAGTCTTTGGTGAGACTTTTCAATTTTACTTGTTTTAGCAACTAGTACTACTTGAATCTCTTACATATATGCCTATGGACTCCTCCTGCGAACTCTGTAAATTTGTGAAACAAGACTTTCCTCTGCAAAAAGCTCATGTTGTATCTTCTCTGTTTTATCTGCCCAAGTGTCTGTTACTATTTATTATATTTTTCTGCCAGTTCCTATGTTGTAGATTTTAGACCTACTGATCTATGTGGGTCTTCCTAAAGCCCTCTTTTAATATTGCCATTAAATCACTTTCTAGTCTGCTGTTGCCCACTGATATTCTTTTGTAACACTGATTTTATGCAAAAGTTAAGTTCTTTCATGTCTGATTTTCTTTATCATTGTTAGATTAGAACTATTTTTTTCTTTCTGTTGCACATTTTCTCAGACTTTTATAATCTTCTCCATAGGGAACACAAACACAATGAAATAATTTGGCGGTTTTGTTCTGTGAACACTTTTTTCACCTCATCTGTTGGCCTTACAGATTCTGTGTAGAGTATTTGGAAAAGTTATTTATGGCTTTAAAAAGTTTTTCTTCAATGTTTTCATGGGCCTGCCTTATTCTACATATACTTAAAAAAAAAAGTTCTTTCAGCTTTCTGCATTAAATATGGCTTTCTCTTTTTGGATGGTGTCTTTTTACTTCTAGCAAACCCCTTCATTCAGCCCGTTTAAAAAAAAAAATCCAATTAGAAATTTTCTTTCTTTCACAGGTGATTATATTTTTGTTTTGTGAGTTCAGAGTAATGACTAGATATGCATTACCGTAGGACAACTTTAAAAGTTCTTGCATCTAAAGATTGTATCAAGCTTGTCTCCTGGAGAATTTTACCCCCTTGTAAAGGATTTTCATCTAAAGTGGCAATCGAATTATGACAGTTTACAACCTAGCATATTCAGGTAAATCAGAACTGCTTCTGGATTTCTTTAGTACCTCAGGCTGTAATTTGCTGTGCCTGCCAGACGAACTGCTGAGATGTTCCTCAAAATGATGAGACAGACAACTGGGGGTCAAGATTATTACAGCTATTCTAAAGAAAGGCTTTCCTGTTACTTGTAAGAGACCTGAATCTCCGATAACATACCTTCTAACAGTAACATCTTAAAGCATTTTACTCTTAACTTCTTTTCAATTTCCTTTTTACTAGGTTCCTTATTTTAAATAGGATTTTTTTTTCTGAAATTGCATATTGCTGTTATTTTTTTCAGTTCTATAGATAAGTGATTTTACATGTATTATGATCATAATTACAAGATGGTTCTTTAACATGCACGTGTTAAAGTAGGTTTAGTGTTCTTTTTAGCTCTAAAATGAACTTGCACCTTCTTTCGTAGGTTTTCTAACTATCTGCTGCTTCTCAAATCTTCCTTTTTACATTTCATAGTTGCTGTCAGCATTTTGGTAAGATGTCGCATAGTATGATTCTAACACCTATCCCTTTTTAGGCCTGGAGTTAAAAAATATGGTACTTCTTAATTTTAATTTATTTATTTTATTTATATATGCTTCCTTTAATTCACAGCACCGGTCCCTCACCTGTGCATTTTATGCAGTCATCATTATGAAATGCAACACAAAATATTTTCTCCACCTGCTGAAGTTGTGTCATAAGTCTTGTCTTTAAAAAATAGGCATTGGACTTCTCATTTCAGTCCTTAGACTTTAGGTTTTGTATTGCAATGCTTATATATTTGACCTGGCTGTCTGTTTAGATACTCTGCTTAAAGTGTACTTAGTATGTTGAGGCAGTTCTTTGCTGTTCAGTACCTGAGTTTTACCAACTTATGTCCTATTCTTTTTTACAAAGATAGAGTTGTCGTGGCTTCAGCCATAGATGATGCATCATTCTGACCTGCATACAGTTCTGAACCCAGAGCCTTAAAATCTCTCACATAGTCTTTTTAAGCCTGGTCCATATTGCTATAGTTGGAACCATTTCTCCTTTGTAGGATCCCTCACATATAAAGGAATCTTAAGCTAAACTTCTCTTCCTTTCAATGGAGACCAGCTGTAAAAAAAGAGTGAGTTTAATGTAATACCTGACTTGCTAGCATCCTGTTCAGACAGTCACTCAAACTAATATACTGCTGGGATTAGAAATTGTCAGATTGTGCTCAAGAAATAGTTTTACTTTTGTTCTACGTATTGGCTGACACACTTTCCTGTCTTTTGGCTTGTCAAGAGTGCTGCCTCCCACAATCTTGGGGATGCCTCTACCCCAGAGGATGTACAAGACCTGGAAGCTCTCCCAGTAATACATTGTAAAAAATGTTTTAAATGGTTTTCAGAGTACATCAGAATCGCAATTATCTGAAGAACATAGGAAGAACACTGAATATAACTCGATAATCGCGTTTATGAGTAACCAAAATGCCCTGCATGCCCATGGATCTGTGGAAATAATTAGTAATAGAAGCAATTTACCATTTAATTAATAAATGACAAGGGGCAAAACCTTGTCTGGGTTCACTGAGTTTGGATAATTGAGGCTCCACTGTATTTTAGAATCTGAAATATTAACCATTATTCTGTGTGCTTGAGATAATAATCATTTTAAAAATGTGCACATAACAGGATCTATGTCTAGTTGTACTATTTCTACAAAACAAGGAAGAATTTCATAATGCCCTACATGCAAAGACTTGCTCTGTAAGAAAAGTTCTTTTTTTTCATTTGTTTGTTTGTTTTTTTGAAGTGTCCAGAATCTGTGTCCCTTAGTATATAGATCTGTGTCAGCTTTGAATCTGTAACTACATTCAGGTGCCAGTGAGGGATTTCACAGGGCAGTGAATAACCTCTCACCAAGAGAAGGAAGAACCAGTGCAGCAGAACATCTTGAAACTGGTTCTTATCTCAGCAGTCCACAAAACAATTTGAGATTGATGGAGATAACTTAAATTCTATGTTGAAATAAGAAAGAGATAAGAATTGGGCCCCATTACAAATAACCATTCAGAATATGCTGTAGCAAGTGAAAGGATGGGATTGAAGATAGGGGTTCTTGGGTTATAGTATATTTTAATGGCTTTAGCTGCCATAAAGCATTGGTTTGCTGCATCTTCAAATATAATGTATTGAAAAAAGAGTTCCAGGCTTCTGCCTTCCTCTGCTTTGCCTGTGTGTCTTGCCATTTTACATGTTTAACAGCACCTACCTCTAAGGTATTGAAGCAGTATGGCAGAAGAACAAGGATTGAGCCCCTAAAAGGCAATGGCCTTAGAATCACTCTCAAGCTGTCAAAATCCAATGTGCTTTCCTTCTCTGTTCTCTCTCATGTTGTTTGTTGCGTTCTGTATTTTCCTCCCTCAAATCTTCTCCATTCTGGCATTGACCAGAAGGGTGCTGCACAAGAAAATAGGTGTAGTCAAAAACAAGACCCGGCATTTAAAACTGAAAGTAGGGAGAATGGGATGAGTCTAATCTCCTTTAGTTGGGCTATCTATTGCTAGAAAACCATTGCTGGAAACACTGTTTTGTACCCAAGAGTCTTACCCTAAATCAGTTTAGTTTGTACCACCCTTTTCAAATATATGATAATCACTTTAGGATAGGCAGTCTTTGCAGAAGCTTAATTCCAGCCCCACCTAGATGTTTCATTCACAAAGAATTGGAGGAACGTGCAATTAAAATGTGCTATGAAGTTCTAGCTGTCGGTGTTCCGTCGATTGCTTCTGAAGAGGTAAAAATAAAACTGGTCATTTCATTCAAGTTTTACTGTGCTTGTGTCAAAAGTGTCACAGAATTTGGCGTGTACAGAAGTCTCTGCTCAAGGGATCCGTTACCGGAAAAGCAGGGAGGGTTGTGTCAGAAATGATGAGTTGGCACCATTCATGGTGGTAAGGGAAGCTTGCTTATGCAATGAGCCACATCCTGCCCTCCTAACTCTGTGAGTAGCTCTATTGAAGTCAATGGTAATTACTTCTATTAAAATCAGTGGAACTACTTGCATCAATAAGATAAGTAGGATTTGGCCCAAAGGTTGGTTAATATCAATGTTTTTAATCTCTCATTTTCATAAATGCTATATTCATTCAGCGATATAAAGTGAGGTGAATAAAGAACATTCTGTGCTTTGAATAGTTTGGCATCATACACAGATAGGGCATGTGATTAATACCATATTGTTGGCTTTGTTCTTTGCTTTTCAGTTGTGGCTGGCAATGTCCTTTTCATAATTGCTGGTATCCGCCTGAGTCTATATAATCACTCTCCAGCTTTTCTATGATGCCCTTAGATTTTTCCTGCACTCAGTGTAGTAAGTTTCTGTATTCACTTATCCTCCTATCAGAACCGTAATGTGTTTCTGATGTACTACTCTGACGTGGTCAGAGCTGACATGGGGCAATGTATTCACCTGACGAAGTTTCCAACCCAGATATCTTACCCATATATTCACGTGCATAACCATCACATAACCATGCAGAGTCATGCTTTGTGGTTGTGCCTCTAGGAGAATCTGTGGAACTGCAGCTCGCTGGTTCAGTCAGTGGTGTTAGATAGGAAATTTTGCTTGGATTTGAGATAGTATACTTCACTTGGCTGCCTAAAATAATAGAATTAGAGGCTAAATAATAATAATAAAAAGGACAATCCTGTTCTCATTGTAGACTTACAGAGATAGATGCCTTGTCTGAGCACAACAATCCTGATACTTTCTACTGAAAACAGCCAATATATGATGCTATTATTAAAGCAGAATTATGATTCATGTAGAAACGTGACCCAGGAATCGAGTCACTGAAGTTACATTCTGTTTTCAGTGTTGGCAAAATTCAATAGTTAAAGGTATAAGCCTCATTCTTTGTATTTTTCAATAGGTAATATCTAGTGTGTTTCTTTTCCTCCAGTGAAATTCCTGTCGATATTTAACTTCTTGGATGGACATTTGTTGTCACTAGGAAACTCCTTTTGTAAAGCAGACTGTAAGGACTGGTAGTTGTCTGTGCTATTTAGTGTGCATCAATGAAGTGAAAGCCTTACCACAATCAGAAAAGATTCATTAATGTGCCGTGAAATTCTGCATTGCCTTCTCACAAGAGATCTCCATTTTGTTATGTTCTCACTGATGTGACATTCAGGACCAGATTCTGCTTTCAAAGAAATGTGAGGTCATTTGACATTAAAGGATTTTTACTGATTTAACAGCAAAATGCATAATATATGACTACACATAAAAAAGAGAAATACTGTCGATATTGTAATTGTTACATAAGTAAAACTTGCATGCATTCATAGTAGTAATCCATTCATTGATTTATTAACATTAAGTTCCCTAAGGAAACTCAGAAGATCCCCTTACATATATACTCCATGGTGTTCCTTGGAATACTCCGTGGAATCTCCTACAAGTTGTTAAAAATCTGAAGCCACGCAGCTGTCTACTTATACTGCAGAAGGTAGCGGTCCATATGTCACTATGGACGCAATTTGCTCAGTTTTCCTGGGTGTTTGAGATATCTGCAGGTACTATGCAGGAAGGGGAGATAAGATATGGATCAGCAGCTGAGGGATGTGAAAGGATTCATCCTTTTGAAACCAGAAAACTAGTACTCAGGTCTTTGCACAATGAAGTATTGTATGTGTTTACAGGTGCTGTAAATCGTAGCCTTCTTGCGAGTTGTATCTTGCATTGTTTATCCAGCTACACTTATATTGATGACACACTTTATAAACAGTTCCTAAAAGCTAATATATGATCTATCAAAATTCTAAGAACATTTTTGATATGGGTAGTACATATTACATATCTTGTGGGCATATCACAGATGAATCTGTAGGTGGTTATAAACATCAAGTAGTTTGTTCCACTCAGTCGTTTATAGAAGTTAATAAGGCATTTATTGAACCCTTTATTGATCATCTTCTAAACCTTCAAAAGTAGTCATAGTAAGAGTATGATCACTTGGCCGTGTAAGGAAATTAAAGGTTCTGAGCTGAGAATAGAAGATAGACGATCCAAATGCAAATTCTTCTTAACATAGAATTGGATGGTAATGATGAAAACTCTTTTTAAATTACACTGCTGTCCAAGCATTTCTTCTAATCAATTGTTGTAGAGCATATTTTTTAGCAATCACATCTGAAAAGATTCTCACTTGTAGATACTTACAGAAATCTGAAGAAGGCAAATTAATTTTAATTCTGAGCAGCTGAAAATTCAGTAGCACTGTACTCTAAAAGCTTGGAAAGATTGATATGCCTGAGAATACTGTCTTTTGAAATTAGCATCTTGTAGATTGGTGGAAAGCCAAAGGATTCCGATTCTGTTGTTATATATACCCATTAGTGATTTTCCCCATATTTCTGAGGAGATCAGAATATGACCCCATATTTCTGAGATCAGAAGTCATGAGTGAGACACAAAACTGGCATTTGCTGTATTTCTGTTCATTGCTTTGTCATGTATGACTGGTTTTAATTCTGAGGAATATAGGTAGCTCTATATACATCCAGCTGGGACTGTCCAGAATTAGGCTATCTAGCTGAGGCTTCTTGTTTCCAGGCTTTGAAGCCTGAATGAAATTATTATTGCTTCATCTCTTTCTGTGCTGAAATTGCTGTGTCTGTTTCTAGTTCTTATTTGTACCCAACAAAGGGAAATAACAGAAAGATGTTTAGGAATTATATCAGTATTTTATATTGGCTTATAAATAACCATACTTTTGGAAATTTAAGTTAGGGTAGGTAAGAGGACATTCATATTAGTATTAGTGAATGTAAATCAGTTGGGTAGGGATCTGTTCCTTCACATGCTGGAATTTCAGAAGAGTCTGTTAGCCTAGAAAAATATATCTGGTTGAATATGTACAGAAAATCATTACTTCTTTCCCTGACTTATTTACATCAGATGGATAAAGGAGTCATTAAGCTTTGTTGAAATGTAGAATGAAGATTTGATTTCAGTAACGTAAAGCAAGGTAGCATGTCAAGACAGACAGAATTGATAGTGTATAGATTGTAGTAACCTGAGTATCAGTCTCCAGCAGCTATCATAAACAAAGTACATGATAAAGGATGCGACTTTTGCTGCTCGCAGTGGTGTTCAGTATGCTTTTATGCATACTCAATCTTCTACCTGTTAATCTTACAGGACCTAGAGGCAAGCTTTATATTTCTGAACAGGACCAAGTCAAATGAAGCTATGCATAGGGAAATATTTCAATACATTTTGATGTAACTCCTAAATTAATATCTGAAAAGAAAATTTCATAGAATCATTGAGGTCAGAAGGGATCAATGTAGATTATCTACTCTAATTCTCCTGCTCAGTGTAGTGTCACCTAAAGCATGTTGCTCAGTGCTCTGTCTAGTGAGGTTTTGAATATCTCCAAGGATGGAGACTCCACAGGCTCTCTGAGCAACCGTCCAGTGTTTGACTATACTCACAGTCAAAAGTTTTTTCTCATGTTTAAAAGGATTTTTGTGCATTTTATTTAATTCCCTTTTATAATTTTTCTTTTTTTATTTGCCTGTTGATAAATTGCACAATTATTTTCTTTCTTTTAATCTTTAAGTAAGCATTGTTGGTCTCTGAAATTCTGGTTCTACTTGTTAGCGTGTGGCCTATATGTTTTACTTGCTTTAAGTCCAATATATTTGGGGCAGCTTCAGCTTTGCTGAGATTAATCAGGAATCAGGTCTTTACCACTTTGTCTGAGGTGGTCTCAGAGATCAGCTAAGGCCTAGTATGTGCATAGATTTTATACTAACATAATTGATCTGATTAAAAGGATTGATGTTTTTACTGAAGTAATTATACTAGATCAACTTCATGCATGGATATAGTTATACTAACATAAGATTGAGTTATATACCCATTCAATTAGATAAGCATAAAATGACATGACTAGTTTGTTGAGGCAAGGATAAGCCTTACGTTTTTATATTTTAATTTATTTCGAAGTGGAGGGTTACGTTATCTAGTTTGAATTTTAACATACCGTTAAATCTTCTCCAAGAAATAACATAGTATGTTTAAGATCATAGATACCAATTAGGAAATCTAATAGAAGGATTCCTAAGGAGGGATAGATGTATGTCAGATATTAAGATATATTGGCAGACAATGTGCCAAGAAATGAGAAATATTTATATATTAACATAGCTGTTCTCCTTCAAACAATAGAAGATGTATTAGACGTTTGTCCCAGCCTATATTTGTTCAGTACATTGTATACAGAGGAAAGTAGATGCATTTCTTGAACTCTGGTAATATTCACTCTCTTTGTCATAAGAAGGAGGGAGTTTGCATTAAACAGATCCCTTTTATGTTCTACCTACAGAATTTCAAAGAATGCCGAACAAATGAGGTAGGAGTTTGTACTTTTGTGCATCAAAGAAATGCTTAAATAGTTTCTTATATGTATAAAGGTACAATGTAGGGCACAGTTGCTCAAAGAGAAACTATATTCTGTAATCAATCTGTTGCCACCTCAATAATTAAATAATACTTTTCAATTTGGAGATGCTCTTAAACACGCTAAAACTGTAAAATACCCTGCTGAGAAAAAAATGAATGGACTGTTTGCTAAATGGTCACTGCTAAGAATAGCATAAATGTAGACTCATTACAATTATCACAAGACTGTTATTTTTAGCAGTATGGTAGTATTTTCTACCAGATTGATGGTGCTCAGATAATATAGAAGTTAACTAAAAATCCTTTCTCTTCTCTTTTTCAAATCGGTATTTTATTTCTAGATAGATAAACTTTACAAGTACTGTTGATCTCATGTTACTATGTATGTTGTGCTGAGCAGTTAAAAAAAAAATTAGTAAGTTAAGAGGAAGGAATGATTTTTTTAAATTTTAAAATTGTTGTATCAGTCATCAGTGGGTAAGAAGTAACTTTAACAGTGAGGAAAGTATGAACAGGGTTTTTTGTTCAATAGCTGCAGTTGAGTGTAATGATCAAGAAATTGTAATATTAAGACCAAAAAGAAATTAAGTGAAGATATGTAGAAAATTTGTCCACATAGAAAACATATATATAATATATTTAAATGCCTTCTTGTCTGTAGATTATCTAAAAACCCTTTCAAACGGACCATCTAATGCCGGTTAAGCATAAAATTACTACAGGACCACTTTGACAGTATGATCAAGTTAATGAAAGAATAATTATCCACAATTCTTTGATTTGGGAAGTAGTATTTCTGTTTTAGTTAGCCAACACAATCTTGACATAAAACATCTTTTTAAGGGTGTTTCTTTTTCTTCTTGATACTGAGTTGCAGGATTTTTCAGAACTTTGTGGTTTTTAGATACACCCTAATACTTTTTTTGTCCACTAAGTTACAGTTAAAATACATATTACATGGATTTCCATGTAGACTTTCCTAGACTTGAATACAGTTTTTTACTTCTGTAAAAAGACAAGATATGTTGTGTGGTCAGTTTTGAAGTTTTGCAGGCTTATGGGTAAGGCTGCCTTTTTCAGCTGCCCTTCATACACAGTAGGTTCTCTTTCTATTTGTATCTTATCTTTTTAGCCTATATATCAAATAGTTGTTGGCTCAGGGACTCCTACTCCCTTCAGAGAGCCCAGAGGTAATGTATTGAATCGACAGTTCATTTTCACTGTCTTAGGAGCAACTGGAAAGCCAAAATATAGCTTCTGCAATGAGAGACACAGACAGACATCTCCAGTGACTTTGTTGTTTAGCTTTGCTGTTATCTTGTGGAACCTCCTCCTCCAACACACCTGTGAGATGGTAGGATGTGAACGAATAAAGTACTGAATTAAGACATTAAGATCATCCAGTGGAGATGTGCTATATAATCTGTTTCCATAACTGGCTTAATGCAGGCTTTGTCACATTACAACATCACAGAGATTTTGGTATCAGAGACTGAAGTTCAGTCAGCTCCTTTTGCAGTTCTAACAGACTTAGCAGAAGCCTAGCAGGAAAAAAAGGTTGAGATGGATCTAGCTCTGACTGCAGTGATGGGACAGAACAGCTGGAACCCTACCTTGTGACGTGGAGTGGCTTCTGCTAACAAGAAGGTGAATACCCCTGTTTATCCTCTGGTAATTTGGGAAAATGCTGTTTATTTTTAAGGCCTAGGGAAATGCACTACTAATGTTTGGCCTTAAAATTGCCAGATTGACCTGGATCTGGAGTCACACCTTGTTCTTTCCCTCTAGGGGATTGTCTCCTGAACTGGTACAGGGTGACTCAACTCTGGCCTTTTTAATGAATAGCCTGAGGGAAACTGCTAGTGGTACCAACAGGGAATCGGGCTGCAGACAGGCTGGCAGTGATTTCACAGCTGTGCCAAGTGAGCTTACACAGAAAAACTCCAGGCAAAATAACAGTCAAAATTGTTACTGCTTGCAAAGCTACTGCAACAGAGTAATGTAAAGGAAACCAATTGTGTACAGTCCTCTTTAGAAGGCAGCCCACTGAATAATAAACCTTCCTGCAGCCAGCGAGGCATGTTCATGTAATTGTTTATGATTTTCTTTGTGTATGTGTCTTCATTTATGTTGTGTATGCTGCATATGTTTATATTTATACAAATCTTACTGTTGAACAGAAGCCTACTGTAAGTATGCATATTTTTGGGTATACCCGTATGTGTGTTTATATATGTCTGTATATTTGTGTGCACGCACGCGCGCGTGTGTGTATATATGTCTGTGTGTATGAGAAACAGATGCACTGTAGGCAGATAAAGCAGATAAATATAGATTCAAATAGAAGCATAAGCCTATAAATATAGGCACTATATAGAGTGAAAGCAAACAGATCAGCACAGTTTTATTATTACTTTCATTCTTTATAATAAATGAGTAGCTGACATTGAAATGACTGGGGGGATGGCACTCTTGGCTTTCAGCAAATGTAGTAAAAAGGTAAGAAAACTTTTATTTCCAATATGAGCAGCAGTTAAGACAGAAGATTTACCATCTTTAATTATTTGCTTAATACAAGTTATTGTATTGTTTCTTCCAGGGCTGAAGACAGAGAATGAAAACAGCATAGCATTTCTAATCTTACTTTAAAATAAGTAAATAAAATAAAAATCCTGACAAAGTGCAACCTGTAGCTTCTATTTTTACAATAAGCCTCATGCAGTGTGTTTTTCAACTTTCTGCTTCTGTTGCTGCTGTACCCCAATGAACTTGGGTGGCAGACATTTAAGTTCATGACAAAATTAACTTAAAGAAATAATGTGTGTGTGTGTATGTATTTTAGCCTTCTGTTTGCAAATTTCTGATGCCAATTTTTGCAGTCAGCTTTCTTTCTGTTGTAGCAATTTCACTTTGACCAACCCATAGCTGTAGTATACGTAGTTAGAGTCAAGAAGGTCTTAGTCTTACCTGATATCAAGAAAACACTTGAGCTCTTCAGGGTGGCCTGGAAAGTCTTCCTCTTTTTTTTTTTTTTCTTTATTCTGTAACATTTTGATGAGGGTGATCAGATAAATCAGCAGCCAAGAGTTTGGCATTCTGTTAACAGCTCTACCACTTGCTTAGCATGGGATCTTATATAAATTATCTACTTATTTACCCATTTGCGAGTGGAATGGATAATAATTACGTCATAGGTTTGAGTAACTGAATAATATCTTATTTTGTTCAAAGGTCTCATGATTTTATTGGAACTACTCATGGAACAAGGTGCTTAATGAGAGTGTATGTTTTTTTACAAGGTGCTCTGACAGTCTTGAGGAAAAAATGAAGATATAACAGTGCAAAATACTATTGCTGTTGTTCTGTATCATGTTACAAACGATTCACTTATTTTTAATTTATTTACTTGTTTTCAAAATATGCCATTAGCTGAT
The DNA here is from genome assembly GCA_013399115.1 of Anseranas semipalmata. Classification (NCBI taxonomy): domain Eukaryota; kingdom Metazoa; phylum Chordata; class Aves; order Anseriformes; family Anseranatidae; genus Anseranas; species Anseranas semipalmata. The sequence continues at coordinate 205,722 of VXAA01002957.1, read as the reverse complement.
GAGTACTGTCAAGTTTCTGTATTCCGAACAACTCACTGCAAAGCAGGAGAGAGGTAAATGCCACCATGTATGTATGCACACTCAGACCAACAATACGCAATAAGACAAAACATAACCAAAGACAGAAAATTAAAATGTCAAGTGGTGGAAGTCTTGCTGTCATATTCAGCTCATGTAGCTCTCGTTTTCTTAAAGTCAAGTCTAACCTAATTTCGTTATTGGATAAAAAGGGAAAGGCGGCTTAGAGCATCTAGGTTCTGCTCCTGAACTTGTTACACGGTTTGCTACAAGCCATTTCTTACTCAGCTTTCTTACTTTGGTACCCGAAAATAATCTCTTCCAGGTATATTTAACATTTAGACATCCAGGTTAGACCCCAATTTCGAATCACCTAGGTGCTTTTAAAAATTTTTGATCTTGGAGTCATGCGAAGTACCCTGTGAAGGTGCTTATTTTTTTCCTGTACCTATTGAGATACCTGAATTAAACACAAAGAGGAGTCTGAAGTCATATAGATATGAACAATAAGAACCTCTGGGGAAATCTGTAACTGGTAAAGGAGGTATTGGCACTTTTGCATTTCCTTGAGCTAGTTAGAAAAATTTTGTAAAGCAGGGCATTGCAGACTTTCCCCAGGTGCTGCTGCTAGTGATGACTGTGGCAGAAGCAGCACAGCTGCTTCAGAAGAAGCCCAGCTCCTCTAGGCTGGAGGAGGTATTCAGCTGTTCCAGAAGCTTTCACGTGCTGCGGGGAAGCACCTTGCACTCTTCAATTTGAGGGCTCCTCAGGTGTTCGACCTACACTTTGTCTGAACATCCCCGAGTTACTCAGACTCCTATAGGATCAAACCTGTAGAGTAATATTTGAGAGGTACAAGGTGAATGAACATGATAAAGCACAGCACTTCAAAGATTAACAAGCATTATCATCTATCCCGTAAACTCTTTTGAGTCCTTTCTAGTCTCTTCCTAGGTTTGTTGGACAGGGATTACATTGAGCCCCCAATTACTGTAGAAATACGGTCTTTTCAAAATCTCGTAGGGAATATCTGTAGGGAAGTTATGCTATCCCAGAAAGCATTAACTGTGATTTCTGAATTTTGTCTTGTGTGTCCCTTCTCCTTTCTCTCCCTAATTCTGTTATGTTAATAATTCCTCACCAGATTAAATTATAACAATAGATTGCATNTCCTTGTATGTGCTGATTTTAGTCTGGATCAGGTCATTGCAGCCGAGTTACAGAGTCTTGAAAAATGAGGTTTATTATGGAAACACTGACATAATCTCACTTCTTTTGGTTTTGGCAGACATGGCAATAATATCCAGAGACCTTTTTTCTGACTCTAAGTTCTTTGCTAGTCTGCTTGGACTTTGCTTTCTGAGTCTTTGCCAATTTTACTGCCATTCATTTTGACTAAAACTCTCTCGGAAATATGTTGGTCTGCAGGAACCATTAGGAAATACACCATTACACATGTGGAATTAGTTGGCTGGTTGGGAGGTGGGGAAAATTTAGTAACTTCTGCTGTGTCATGGTCGTTTTCAAAATGGTGGAGTCCAAAAGGTTCATGTGAAACAGCAGCCTATAGGAGAAAAATCAAAGCAATTGCCAAGAAAAGCATATTTGTTACGAGTTTTTTTCATTGCAAGGAAATTCATGTTGCAAGAGGTCTGCAAAAGGTTTATTGATTCTTTAATTAGCAAGAAGAGTTGGCAAGCATCTCTAATGTATTTATTTTTTGTCTCTATCATTTTAATATTTTTTTATTATTCATTTTGCCATTGAAAGCCCATGGCAACCTAGCACCGTGCTTATCTCCTCCTACAGTCATTACAAAGACAGAAACTGTACAGAGAAACATTAAGTTTACATGCAAAATCATGAAATTCTAGAGTAATAGCTTGTTTATAACCTTAGTCTCTCCCTTATGATACAGTCTTTACTGAGAAGTCACATTGCTTTTCAGCAAATGCAGAGCTGTGGAATACATGCTTTGATACATGCAAATGGCATCTACAATTAATGTGTTTCTCTAATCAACAAACAAACAACAAAAGAAATCCCAAGCTCCAAACCAGCCACCTCGCATAGTGACAAATAAGCCTACTTTGCAGGTATGTTTTGTTGTTGGGAGAACATGTATCAGAAGTTAAAAACTGCAACGTACCCTGATGCAGAAAGGACAGTTTGTTAGCACTAAAACAATTTATTTTTTGATTTTCTAACCTAAGTACGTGTACGTGGTGCCTTTTGTAAAATATTTGGTAGGATTTCATAATTGTGTGGACTTTTTAGAACTTCAGTGTTTTCATTATAGTAGAAAACTTTTTCTTGAAACATGAAACTGGCCTGTATTGGCTTTATAAGTTATGAGTCTATTCATATTTTCAATTTTTAATGTTTTTTTACTATAGATAGTTTAATCTCTTTTCTTCCCCTTTCTTTTAAGTCTCTGGATGTTCTTTTTTTTTTTTCCACATTCCCTACATGCAAAACAGATGAACTTTTGTTTATTCAAGATCTCATGAAATTGCATATGAGGTAAACATTAAGAATAGCAAATTTGCACAGCAGTTTCCAAGATTCTTGAAGGCAAGATGATTTTAATGGAAACTTTCGTCAGCTTCAATTGATAGCCCCTCAAGTACACCATACATGATAACTGAACTCCCTAATTTGTGTCCCCATATTTTTAGGGGATTCAGATCTCTATCTGAACCTGTTATGTGCAATCCACTGCTGGTTGCTTAAAATCTAACATTCAAAGTAGTGTTTTAACACGTGTACTCTGGATGTTGGTAAAGCAAGCATAGCACTGTTGGAACTGCTCTTACTGACATGAGAGCTTGCTTTGCCCTGGCTGGCATTTCTCTATGTATCTCTTTTATATAACATCCCATGAGATTAATACATTTTAAGCTTCTACACTGCATCCCATAGGATGAGGACATATACAACTTGTGAACTAACTTTAAGTGTATTAATTGATGGTGAAAAATTCCTCTTTACGTGCAGTCTATTCAGAAGAAAGAAGGTTTTTATTTTTTTTTTCTATGTCTGTTCTATGGATCAGTCTTTCTGAGACACTCACCTTGTATAGCATCACTCAAAGTTTGATAGTTAAGCATAATTTCTAGTGTCCCCATGACAGTCAGGGAGAGTTTGTCTTCTGTGTCTCATTTTTTTCTCCCAGTATTCTCCTCATCAGCAGAGAAGAAGTGCTTGAACACTTTTTTTGTTGGCCTGACCTGTTACTAAAGAGTACTAAACTGAGATTGCATGCCCAGTTTCCTCTTTATGAATACCTTGCTCTTTTCCTTTAAGGATCGTTTTCATTTTTAAGAAAAATCAGACTAGTTAGGCCACACATGACTTTGTGTGTAAAACATTTCTGGGGTTATTTCAATGCAATTTCAGTTTTGTACAAACAAAATGAATAAGCATGTGTGAGACAGTGAATTACTATTTTCCTTTTCTCTCTAACCTAAAATCCCAACAGAGATTCTGAATGCATGCCAGCTGGTAGTATCATAGTTAATGGTAGTAGATGTGGATCTGAAGAAAAAAATAAAAATCAACAGAACAGTCAGAGACATTGTATATATGTGGAATTTCCTTAAAACGGGATCTACCTTTTTTAAAATGTCATGGGTTTTTTGTTTGTTTGCTTGACCTGTAAAGAAAAGCATGTTGTCTATTATACAGAGTTTGAAGAAAACAACATGGGGGATGCATGTCTTCCAGCAAAGATAATAATGCAAAGGAAGCTTTAAGGGCATCGATAGTTGTGGGTTTGGGCTTTTTGTTTTCAGTTGTTTGGTTTTTTGTTTTGTAATCAGCACACACTTTTTTCTGACACTAGGCTAGGTGTCTGCTGTGGCACGTAGTAGACCTGCTACTTTTAGTCTTCCAGTCTTTCAGTGTGCTTTAGAAACCATATTAATGCCCGCTACAATCACGTTGACATTATTAGCAAAATCCCCAGCACAATATGAATAAGTAAATTGGCATCTAGCAGGCCAGTGTCGTTCCAGCCTCATAGTGTTTCCTTGCTTCGTAGGACCTAGAGTCAAGTGGGAGCAGGCAGAATTTGGAAACCCTTGTCTTATCTTGGAGGCAAAGAATTCAGGGCATTCACCTGTGGGAATGAGAGAATTTCACCTTATTGACTTGATATGGTTCTCATTATAGAGCTAGGGACGTGTTGCTGTCTAAATTGAGGACTCCAGGCATGTGCTTGCTCACTAATGAGTGAGCAAAACGGGTTGTGTTCCTTGTTTCCATTCTCTAATTCCCATGCTCCCATGTTGCCCTAACATCTCAAAAAAATGCAGGGCTTTGTACTACTACTTTGCATAGTGCCTGTGACTTCAGTGCTCCTACAAGCCTGCAGTTCCTGAAGGAGTAAGTCAAAAGTTGATGTATAATAGTACTAAAGGAAGATTTTTCTTGGTGATAACCCTCATGGCTGAATATGAGCTTCCTGTGCATCTTTATGCTGAGCACAAGAAATGCCACAATGACATAAGTATATATTTTTCTGTAGTTTCTAATGAGATTTGGGCAGTGGGTATAGGAGGGAAACCCTGCTTTTGGCCGGAGGAGCTAGTGGGTGTTGAGCATCTGTGTTGCCAGAGGCCAAGCAAAGGGCACCAAAACGAAGAGGCTGGGAAAAGTGTGTTTTGTTCAGAAAGGCGTAATTCTGGTCCTAGATGGTTCGCTCCCCTCTTTCCATGGCTCCACTCATCACACATACCTTCAATCCCCATCTTGTCCCACTGTCTTTCTTCATGTGCGTCTCTCTCTCAGAGCTCTGAATTCATTATATGGAGTAGTGTAAATCAATAGTAAATGCTACCCGCCTACTCAGTGCTCAGTTACGCAATATCACATACCGTGTACACAGAGACAAAAAGGGAAAAAGCACACACAGGCTTTACATTCAAAAGCTCTTGCATAATTTTGCTTTTCTACAGCCAAGAGGGGAAAAAAAAAAAAAAAAAAAAAGGAAATAACAGATGGGGAGACTTGCAGTTTTTTTCCCTTTTCTCAGACTGTACCGAGGGGAGTTAGTTTAACATCCATGGTCATTTTAAGTGCCCTGTGCTGCAGATAAGCAAGCTGTACTTGCTTATGCTTTAAAATAAGACTTTCGTCCATCTTCCATGATGTGGTGCACTTCTCAGGTAATACGAGAAAAACTATTACAACATGTTTAAGACTGAATTGGTTATTTGTTTAGGCTTAATAGAAAAAGGAAAAGAAAAACCTCCCTTAAACTGCTCGATACATGTTACAAAGCGAAAGAGGGACAAGGAGTATGGGAGGCTGGATTGAATTCTCTTGTGTCTTTTAATATCTTTTTTCCTTTCTGAAAAGCAAAATACCTCTCACTGCAATATTTATGTAAAAAGCCAGTTATGTAACTCTCGTCTGCCTTTCACTTTTGCTGCCTCTCCGGACTGTATAGCTCCACTGTTTTTCCTCACGACAGATTGCATTAAGACCTGCAAATCCCGATGAAAGGAAAGAGCGACTGGGTGCCGGCAGCACAGGCTTTAATTTCTAGCCTTTTTAAGGGCTTCAGTCTGGAAGACAATGGATCTATTTAAGATCTTTTTTTCGGATGCTGGAATTCCTATTGAGTGTTTTCCTGTCACAGTGTGCTCTGGAACATCCATGACTCCTGCACAGTGCTGCACTCTCGCTCTCCCTCCTTCTCTTTTTTATTTTTCTCCCCCCAAACTTCAGATGTATACAATGAAAGTGTCAGGTCACTCTCTGCATAACAGCAGCAAGTGCAGAAGCAGAGTAAAATTTTATGCTGCAGTGAACTTTATATATTCACTTTTTATTTCATGTAAGTGACTGATATCCGTAGAAATCCGGAAATTCTTTTAATTAGGATTGGTTGGGATATTTTAATTTCATTTCTGTCAAATGCAAGTGAAAAATATATAACCCTGCTAAAAGAATCAAAGATGAAGGATTTGGGGGGGGGGGGGGGTGTA